>CM040246.1:181780033-182380033 GCA_022545495.1 Chrysanthemum lavandulifolium
AGGAGGAAATTATGGGCCATAAACAATTTATTCTATTATTAATTGTTTCATGCACAACTAATCATAATGAATTGATTCATACATGGCATGTTTGATTTGTTTTTTTGGTTTTGTTTTGCATTTAAATGATTTCATATTGTATGATTTTGTAGGCCGACGATATACAAATTGCTACTACCATGCGGTATCATTATTTACAATTTTTATTGAATTCTATGCATCTTTTGGCATCCGTTGGTGTTGGTTTTTTCGTTGTGAATTCTTGCTAATCTATATTTCGAATGATGTTACTCGGATTTTTATTCCGCTTTATAAAGAAAGTTAGATACGTGTATCTCTTCTACGGATTTCTAGCTACCACCGCCTTTCTCTCAAGTCTCGACTCACCGCCTCTACTACCAAGATCTATGAGAGTTGCTTTATGATGATCAAGTTTGCTTTTTTTTTTGTAATCAAGGAAAGATGGGAATCAAGTAAGGATAGCGGTAATTTTTTTAGTTTATTTTTAAGATTTATTTTATTTTTGTCAGTTTTTGGTTTTGCTTGCATACAATCCTACTTAAACATGTTTTGATAGTATTTCCTTATGTTAATTCACATATCTGTTACTGATTGTTTTAAATCTGTTCGATTTTGTATGAAACTACAGATGATGCCTTTGTTTAGTTCATGTGTTTATGATTTAAAGTTTTGATTTTTATTATTATTTTTTCATATAAAGATTGGATTTTGTTGATTTAGGTAGTGTTTCAGATTTAGTGTTGAAATTGTTACTAATTGTTTTTATAAAGTTTTAATTTTTATTGATAATTATATGGATTTGTGTAATGTGACTGCTTTTAAGTTGATTAAGGATTTGTGTGATGTGATTGTTTAGAGATTTTAGGGATTGTAGTCATCGGACAATTGGTTGCTCGGGATAAATTAATAGTAAAGCACTATAACCAAATAATGAATGAATGAGAATGTGCAAAGAAGGTTTTATAACAGACCTAAAGAGGAATACAAAGTTTAGAGTGACATGTAGATACATGATAGTTTTAGTGCTTTTAAGTAAAATAATACCCCGTGTGTTAAGGTCACTTTAGACGACAATTAGTGTTGATTGAATTGGAACTTCTTAATTCAAAGTTGGTTTTGACTCATTACTTGATAATGATAGCTTATTGATAGAATGGCCTAATTTTATATTTTGATTAGTTTTGAAATTAATAATGACTAAGAAATTTAATGTCCTCTTTAAATTCAAAGGCCTTTGAAGTACTATCGTAAAATTATACTATAAGTTATCAAAGATATTTGGGTACTTATATTTATTAGTTTGTGTAAAATAATGAAAAGTCTTGATTGAAAAGTAAACTAATTATGTTAGGAATTTATCATCGACCTTAGAGCGAATTAGAGATTGATTGAAGAATAAGCTAATTACATTAGGAATTTATCATCAACCATAGACCGAATTAGAGGTGCAAATGCAACATGGCAGGAAACTTTTAGCTAATGATGCCATTTCGAGAGGTGTAAATGTAACATTTTTTGCTAAAGACAATTGCACAAAAAAGTGGACACACAACATTAATCGATGATCCTTTTGTATGGATCTCGCTCATTCGCCATCCTTATGCCGAGACATGGCTTTAATTTGCAATAAAGTACCGTGGAGTATGCATGTGAATTTTAATTTGTCCATCGGCTTTGGCATTTGCAATCTATTATTGTCACGCTAATAAGTGGTGCTCGATTTGATTATTTTTAAAATCTATAGCAGCCTCGCTCAAACGCTTCAGATAATCGAAAAACACCAACCGTATTATGTCTCAGAGTAATCGAACAACATAACAACCGATCGGTAGACTTACTTTGAGAAGTTGAACGCATAAATTAGATACTAGCAGTTGGTCAATTTAAACACAATTTATTAAATTAAAAAGTTAATAATCTAAAGCTTTAACTTTTTTGTTTAACATTTCCATTATGCTATGATTTCTAGCACTTTGATATCTCAAGCTCACAAGAACGGATAGTGAAGGTATGGTTATATCCCCAAACTCTTAATTCTCATAAACTTTAGATATCAATACCTATAAGGTCACTTAATGGATACATTTTGAGTTCTTTATTGATATTTCAAAGGAGTACTACATCTATTTGCTAACTTAGGCATTCGTGATGACCCGAGAATTGATAGTGGGAAGACAAAAGTCATTGCGCTTGCCTTCAAAATGGTTGGTGGTGGTAGTGATGGTTCATTAGATCTTTGTGCAAGGGTTTGCATCATTGATGAATACGAAACATACTATATTATTCTTATATCCAGCCACAACTTCTGTTACAAACTATAGGTGCCTTCTTAATTTTATGATATATTTTCTACAATTTAAAAGCACATACAAAAGGTGTAGTTATTGTTTGATTTAATGTTTAGAGTTTCCTCATGTCATGCGGTATATTTATATATATTTAAGTATCCGATAATTTTAGGTACGAAGCACCGGCATTAGACCGTAATACCTCGTGGATGCAATGCCACTAAGACATGTTCAAAGGAAAATTTAAGATTTCCTATGCAATTGGGAAGCAATATGGAAGATCCGCCCAAACGAATTAATAATGATGTGTCTCACTGTGTTGTTAAAAGCTTTTCATGCGTAAAATGACGAATAAGGTGTATCATGCAAGAAATCATTAGCACATTGCATTGTGGATTCTCTTGAAAATATCACACATTCAAGATGTTTTATTATTTAATTCAAGAAGTTGTTACAATGGGTTAAATTATTGCTATTAGAGTTTGCCAAACACCCTTTAAGTGGTCACGCTTGGTTAACGAGTCAAAATTATTTCTTATAAATGTAAGATGGGGACAAATAATATTTTTAGTCGCAATGTACTTCATAGATAGAATGTAATATTGCAAAATTGGGTATGGATAAGTCTTGGATCTTTCTCGACATCCATAATTTTGATGATATTAACATCTTTTGGACTCTTTTTCGACAAGTACCTTAATTATTGTTGATATCCGATTAGACTTAGAAACTACTATATTATTTAAAGAGTCAAATCAAGAGTTATATTCAAGCATCAGTCGCACAAAGTCAGTTCATTTGAATAATTATCACTAGCGCTTATGTCCATGTGCAATCAAAACTTATTCTGATTCAAGAGGGTGTTTGGATTTGATATCAAATAATCTAGATCAGATTATCAGTTGTAATGAAAGGGTGGTAGAAAATTCTCAAGATAGTGTTTGACGTGCCACAATAGCCTCTATAAAAATCAGAATATCAGATGTTTGAAAATACTAATATGCCTGTTTCTCTTTCTCAGGTACTTCGGATTTTCTTAAATATTTTAATAATCTATGGAAAACGCTTGGTGTCACATAGGGATGCCAAGGAAATGAGTTGAGGTTGAATTTGACTCAGTGTATATCAATGTTAGGCTAAGCTTGAATTAAATTTGTTAACTGGCCAAGTAATATGGATTCAAGGACAAGCTCAATCCAAGAGCTAGCAACTATTTTGAAGGTTATACTCTAAAGCAATCTTGATTTTGTGCTTTGAATAGCTTGAAAACATCTTCCAAAGCTATACCGAATTAAAAAAGGGTAGACTTGTCATACATTGGGCTCAAAAGCTTGTTAAGAACTTGATTCGAGTCATGTAAACTTGGACTTAACTTTTATGTATTGAGCTCATTTTGTAAAGCCCGACGGCAACTCTCGTGTCATGTGACATCGTGAGTCCCTGCTGGTAAAAGCTTGATTCGATTGGGTTTCACCAAATAACCTAATAAAACTCGGTTCATATGAAGCTCTCATGTCATGTGACATCAATAGCCCCATGTTGGTCTCAAATTAAAATGAGCTATGGTCCAGATCAGATTTTAGAAGCGCATAGCGAAGAATGTACATCGCTCCCAAATGTAAGATATAAAAGAAAATGGAAATGCAGGATAATAATTTAATTTGAAGTAATCTAACATGTTGCACGCCTTGATTACCATGCTACAAATTAAAGTCCTAATTTTGAAAATCATTCTCATTTGTTATTATTAATTTTTCGATTGCTCATGGCAGCTCACTTGTTCATTCATGGGTAAGTAGCAGAGGAGGCATGAGTGTTGTTGGAAGCCCTGGTTTAGTAGTGGTGCAAATGCATTTGTGGTTCAATTCGGAATTCTTCCTACGCCTGCAATAGCTAGTAACCAAATTCCATTTATGGAGTTGGGGTGTCTCCAATTTTAGGAAATAATAGCTCTTGGATTACAGTGTTCAAATGGAAACATTGGTGGTGGCAAGAGTATCCAAGACGCATGAGCTCTGGAGGAGGATTGTCAATCCTAGGCCATACTTCTCAATTAAATCTAAGCACTAATAGCGGTCCGGAAATTTAGGTATGCAGGATCAAATAGATTAATAAAGGTTGAGTCATTTGCATTCTTAATTTATGAATAAGAAAGGTGAAAGAGTTTACCACGCTTAAGCTTTTGATACCCGATTGTCATATGAAGTGACAATTGTGTACCACGCTTAAACTTTTGCATACCGACTTTATTTTAGATGGATAGTGTTTTATGTCCTAACCCATGTCTTGGTTTTCCTCATGTTTAGCGTCAATTGAAATGTATAACTTAAGTTTCCTCATGTTTAGCGTCAATTGAAATGCTTAACTTAAGTAGTTGAAATCGATTAAAGGTTGGTTTTAGGCATTGAAATCATATTAAGTAGTTGAAATCGATTGTCACTAACTCGCGCTCAATACTTATCTTCGATTTCCATGAAGCCTTCTTATGGGCTTGACAGATTGACACCTTTGATCATTGCTTGTACAAGAATTCACCCTAAGTATGTTACTTTTTTTATGGCTCATGTTTGCTATATATTTGGAATATCCTTGAATCGATTTTCCGTGTTTAACAGGAGTGTGAAACATTTATATCTAAAGGAATAACGGGAGTAGGCAAGGATTTGATCTTCGTGGGAAAAGATTGGTGGATATTCCCTAACCACCTTCGCTATCATCGCTGGCTGTAATGCCCTTCGCCGAAAATAGAGTCCAACGGAGAACTTTGTTGCCATCTGGGCAAAACGCCATGGCGGTAGCACTCTTGTCCCAACTCTAAGCAACCGTCAAATTGTATAACTTAATATCTAATTTGCAATTCACATCTTTCACTCGCTAAGATATTATGTTCTAAACACTAGAATACTAGATGGAACGACAAACAAAAAGATTGTTAACAAGAGACCTAAAACAAAATAAAGTCAGAACAAAAACCAAGTTTCCAACTGCCACTCACCAACAAGACCCAATTACCTAAGTCACGCAAAGAAATAATCCAAGTCTTAAGTGAAAACAAACACAACCGAACTAATTAAAATAATTTTGGTTGAACCTCCAACAAGAAGCATAATTTAATTAGCGCTATCCCATCTCAAGATTACCACATATTACAATTGACAAGACAAAGACAGAAGAAAAAATGTTCAGATCATAGTGGTGCAATAAACAAAAACCCGAAAGCCATTGAATCTCTCGTATTTTCTTTCACATTGGTACAATTGTGTTCTCGCAGCTTGTTCACCGGCTATGCACACTTAATTGAGACAGAAAGAGACAAACTATGAGCATCATGGGCAAACCATAAAACTAGCAAGTAAGCAACTAAGCAAAGCTAGACATGCAATCACTTGCCCATATGATGTACAAACTTTACTAAAAACAAGAATACCTAAGCTCAACATAATATGATGGGCTAAATGGCTTTTGTAAAACATGATGATACATGTCTTGATTTCAAAGATATATAACTTTCACCAACAAAACTTGCAGGTATTCAAATTCTAAGTCCGACAAGGAAGATAGAATTCATAATTTGACAAAATTGTAGAATTATATTACTCAAAAGCTATAACATTTGAAATGAATCGAGCATTCCGCAAAATGTAAATAATGTCCAAAATTAAACAAGAGTCTGCAAACACTTGAAGGAAATATAATCGATTAAAGAAGCTTCACTAGGTGGTGCACCACCTCCAAAGCCACCTACCCACGCCCAAAACTAGGTCTACCACCAAGACTCGCAAACATCAAGAGAGAAGGTTACAAGACAAAGGTAAGAACCACATAACTTAAAACGAATTAAATTTTAAGCCACACAAGTCATCAAAGCATGAAGACAAGGAACCCATACAATCAGTAAGAACACCCATCACCTACTTCATGAATGCAGTAGCAACAACTCAAATAATGTAGTAACAAAAGCCAGTTACGATTAATCTAGAGTAATGAAGAAAGGGTTATTATAGCATGCATGGGTTCTGTTTTAGAAAATTATAACTATCTAGAAGGCCGGATCATCACATTTTAAAAAGATAAATATCCATAAAATAAACAGAAAACCAACCATTTGAGTTAGCCTTGTTTAGAGTATTAATCTACGAGTATGAGTAGAATTATCTTGTAGAGACTATGCTTTGATGGCTAGCAGCATGAGGGATGTTTAATTATCGTAGAGACTATTGCGCATAATTTTGACTTTTTGTGTAAGCAAAATTTAACGTTTAATAGGATTAGGGACTATGCTTTGATGGCTAGCAAAGATGAGGGATGTCCTTAGTCCCATTCAAGCCGCTACCATGGTCACGAGAGAAGGTGCATGATGTCCTTAGTCAAATGAGCGTAAATGGACAAAGCTAGAACATTAATTGAAGCCTAATTTATTGTATATGTATTCATTTTTTGAAGCATGAATGCTTTGATAATTTTGCAATTAATTTTCGCAACTAATTGTTGTTTTCATATTCAATTTTAATATACATTTCAAGACAATGATCGGTGGTTATATTGTTGTTAGAGGATCCGCTCATTCGCTTTTTGTAATACTAGAATACTAATCGCAGAATCTAAGTCAAAAGTTGCAATACATATCTCATAATCTTTCGACGCTCACTGTAATTTTCATATTTTGAACATGTTGTAGATGTCCAATCAATCATACAAAATCAGATCATAGTAAGATGCAACGGGTTGTCAAAATCCATTCAAACATATTTGCCTTCAAACCAAAAGAGGAAAAGTTAATGATAAATCAAGAAATATAATTGTCGCCGCCTCGATAGTGTTTGCACAAATACCGCTTTTGTCCTCGATAGTGGCCCCTTTGTAACAAACTATTCTTCTAGCCTCCTAATTAGTATCATATCTTTGTGTTAGACTTTGAGGATGGCCGATGCTTTCTACCATCATAGTCATTCTTATTGCCCTGCTGGTAACCATATCTTGTGGACTTAGAGGATGAAAATGCTTGCTCACGATTATACTTATGACCACTCTTATAGACTTGTAGGAACCATATCTTTGTGGATCGAGGATGGAAGATGCTTGCACCACGATCATACTCATGACCACTCTTATAGACTTGTTGGGAGCCATATTTGTGGACCGTGAGGATGGAAGACACTTGCTCGACGGCATACTCATGATCACTCTTATAGCATTGTTGGGAACTATGTTTTGTGGTGGAACTGTAGATGCTTGCTCTATAAACAAAATCATGACCATTCTTATTGTCTTGTATGACACCGTAGCTTTGTGGTTATTTTGATTGCATGTTAGTTTTTTGTTGTATTTTTTTCATGATAGGTCTCTGTCGAAACACAAAGGCTTGATAAAAGTTAAAGATGAACCTGAAGGGAGCTAAAGAAACAGTTGCATAAATTTACCATGTAAGTTTTTTCTTTGTTGTGTGTTTTTTAATAAAGCTCATTTCATATTACATCAATAAAGCTCATGTCATTCCAGTAACTTTTGTAGGTCTTTAAGCAAAATTCTTATTAGGAAAATTAAGGCAAAGTAGTAGTGAATCTTTGATACTGAAAGAATGTAAACATGTGTTAGCCTTAATAGTTTTATTAGAAGTGATGGTCATTCACGTTTAGGAACTTTGTAACGTGTGTTAGATATCGTGATAGAATAGTCAACGGGCTCGTGGATTGGACTAAGCTAAATGGCTAGGCGTTATGATAAGCTTGCCTTGTATAAGTCCAAGTAACCCAATCCAATCCAAGTCCATATCCACGGCCCATAGAAAGCCTTTTAGGGCATCATGTATTCCAACTATAAATACCCCTCAAATGGTCATTTGAGGGTGTTCTTGAAAGTGTGTGTGTGTGTTTTTCCTTTGAAATAAAACATCTCTCTTGTTTTCATCTTTCACATATACGCATAACATATCTTATATCAAGTCACCATCTTCTCTTAATCGCTCCTTCTTTATTCATACGCATAGTTTGTGTTTGGGTTTCACGAGTTCTACGACAACCGTGGTTAACGCGGTATTTGGTGATAAGGTTGATATCGAGTGGTCCTAAAACATGTTAACCTTTGTATTATTATATTTGACACCTACATGTTTATAAAAACATAGAATTTTTGGATAGAAGTGATCGCCATCCCAACTCCATTGGATTTGACCTGTTACCCAACCCGCCTATTTTGCTAATTAATTAACTTATACCAATTGATTTTGTTATTTACAATATGATTTTTTTAACAAAGCTATGATAAGTACATGGCAAAGTGTTTTCGTGAAAACAAAAGATGCAAGGAGACACTCATTTTGGGGTAGACCTTTTGATCATGCAGCTCTTATAATTCCCAACCTCAAGATACTAAATTTTTTGTGATGGAAGTGATTACGATAGTGCCTATGGCAGGTTTTTTCTTAATTGGTACTCCCAATATCTCATTAAGCATGGCAACACGGTACTAGCCATGGCTAATTTGGCCTTAGAAGGTATTCCCATTTTTATTAAGACTAGCAGGGTACCCGCGCGTTGTGGCGGTTGGTACCCCTTAACTTAAATTTTGAAAAACAATGTTTTCGAATTGTACATTTTTTGTAACCATAACTTTAAGGATAGTGATAGTTTAAGTTGTATAACTTTATGTAATAGTAGAAAATAGTTTCTTTTAACTTTAAGAGGGAGCAAGGAGGATAGTGATAATTTAAGCTGTATAACTTTACGTAATAGTAGAAAACAATTTCGTATAACTTTAAGAGGGAGCAAGGATTTTTGGCCCACACTCCTCCCCACTAAAGGGAAAGTAAACAACCCTTAAGTGATAGACTAAGTCAATGATCTGTGCGGTATGCTTTGAAGAATAATGGTTTGATGTACAAAGTCGTTCGGATATAGTTCATGTTTATTATTTATATCGATACTAGATATGTTAAATTTTAATAGTGAGATATAGTTACTCTTGAATTAAATGTCTTAAACTAAAATGTAACTCCTAATATTATTGTGTATTATAAATGTGTACAATAAGCAATAAAATGTGTAAATGCTTAAAAAATTACTTAAGGAAATCTTAAAATTTAATTAGAGAGAGAGTCCATCATGCATTATAAAATAGTATGATAAGTCAACTACTTAAAATCTATGATATGACGTTTTCAGATAAAAAATTAAGCAGTTTTATACATAGTTTTTTTCCCCTACAATGTATAGGACACATAAACACGTTTTGTATAAAAAATAGTATCTGTTGAAGATCATGCCATCTAATATACCAGCACATACAACATAATAACTAAAAGATACCTTATAAGAATTCCATGGAATATACCTTATAAGAATTCCATGGAATATCATTCGTTTTCCACCAACTGAATACCGTTATTAATATTATTACTAATCATCAGATAGCCTACCAACATCCCTCGTTGGGTTTTAGGTTCCTTGGATCAAGAATTACTCTAAGCACCGGAACCACTGACGTGTTTGATATAACCACGACGTATGGATGTAACCACGGATGAAGACAAACCGCTAGTAAGTGTGTAACCACCGATAATGATATGTAACCACCGCTAGTCTTGTATAGTCGGTTTAGTTTATTGTATTAGATAAATATGGAAAAGATATTTATCTTGTAGGTTACGATTGTATAATGTATAGGACTCCTTAGCCTATAAAAGGAGATCCTAGGTTAGATTAGATTGACGATGTTTTATATCTAAGGTCGATACACTTCAAGGTTGCAAAACCCTAATATTGTAAGAGTATTCGATTAATAAATAATATTGAGGTGTTGAATGTTTCATCGTTCTTCTTCTTAAGATTAAGTGTTAAATTCCGCGTAATACTTAATAAGCTTTTGTTCTAAGTCGGCTTATATTAGATCGCTTGCTCAACTCGATCAACAAGTCGTGATCGAGCTTGTGATCTAGAAACCAGAATAAAGAAGAAGTTCTATTCAAGAAAGCTAAGATGTCCGACGAAACTCACATGGTGATCGTGATCAAAGGTTCCCATGCTTAAGCATGGTGAGTATCAAACGGAGAATGCGAATGAGGCAATACATTCGTATGATTGACTATGCCATCCGGGATGTTGTTGAAAAGGTGATACTCTTCCTTTGAAGGGTGCGATGGTAAAGCCATTGAAATTGTAAGTGAAGTTGATAAGGCTAAAAGGAAATTGAGATTAAAGCTCATAGTATTCTTTCTATGGGAATACCTAATGAGTATGCTTTGGACTTTGAAAGATATGAGTCCGCTAAAGAGTTACCGGATGCTCTTGAGACAAGGTTTCACCGGTAATGAAGCTACAAAGAAATCGAGGAAGAACATGCTCAAGCATCGCTTGAAAACTTCACCGCACTCGGAGAAAACTTGATGGCACTTATAACAGCTTCAAAAACCGATTAGCCAATTGAAGTCGGTGGACTATAATCCTATTCAAGAAGATATAAATTTGAAGTTCATTAGAAGTTTATCTCCTGAATGGGCTCTTCATACGATTGTGTGGAGAAATAAGTTAGACTTTGACAAGATGACTCTGGACAATCTCTTCAACAACTTGAAGGTTTATGAGTTTGAGAAAAATGTTACTGTTGCATCTTCTGCTAATCAAAACATTGCTTTTGTGTCCACCAATCATATGAGTTCACAAGATGTATCCACTACTGCTTATGGAATAACCACGGCTATTGCAAACAGTACCACTGTTAGTGATAATGTCAGTGATGGTGCAATTTGTCTTTTCTGGTTGATTTAACTACTAGCGTTACTGTTTTAAATCAAGATTTAGATCAAATTGATCCTGATGATCTTGAGGAGATTAATCTTCAATGGAAAATGGCAATGTTGACTCTCCAAGCAAGGAAGTTTCTGAGGAGGACTGGAAGACAAGTTAGGTATGATGGTCAAAGGAGAGCCGGGTTCGACAAAAGCAAGATGGAGTGCTTTAACCGCAAGAAGAAAGGTCACTTTGCAAGGGAATGTCGAGCTCCTAAGAGAATTGAAGGCATGAAGAAGACTATCAAGAGCCCGCCGCTTCTCGCCTTTGGTTGCACAAGATGGGATTGGTGATTATGATTGAGTGATCGATTCAAGAAGGTCCCAATGCAGCTTTTCTTGCTAGTGAAGCTTCAAAAGAGCATAACTATGCTCTCATGGCCTATGCTTCATCTTCTGGTTCAGATTCTGAGGTATCCAATGATTCTACTTGTTCTTTTAAATCATGTCATGATAACTTAGAATCTCAAAAAGCTATCACTGAGAGTATGAGGAAAGAAGTAGAAAGACTGACTATGGACAACTTAGGTTATAGAGTTGGTCTAGAGAGTGTAGAAGCAAAGCTAAAATACTGTATTAAATGTGAATTTGAGTATGTAGATAAGATCAACATACTAGGTGGTGAAATTGATCTTAAGAATAGAGAGATTAAGATGCTTAAAGATAAACTAGCAGAGGCAGAGAGTGTAAAACAAAAGGCCCTAGAAGAAAAAGAAAAACATGTTGTTGGGTTGCAAAACACAATATGCTTCGATCCGTGAATAAACCAATAGGTCAAAATTGTTCAAAGATGGTACCGCCTAGGTTACAATGATATGCCACCACCATCTCTTATGAAACATGCACCACCGCTAAAGAGCTCTCATTTAGCAGTTGAATTTAGCTTCAATAAACCCAGAAGTGAGACTAACAAAATTGAATCACCTAAGATAGGTTCTCGATAAGTCATCCGATGCTCCCATAATTGAAGATTGGGAATCGATTCTGAGGAAGATAGATATGAATCAACTCAATCTGAAAAGATAGAGCATGTTAAGAAAGTTGATTCTAAACAAGTCAACCTTGTACCTAGATTTGGGGCTCAAATTGCAAGAGAGTAGTCGAGTACAAGGAAGTACCTAGGAATGATGAAAAGATACATACCTAGGGAAACCAGAGAAACTTTAATGGCCTAATTTCTAACAAAGTTAGAGATGAATTTCAATGTGTTAAAAGGTTTGTTTTGTATGTGGTAGTTTTGAACACTTACAGAGAAATTGTAATAAAACATACCACAAGTTTGGAATCATTGAGGAGGTAAATCATCAAAACTTTTCAAAGAATACAAACCCTCATCCAAACAAAAACATGATTCCTAGAGCAAAGTTGATGAGGAATGGGAATACAAAATCTATAGTCACCGCCGCACCTAAATGGGTTCCAACCATCGCTAAGCAAAATGTAAACACGGCTAAGCAGAATCAAACCATCATACAAAATATCACCACTAATTCAAAAGAAGTTTTAAAATTCCAAAGGTGATAATCGACACAAAGGGTTGGAAATCATTTTATGTCATAAGGCCTCAAATAGTTGGCAATGGAAGCCTAAGACCAAGGTTTTACCACATGTCAACTCGCATCAATGGACCTAAAGAAATTTGAATATTTTGATGCATGGTAGACCCAAGTTAGTATTGGTCAGGTCCACAAAAGGAACTAACTGCTTAATTTCATGTGCAGGCAATCACAAACCGAGCTAAAAGACAAAGGAGTTTTTGATAGTGGTTGCTCGGGCACATAACTTGGGATGGGAGCAACTCGAAGATTTTGAAGCATTTGATGGAGGATATGTGGCATTTGGCAATGATCCAAAGGGAGGAAAGATACTTGGCGAGGCACAATCGTATCAGGAATTTAGACTTTGAAAAAGTCTATCCGGTATAGGGACTTAAGTATAATCTATTCAAGGTTTCTCAAATGTGTGATAAGAAAAACGGGTACTTTTTGGGAAACCGAGTGTGTGGTGTTGTCTCCCGAGTTTAAGATGCCTCGATGAGAAGTTTATACAACTTAGGGTACCTAGGAAGGAAAATATATATTGTTTTGATCTTAAAGATGTTCTTCCAAATAGGTCCTTAACATGTTTGTTTGCTAAAGCATCCGAGATGAGTCAATATTGTGCATAGAAGGCTAGGTCATCTCAATTACAAAACAATCAATAAACCGGTAAAAGGAAACTTAGTGAGAGGGTTACCTTCTAAGGTTTTTGAGTGTAAGGAACTGTGTGTGCCTGTCAAAAGGAAAACAACATAGAGCTTCTTGTAAGACCAAATATGTAAACACCATCACACAACCACTGCTTATGCTTCATATGGACTTATTTGGACCTACCTTTGTTAAAAGTTTGAACCATAAGCGATTGCCTAGTTATCACCGATGATTATAGTAGATTTTCTTGGGTATACTTTTTGGTCGCTAAGAGTGAGACTAGTGAGATTCTCAAGAGTTTCATTACTAAGATAGAAAATCTAGTAAACCATAAGGTCAAGATAATCGATGTGATAATGGAACCGAGTTTAAGAATGATGTGATGAATCGCCTGTAGCTAAAGGTATAGAAAGACAGTTTAGTGTTGCTAGAACACCACAACAGAATGGTGTAGCGTAAAGGAAAATAGAACACTAATCGAGGTCGCCAGACCATGTTGTCGAGTCTAAGTTACCAACTACCTTTCAATGGGCTATAGGAATTGCATGTTATGTGCAAAATGTAAGTAAGGTAGTGAAGCCTCATAACAAGACCCCTATGAGTCGTTACATGATAGGAAGCCAATGATTGCATTCCTAAAACCTTTTGGGTGTCCTGCTACCATCTTGAATACCATAGACTATCTAGGCAAGTTTCAAGAAAAAGCAGATGATGGATACTTTTAGGCTATTCTACTAATAGCAAAGCCTTTAGAGTATACAACAGAGGACTAGAATTGTTGAAGAGAATCTACATGTTCAATTCAAAGAAAAGTCTCCTAGTGTTGAGACCAAAGGACCAGACTGGTCGCTTAACATTGATATGCTAACCAAATCTATGAATTATGAGCCTATCATTGCGTGAACTTCCACTAATGTTTATGCACACAAAAGGATTCTCAAGCGGTTAAAGAACACCGAACCCTTTCCGAACATGGGTTCTTTGCAAGATCACTTCACAAAAGAAACAATATAAAGATCTGCAAAATTGCCTGCTTGCTTGTTTTCCGTCTCAAAAGAGCCCAAGAGAGTGGAAGAAGCTTTAATCAAGAAGGTCGGGTAGAATCAATGCAAGAGGAGCTTCCGCTTTAAGCTACAAGAGGTTTGGACATTGGTTGATCTTCCAAATGGAAAACGGGCGATTGGGACTAAATGGGTGTTCAGAAACAAGAGGGATGAAAGAGGAATTGTTGTAAGAAACAAATCAAGGTTGGTTGCTCAAGGATACACACAAACTGAAGGTTTGGACTATGATGAAGTGTTTGCACCAGTTGCAAGGATAGAGGCTATCAGATTATTTTTGGCTTATGCTTCATTCAAGAATTTTGTTGTGTATCAGATGGATGTTAAAAGTGCATTTTTGTATGGCACAATTGATGAGGAGGTTTATGTTTGTCAACCTCCTGGTTTTGAAGATCCTGATCATCCTGACAAGGTTTATAGGGTGAGAAAGGCAATGTATGGGTTGCATCAAGCTCCTAGGGCATGGTATGAGTGCATGTCTACTTATTTGATGGACAATGGGTTTAAAAGAGGTCTGATTGATAAAACTTTGTTCATTAGAAAGCACAAAGATGGTATTTTATTGGTTCAGGTTTATGTAGATGACATCATCTTTGGCTCTACAAACAAGGAGTTATGTAGAGATTTTGAGAAACTTATGCATGATAAGTTTCAGTTGAGTTCTATGGGAGAACTCATTTTCTTTTAGGGGCTACAGGTTCAACAAAGGACTGATGGTATTTTCATTAGTCAAGACAAGTATGTAGCAGATGTTTTGAAGAAGTTTGGGTTTCGTGGATGTAAAGAGTGCAAGTACACCCATGGAGACTCGTAAACCTATGCTACCGATGATGGAAGTCCCAAAGTTGATTTGAAGTTGTACAGATCTATGATTGATCTTTGATGTATCTCACAACATCTAGGCCGATATTATGTTCTCGTGATGTGTGTGCAATATTTCAAGTCACACCAAATACCTCACACATTAATGTCAAGTAAGATGATCTTTAGATATCTTAAAGGTCATCCTAAATTGGGCCTTTGGTACTCTAAGGATTCCCTTTGATTTGGGCGGCCTACATCGATAGTGACTATGCCGGTGCTAGTTTGATAGAAGTCTACCACCGGAGGATGTCGCTTTTGGGAAGCGCACTAATTTCTTGGCAAAGTAAAAGCAAACTATTGTGGCTAATTCTACAACCTGTCAATATGTGGTCACGCTAGTTGTCGTGGTCAAGTTCTTTGGATTCATAATCAATTGTCGATTTTTGGTACAATTTTATGCATACTAAGATTTACATTGATAATAAGAGTACAATATGCATTATTAAAAATCCTGTTTTACATTCTAGAACTAAACATATTGAGATAAGGCATCACTTTATTAGAGATTGTAATGAGAAAAGTTTGATTCAAATGGTAAAAAATCCATATTGATTTCAATGTGGCTGATCTTCTCACTAAAGCATTTGATGTGGGGAGGTTTCAGTACCTTGTAGTTAGTATTGGAATGATTAATCTCAAAAACTCTCAAATTGTTTTGTATCAGTTTGTATAAGTATTGGACTGTTATTATGTAATCTTAGTATTGCTATCTTTGTTTCTAACCACTGATAGTTTTGTTCAAACCACTGCTTGTTGTTCTGTGTTTCTACTAACCATTTTGCAGATAAAAGACAAGTCATTATAGAAGCTAAAGAAGTACTGTTAGTGACACCTCAAACCACTGTTAGTGACACTCAACCTACTTCTAGTCAAACTCAAACCATTGTTACACCTATTGTATGGACTAGGAGACAGAAGGGCACTAAGCTACCTCAAGCTAGTGTTAGTGGTGTTGTTCATGAGGCTGTCACAAGGAGTGGAGGTGACATGATTGGAAGGGCTTCCACTACTGATTCATGCTTAGATGCTGGTCAGGCTAGTGGAACCATTAATAAGACCCAACCTTTGGCAACTCCTAATGTGGAGAGTTCCTTTGAACTTAACACAGGTAGAGGAATCCCTAGCCAACTGGCTGCTACAGGGTGCATAGATGATCAGGCAAGGTCTGAAGCTATGCTTACTATATCCAAGGATTCACCTCTCGGAGCAGTTAACACACCAAGTGATGAGGATAGTTTGAACATGAACATGAATTGACGGCTCCTAAGATGGTACATGATGACTTTTCCAAAGAACCACCTCTCTGATCGCTTAACACAGTCGGGTGGGAGGATATTCTTGAACGCTTTAATGAATTAACGGTTAAATGTGCTAAAATGGAGGCAACAACTTGTGTCTACAGAGTTGGTCGTGTTTCGTGGAAAGGATATTAGAGATTGAAGCACGAGTGTTGGTTTTGGAGAAAGTAAGAAGACCTGGGGTTGCTTTGAAAGCTATGAGAAGAAAGACAAAGAAGGTGGACTCTTCACTCGAATATGGAAGATGTATCCAAACAGGGAGGAGTGAAGGCATGAATTGGGGAGGTCGGTGATGTATCCGTGATGTACTTATGGATGAAGATGTTGATAGTGGAGATAATGAATTTTGGTATCCGATAAAGATGGGAATGAGGCGCTTGAAAATGTGAAGAATGTTGTAGAAGATGTAGTGAAGGACACAAACACCGATGGTATGTCCGAAACCATGGTTAGTACTTTGAAACCATCGCCGCAGCTTCAGATATGGCAATTATACCCACTACTATTATACCCATCGCTATCATAACTACTTCCACCGTTGTCACAACTTTCTCGTATCACCACCTAAGTCTAAAGAAGTTGAAAAGAAGTCGCAAGTACCTTGATAAATCTAAGCAAAACCTTATCTATTTCTACACCTATCATTGCACTGTTCTATCTGCTCGCCATCGCAACCAAACCCAGAGTTAAAAGTTTAATTATTGGTGAACCTTTGAAGATGAAAATGGTTCAATCTGATGTTGGGAAAGGTAAAGAGGTTGTTGTACCAGAACTGAAATTTAAAAGTAAAGCAGAACAAGAAGCTTATGATGCAGAGTATGCAAAAAGTATTGTAGCTGATGATCAAGCAGCTTTAGAGAAAAGGAAGCAAGATGAAGAGGAAGCTAGTCAGAGATGGTTAGCTACATGGTATGAATCACAAAACTATCTTGAAGCTTCTCAACAAATAAATGATGAATATACTGCACAAGAATGGGATTTGTTGGATGATGAGGAAAAAGCTAGACTTTTGGGTGAATGGCAAGGAAGGTCGGTAAAAATAGGAAGCAAGTTGTAAGAAAGAAACCTCCTTCAATTGCTCAGATGAGGAATGTATTGATGAAAATTATTAAGAATTCTGGCATTCATATTTCTGATAATCTTAGTAAATGTTCATTTGAAAGAATTTTGGAGGTTTATGAGAGATGTATGAGAATTAATAATGATGATTACTGTCCAATGAATTCTAAAAAGGAAGAAGAGTGGATTAAAAAGGATGAAGAGTGGATTCAAAGTAAAAGAAAGAGAAAATCTGAGGTTCAGGTGACATCTGATTCTAAAAGATTGAAAGTTGTTGAAGATGAAAATAAAATCATTTCTTATGAGTTTAAGCTTAAAGTTGGAAGTGAAGGAGTTTGGAAAATTCAAAGACTCAACAATGAAGTTTCTGAGTATAATAAATTTTCATAGATGCTTCAGTATTTTGATAGAGATGATTTGATGAATCTTTGGATACTTTACAAGAATAAGTTTGGTGAAGTACATCCAAATGATTATCATGAGAGACTGGTTTATCATCATTTGAAGATTTTATTTGAACCTACTCATGATGAACCCGAATGGCAAGGACTCTACAATGGTCAAGTTACTAGATGGTTTTATATCAAACTTGTGGAGTTCATGTTTTAACTATTTCGGAAAGGTTATTCATATGCTTGTAGAAGGTGATTATCCTCAACCGAATAAGCATCCGTGAATTATTGCTCGATGTTGAAGCTCGTTGTATCAAGATGTTAGTACCTTATGATGGTCAAGCTTACAATTTGTTGCTGAAGTATGAGAACATTCTTAAAGCTAGTAAATGTTTGGCTACATCCTCCAATTGAGATGTTTTGAGCTTAAAGGAAACTTGAGAATTCTGTTGGAATGTATCAAGTTTAGGGGAGGATTGTTGGGTTTTAGGTTCCTTGGATCAAGAATTACTCTATGTACTGGAACCACGGACAGGTTTGATATAACCACGGATGAAGACAAACCGCGGCTAGTAGAAGTGTGTAACCACTGATAATGATATGTAACCACTGCTAGTCTTGTATAGTCGGTTTAGTTTATTGTAATAGATAAATATGGAAAAGATATTTATCTTGTAGGTTACGTATTGTATAATGTATAGGACTCCTTAGCCTATAAAAGGAGATCCTAGGTTAGATTAGATTGACGTATGTTTTATATCTAAGGTCGATACACTTCATTGTGGAGTTGGTTATGACTCCTTGAGATCGTTTTGAGCCTTAGGGTTTGACAATAACATATGCAACTAAGGGGAATAATAAGAACATTATATATTATTGACACAAGGTTTTACTTTCACCCAATCTCCTCCAAATATTATTTGATCAGAATAATACGTGTTACCTAACTGTAACAGGGATCTAAGACACCTTAGATCTTGGAGGTAAACAACTAACCTAGACGTTTACAATAAACTACACGTCTAGGTTACACACACACACACCTTTAGACTACATTATGGAAGACTTCATATCCTAAAACCTACACCCCATGTCCTCTTTATATACTAGAGTTTGGGTTTACAAGATACTACGAAGGACTAATAAATAAAACTTCTTTTGCAAGCAAGTCCTTCCATCTTTTTGTAGATTTCTTCTTTGTCACTTTAAGCCCTTGATGTTTCATTCTTTATTGTTTTGTATCATCGAATCAATAAACCCAACAATCTTCCCCTATTTGATGATGAGAAAACAAACACGGTTCTTGTACGAACTTCCCTAGATTTAAGTAGCGTGGTTGAGATAATTAAATCTCACCATGAATGAAACATTCTTGTCTTCCTTTGTCTTCCCTTAATCCATGCCATCGCACTCCAACATCTCTTCCCTTTTTGTTATCAACAAATAGAGAATATAAGCGAGAAACTTCCCTTGAGTGGTGAATGAAAATGATTCTTCAAATCAAGAAGCTCTATGTAATGATCACTTGTGAAGAAAACCAAATATAACTAACTTGATAAAGAAGTAGAATAACCCAAACTTGTGTCTTATGTCTTGTTTATCCACGCGACTCCAAACTTATACTAACACCATATAAGTAGACCACAATCTCTTGACAAAATCTCGCCTTCAATGAGACACCGAAGCACTACAATGTAACTCCTTTAAGTGATAGTTAACTAGGTCTTCATCCATCCACCCCTTGACCTATGAAAACTAGATTTTGCAAGTCTTCGCCAACATCCTTTAAGCACGAACAGTTATCTCCAAAGTGTAACACCCACTTTGAGATATGATAAGAGCACGAATCTGTTACTCAACTACAATATCAAATAGGTTATGATCAATCTTCTTCGTAATCAATTATGCAATAAATCCAACCGAGCTTTTTAAAACCTTTAAGAACAAATACCAATCTTCTTGTGTGTGCGAACCAAAATCCCATGTGTGTCACCAAAATCTCAAGACAAAAACATGTACAACTTCCCTCAATTCCAAAACCTCATCAACAGAAACGAATAACGCAAGAAACACCAAAGAAGGAATTGAGATAACACTAGCGATGGTTTCGAGAAAACACTAGGAGTGGTTTCAGAAAACACTATCGCGGTTTCGAAAACACTAGAAGTGGTTTCGTAAAAACACTATCGCGGTTTCGAAAACACTAGAAGTGGTTTCGTAAAACACTATCGATGGTTCGTAAAATACTAGAAGTGGTTTCGTAAAAACACTAGGAAAGCTGCTTCTAACCATGAATCATAAACACCACACAGTGTATAAACAACCTCCATCAAGAATTAGAACAAGTAACACAAATTCAAGAAGTTGAATATGCATGAAAACCCAAAAATTCGAATTGTTAAACCTGATTCTGCAGCCAACTTCGACATTGAATAACATTTGATAGAGAGCTTAGATCGACAATCCCTTCGGTGAAAAGTTAGATGAATATATAGAGAACGTCCACTAAAATTTTCGTTATGATCCAACGGTTCACGAAAAAGTTATCGCGTATTTAAAACTGTACTGCAGCAAAATACGAGAATTTTCAGATTCGTAGTTTTTCTTCGAGCCTTAGGGTTTGACAATAACATATGCAACGCAGCGGAATAATAAGAACATTATATATTATTGACACAAGGTTTTACTTTCACCCAATCTCCTCCAAATATTATTTGATCAGAATAATACGTGTTACCTAATCGTAATGGATCTAAGACACCTTAGATCTTGAGGTAAACAACCAACCTAGACGCTTACAATAAACTACACGCCTAGGTTACACACACACACACCTTTAGACTACATTATGGAAGACTTCATATCCTAAAACCTACACCCCATGTCCTCTTTATATACTAGAGGTTAGGGTTTACAAGATACTACGAAGGACTAATAAATAAAACTTCTTTTGCAAGCAAGTCCTTCCATCTTTTTGTAGATTTCTTCTTTGTCACTTTAAGCCCTTGATGTTTCATTCTTTATTGTTTTGTATCATCGAATCAATAAACCCAACAATCTTCCCCTATTTGATGATGACAAAACAAACACGGTTCTTGTACGAACTTCCCTAGACGAAGTAGAAGAAGTTGAGATAATTAAATCTCACCATGAATGAAACATTCTTGTCTTCCTTTGTCTTCCCCTTAATCCATGCCATCGCACTCCAACATCTCTTCCCTTTTTTGTTATCAACAAATAGAGAATGTAAGCAGTAGAAACTTCCCCTTGAGTGGTGCATGAAAATGATTCTTCAAATCAGTAAGCTCTATGTAATGATCACTTGTGAAGAAAACCAAATATAACTAACTTGATAAAGAAGTAGAATAACCCAAACTTGTGTCTTATGTCTTGTTTATCCACGTGACTCCAAACTTATACTAACACCATATAAGTAGACCACAATCTCTTGACAAAATCCTCATCTTCAATGAGACATCGAGCACTACAATGTAACTCCTTAGTGATAGTTAACTAGGTCTTCATCCATCCACCCCTTGACCTATGAAAACTAGATTTTGCAAGTCTTCGTCAACATCCTTTAAGCACGAACAAGTTATCTCCAAAGTGTAACACCCACTTTGAGATATGATAAGAGCACCTAACTGTTTACTCAACTACAATATCAAATAGGTTATGATCAATCTTCAGAATCAATTATGCAATAAATCCAAATCCGAGCTTTTTAAAACCTTTAAGAACAAATACCAATCTTCTTGTGTGTGCGAACCAAAATCCCATGTGTGTGTCACCAAAATCTCAAGACCAAAACATGTACACTTCCCTCAATTCCAAAACCTCATCAAAGAAACGAATAACGCAAGAAACACCAAAGAAGGAATTGAGATAACACTAGCAAAGGGTTTCGAGAAAACACTAGGAGTGGTTTCGTAAAAACACTATCGCTGGTTTCATAAAACACTAGAAGTGGTTTCGTAAACACTATCGCGGGTTTCGTAAAACACTAGAAGTGGTTTCAAAAAACACTATCTGGTTTCGAGAAAATACTAGAAGTGGTTTCAGAAAACACTAGGAAAGTCGCTTCTAACCATGAACCATAAACACCACACAATGTATAAACAACCTCCATCAAGAATTAGAACAAGTAACACAAATTCAAGAAGTTGAATATGCATGAAAACCCAAAAATTGAATTGTTAAACTGCTTCTGCACCCAACTTCGACATTGAATAACATTTGATAGAGCTCAGATCGACAATCCTTCGTGAAAAGTTAGATGAATATATAGAGAACGCCCACCAAAAATTTCGTTATGATCAAACGGTTCACGAAAAAGTTATCGCAGATTTAAATCATCATCGAGAAAAATACGAGAATTTTCGATTCGTAGTTTTCTTCGAGCCTTAGGGTTTGACAATAACATATGCAACGCAATGAATAATAAGAACATTATATATTATTGACACAAGGTTTTACTTTCACCCAATCTCCTCCAAATATTATTTGATCGAATAATCGTGTTACCTAATCGTAATGAGGGATCTAAGACACCTTAGATCTTGAGGTAAACAACTAACCTAGACGTTTACAATAAACTACACGTCTAGGTTACACACACACACACCTTTAGACTAGATTATGGAAGACTTCATATCCTAAAACCTACACCCCATGTCCTCTTTATATACTAGAGGTTAGGGTTTACAAGATACTACGAAGGACTAATAAATAAAACTTCTTTTGCAAGCAAGTCCTTCCATCTTTTTGTAGATTTCTTCTTTGTCACTTTAAGCCCTTGATGTTTCATTCTTTATTGTTTTGTATCATCGAATCAATAAACCCAACAATCTTCCCTATTTGATGATGACAAACAAACACGGTTCTTGTACGAACTTCCCTAGACGTAGCGAAGTTGAGATAATTAAATCTCACCATGAATGAAACATTCTTGTCTTCCTTTGTCTTCCCTTAATCCATGCCATCGCACTCCAACATCTCTTCCCTTTTTGTTATCAACAAATAGAGAATGTAAGCAGTAGAAACTTCCCCTTGAGTGGTGCATGAAAATGATTCTTCAAATCAGTAAGCTCTATGTAATGATCACTTGTGAAGAAAACCAAATATAACTAACTTGATAAAGAAGTAGAATAACCCAAACTTGTGTCTTATGTCTTGTTTATCCACGTGACTCCAAACTTATACTAACACCATATAAGTAGACCACAATCTCTTGACAAAATCCTCATCTTCAATGAGACACTGAGCACTACAATGTAACTCCTTTAAGTGATAGTTAACTAGGTCTTCATCCATCCACCCTCGACCTATGAAAACTAGATTTTGCAAGTCTTCGTCAACATCCTTTAAGCACTAACAGTTATCTCCAAAGTGTAACACCCACTTTGAGATATGATAAGAGCAAATCTGTGTTACTCAACTACAATATCAAATAGGTTATGATCAATCTTCTTCGTAATCAATTATGCAATAAATCCAACCGAGCTTTTTTAAAACCTTAAGAACAAATACCAATCTTCTTGTGTGCGAACCAAAATCCCATGTGTGTGTCACCAAAATCTCAATACCAAAACATGTACAACTTCCTCAATTCCAAAACCTCATCGTGAGAAACGAATAACGCAAGAAACACCGGTGGAATTGAGATAACACTAGCAAGTGGTTTCAGAAAACACTAGGAGTGGTTTCGTAAAAACACTATCGCTGGTTTCATAAAACACTAAAGTGGTTTCGTAAAACACTATCGCTGGTTTCGAAAAACACTAGAAGTGGTTTCGTAAAACACTATCGCTGGTTTCGAAAAATACTAGAAGTGGTTTCGTAAAAACACTAGGAAAGTCGCTTCTAACCATGAATCATAAACACCACATGGTATAAACAACCTCCATCAAGAATTAGAACAAGTAACACAAATTCAAGAAGTTGAATATGCACGAAACCCAAAATTCAAATTGTTAAACCTGTTTTTGCAGCCAACTTCGACATTGAATAACATTTGATAGAGAGCTCAGATCGACAATCCCTTCGGTGAAAAGTTAGATGAATATATAGAGAACGTCCACCAAAAATTTCGTTATGATCCAACGGTTCACGAAAAAGTTATCGCGTTTTTAAAACTGTACTGCAGAAAAATACGAGAATTTTCAGATTCGTAGTTTTTCTTCGAGCCTTAGGGTTTGACAATAACATATGCAACGCAGTGGAATAATAAGAACATTATATATTATTGACACAAGGTTTTACTTTCACCCAATCTCTTTGGTCGTTTTTGAATAAAATAGAAAATTTTATATATGGCTTAACTTTGAGTTTTATGTTTTGAGCTTTTGGGATATCAAAATACAACTGCTCAGCTTTATAATAGTATTTTTTATAATTTCTATCTAGCTTATTTAGTAGCTTATTTCCTAGCTTCTTTTGGACCCTTGTCTGAAAATGGTGCCCTGTGCACAGTTGAGCTAGTCATTTTCACAAGCTCCCACTGAGCTTATTAGTTGGCCTCAGCTTGTGATTCTTGGTTCTTTGGAAAGCTGACCTAGCCATCTTGAGGTCCCAAGCTTAATATTCCATTTTGTAGCTTGTTTACTAGGGCTGCATTAAGCTCAAACTTTGTCCCATTTTTGTCTTAGAAAACAAAAAATCATAGTATTTATCTGCTTATTCCTAGCTTTTCAGTATGCTTCTTTGTATCTTTTAGCTTCATTTGAGTAGTTTATAGCTTATTGCATCTTATTCCATCTTTGGTTTTAGCTTGTAAGCTTGTTTGAGCTTAAAACATCCAAATAAGCTCATTAGCTTAATCTAGCTCATAAGCTCTTTAAACCGCTTATTTTAAGTTTCAAAATTCTTGTCTTTATTAAAGTTTCATATTTTAAGTAGTTAAGTAGTTTTATAAAGAAAAATCACAAAAACATCATTTTTAATATAGTGATAGCATTTATTTAATAGAATTAGCTTTTTAAATTTTCTTTTCACTTATTATTAAGCACTTCTTGTTTTTATAATTTTCTTAGTTTTCTGTCATCATAATATATTTTTAGAAAAGTTTGAATTTTCTCTGTTTATTTAGTATTTATTATAATTTTAAATAGTTAAAAGTATTAAATAATTAGTAATAAATAATTAAAAGCATAAAAATATCTTTTCGCTTTTAAAATTAGTTTTATAGTATTCTAGATTTTTCTAAGTTAAAATTTTATTTTTCCAGTTAATTTTATATTTTCTTGTATTTAAGTGTATTTTAAATAATAATTAATTAGTAATAAATAGATAAAAGTGTAAAGAATATATTTTCAATTTTAAAATAAGTTTTATAATATTTTAGATTTTCCTAAGTCATAATTTCATTTTTCTAGCTTTATTTCCTATTTTATCATATTTTAGGTTATTAATAAATTGTTAAAAATAGTTTTAATTAATAATAATTAAATAAATAGTTGTAAAATAATTTTCTTTTCTAATAATTTTCTTTTATTTTAGGATTCCAAAAATGTCATTTTCATATTTGTAGGTCTTTATTTCTTTTAACTCACTTTTTTATTTTGTACGCTTACGTAATTTATAAACGACGATTTACGTTTGTTTTATCCGATTGTTGTGCTTATCAATTCGTATCCAAATTCATTCCAATCAATCGAGAGTGTAGTTATTCATCAAAATCCTTATCGATCACTATCCTTAGTGATCATTCTATCATCTGAAAGTTTTGATACACCATTCAGTCTCCGTGGGACATAACGACCTGGGAATCCACTATACTCTCCTGATCTTCATTGCATTGGTGTCTGAGCTGTTTTAAGTTTATTACGGTTAGCCATTCACAAGTGGCTAGCTTGTGTGATTAAACTTGGCCGTTCGGGACCCAATCAGTTACCTTATTATTTTGGACCTAATTTGAAGAGCTATTGTTTTGAGTTTTCATTTCATTTTGGACATATTGGATTTTGTATTTTTCTTTGTAAGTCATTCATTTATATGACTTGGTAATTTATTTTATAAGGCTTCCGTTTGCAAAACTTTATTTGTATGTTCTGATATGACACCAGAATGTGACACTTCTACCCTTGCCGAGTTGGGGTGTTGCAATATGTCTGTGTAACACGGTTTGGTCGACGTTTATCATCCATCCCTAAACTATCCTACAAAAACAGTCTTCTACAAAACGATAATCGTTTCAAGATGGTACGTTCTTTGGTGTGGTAAGAAAGCTATTATTCACACTTCGGACCTCTCGCCAACCAGTATGCCGATTCTTTGGTTGTCCTGTGAAGTAAGTGTGTCTTAATATTTATTGTGTTAGTTTTTTTTCGCAAGCAACAAAGTACATTGTAACAATAGTGGTTGTTTAATGACTTGTCATAATCATGAATAGGGTCTTCTTTTGGTGGATAAGATGGTATGATCCCGAAATGTGCTCGTTCAAGAATGATCATACCAGCCTTTTGAGGGGAGAAATGAGCTTGAGGCAAGATTAGTAGTTCTTGAAGGTGATGTGTGGAAGTGGAAGATTTACCGGTGCTAAGTTGGATGTTGTTCTTGATTGTTTATGCATCGATAACTTTTTAGCTTTTATGTAATGAGGCGAGATGGTTAATGTTCAAGATCTTGAATTGTAGTAACGTTGTTATAAAGTATTCATTTGCTTTGTTTTTGATTTTCAATGCCTTATGGGTATCACGGATGGTTAGCAATTTGTTTAGGGTTGACTTTTAAATGTCAACATTCTTATGAGGTTCTGTTTAGCTTTGGTTACTTTTGATGCAAATTATTCACACATCAAGCTTAGTCAATCTATAAAAATACACAATAATGACATGGTTCCATAGTTAATGCAAATGGATATAATTCCAAATGCATAAAATTGCATACTTTTCAAAGCATGAGAACTACAGTTAGACACACAAACACATATGTTTTTAGAGTACATAACTTGTCCATATGAAATAAACTAGATGAAACATTGTCTAGATAATTAGCATAAAAGAATTGACCTATGGTGAGGCCATCATTCTTGCTGCATCCCTCTTGCCTAGTCATTCTTCATGTAGCAGTGGGTTGAAGCGAATCGCTTAAACATCACATACCGCAATGAGAATCGATCGGGATTGATCATGTTCTTTGGATTGACACTTGATTGCTCATGCATGCTTGGTATCGGTAATTGCTTCATCTTGATGTTGTTGGATTGTGATGGTGATGCATCATGTATGATGGGATCTTCGATTCTTTGGATCTTGATGTTCGATTGAACACCACTTCCTTGAACTCGCACTAACTTGACTTTCAACAACACTGCACCTTGACTTCTTTATCTGCTACTTTATTACCTTTAGGATGTGTCTTTTTGTTGCGACTTTAGTAGGCACCTGCTTGACATTTCCCTTATTGGCGCTTCGACTACTTTCACTCTACCATACCCTAGGCATGTTTTCCGGTTGTGTCCAAAGAATGCCACAAATACTACACTTAACACTCTTCCAAGCCCTTGACGACCACCATCCTTCACAATCTCTTCACTTTCGTGAGCTATCCTAACTCTTTTCTACCTCTTGAGCTAGGCGGGTTTGTTTCGATTTCGTGGAACAATTGTTGTTGTACAGCTTGATTTTTCCTAATGTTCACTGCTAGTTATAGTTTGGACATGGTGATGGTAGGTTGCCTCCCAAGTGAGTAGATAGTAACAAGGATTAGCCCATGTTTCTACAAATTGTACTTGTTGCCCATTTAAAGCCATATTCCAATTGGTAGCAACAGCATGTTTACATGGTAAACCCGTTATCTCCCATCTTCTCGCAAGTACAAGACTTGTGTACAACATTTACTACACATTGGTCACCCCATGGTCTACTAACACGAAACTTAGTTCCCCATTCCATAAAACATTATACTTAACCTCTTTCTTAATACCTCTAGCATGTGTTTGTGGGTTGGTGTTAGTGGCCTATCACTCTTCTCAATCACCATAAGAACATGCATTATCCTCTTCATCTGATTCTCGATGCATTCTAAGGTCGTAATAATTAGTTTGTTTAAACCCTCAATTATTTTGTCATGAAACACTTGACACATGTTATTAAGTAACACATCGAGTAGCTCTCCTAAAGATAATCGATTAATAAACATGTATTAATTATAATTGTTTATCTTGCATTAACAAATACAAATTAATCGAAACAGATAGATCACTTACATGTAAATGTGACCTTGACCAATGGATCGGTGGTATCTTACTTAACCAATCATGGGCTGGTTGATTAAGTTTCTTGAAATCAACCATAGCTTTCTAAAGCTGTACAATGAGTTGAGGTCATTGCACATTTCCACAGATGCTCTTTGTAGGCCCTACCTTTCCATTGCGGTTTCATTTTCTCATGAATGCTTCTAATACGTAATCTGTGTTCTACATCCGGAAAAACTTCTCCTAAAGCTCTACTTATATCATGCACAAAATCAAATATGTTTCTGTCTGCTTTCAAAAGAGAGACTTAAATTCATGAGCAGTTAAGGGAGTACCTTTTCCATGTCGATAATAAAAGTTATGCTTGAGATTGGCTCAAGTGCTATATCATCGGATAAACAATGAAGAAACCAAGTCCATGATCCTACGTTTCGATTCAACAAAAGCATAAGCTAAAGGGTATATACCATTGTTGCTATCAATTCCCACAAGTTGCCATCATTGACCATTCAAAGGACCATAAATTGAAAAGCACCAATTTCAACAACGATCTCCCACACGCTTTAAATCCTTCCTTCAGGCACCTAAACAAACATACACTCTCTGAATTCACCGGTTGGAAGAGCCTCATCCGAGGTCGCTCCACATTCATCACAACTGTTGTATTAGGGTTTGTCTTCTGCAACTCTTGAACATAATCTCTCAACATGGTAAATTGTAGCTTGAATTGATCCTTGATGGTCATTATTGCTAGGTTTTGGCCCATAAAACCTTCCGCAGGACACCAAGCTCGTATTGGTTGGTAAGTTGATTATGCACGAGACTTGACAGGAACCAATGGATTGGTTTCAATTTGTGTTGTAATTTTCGTGAGATATAGCGAAGGTCAAAAGCTCGATCGCCCTTGATTGCAAACAAGTGTGTTGCTCATTATATGTTCCGACCGACGGATACTGCCTTACCATTCCCGCCGACAAACAATAGCCATGGGCGAGTATTTCAAGGGTCCTTTTGCTAGAAAGCAATGCATTTATACCCCTTCGCTTAATGGACTTTAGATGGGCCTATATCCACCAGACCTTTACTTGGGCCTGAAAGTGGAACACAACCTTTACATCTGAACCTTATTCTTGTTTTGTCATTCTTCAGAAAAAACAACTCCCTCATAGTTTCTATTGAATGCTCTCTTACTAGGTTTTTGACTTCCCCTGCAGTAGCAAACTCCTGACCAGAATAGAAGAATGTGGTATAGACTCCATTTGCAAAGTCTGCCTGTTGGAAAGAAACATAGTGTTAGCCTTAATAGTTTTATTAGAAGTGATGGTCATTCACGATTAGGAACTTTGTAACGTGTGTTAGATATCGTGATAGAATAGTCAACGGGCTCGTGGATTGGACTAAGCTAAATGGCTAGGCGTTATGATTATGCTAGTCGTTTGAAGCTTAAGTATCCAAAGCCCAATCCATGTCCAACCCACGAAAAGCCCAAGGAAAGCCTTTTAGGTTTTCATGTATTCCACCTATAAATACCCCTCAAATGGTCATTTGAGGGGTGTGCTTGAAAGTGTGTGTGTGTGTGTTTTCTTTGAAGCAATATAACATCAAACCCGATCAAAGGCTTTCGTATACTTTAATAATGGCTTTCGTATACTTTAGTACGAAACCCGGACTTCAAAGAAAGGAAAGTGCTGAACCAAATCAAAGGCTTTAAATATATTTTTTCAAGCACTATTCCTAAAAATGTAATGGCTTACAGTTACTTCAGACTGTAACCCGATCTTTAAAGAAAGGAAAGTGCTACGCAAAATCGATTTTCATAAATATCAAGCATTTATCCTAAAACAAATGAAGATAATTCTTCTGCAATATCTTCAAAAGAATTTTTAAAATCTTCATCTTGCGTACCATTGATTCGAAAGTTTTCAAAATCTCTCACATTTGGTACCAAGATAACTCCCTCTAAACCCTTAAATGATTCTAACTTTTCGTATGAAAATATGCTTTCGCTAAGGGGAGTATTCAACCAAAATTGTTCCAAAATTCATGCTAAATAAGTTTCTCCAAATGCTTTTCGAAAACATATCTTTTAATCATTGTGTTTCAAAACATCATGGATATGCTATTTTTGAGGGAGAAGACATGATAAAAATGTGATCAAAAGGTTTAATGATCGTTGTTTGAATCTCAAAAGAGCTCGACTCGACCGTAACCAATGAATTGACGAGAAATTAAAGTCGAATCATGTACCATCTCGAGAAACTTTCTATGGACTTGACCAGACGGTAATAATTTCAAGCTAGTTCTCTAGTGATGTAAATGTGTCTCGAATCGGTCTAGTTCATTTAAAGTCGATCAATTCAAAAGTGCGAACTCTACCCTCTATGTGCGATTACACAAAACTTATAAGCACATGTGATGGGGAGTGTTTCGAAAATATAAAACTCATGGAGTGTTTCAAACATGTTTTCTATCATAAACACTCGTGAGATTTTCAAGAAAAATGGTTTTATGGCAACAATAGACTGTCATGGAGTTACAAGGTGACTAAGAATAGGAAATTGTCCTATGATCCGCCAGAGTCGGAGGGTCTACCCAAGGACATCACAAATAGTTAGTATTAGAAGTCCTTAGGAATGATTGAAAAAGGAGTAATGTGAGAAAGGAGAAAGAAGGGTTGAAGAATTAAAAAGAAAAGTAAAGAAAGGGTGAAAAGAAATAGCCCTCCATATTCAACCTTAGGGCGTAAACCGGGTTCAATTCATCTCACATCGGTTGTCACTTAGATGACACTAGTATTGAAGACAAAGACGTCATGGACCCAAATGACGCACCGCACTAAACCTTCTAGCCACCAATTCCTCTCAAAAGGGATTTGTTTCATTCTCACCGGGAACCCTACATAATCTATTGACCTTCTCTTAGAGTTGGTTGGTATTGAAGAAGGAGACTCTCCCTAGTCTCCGCCAGAAACCAAAATGCACTAATTGAGTCTAGAGCCACGAGATTCATCAAAAGATCTCATAGGAACACATGACATGACATCGCTTGTTGTTCATCAATAAGGGCACAAGTGATATATTCTAGAGTCCTACGCAGTCTTAGCAATCGCTGTAACATTTATCAAGTTTCACATCCGCGATCTTTAGTGATTGAATGGAAACTCCGCCGGGTCAACATCAGCGACCGACAAAGCAGTCACTGGTAACTCCCCGTGGATTACGCTTAGTGTGTCTCAAACAATCTACAACAGGGGTGATGCTTCGGTGTCCTCAACACTCATCCGAATCAGAGGTGTATTTCGGCACATCGCGTTATCTCACTTGTGGGACTCCAGGTTCAGAACGGCCTCGAGAATTAGAGACGTGTTTTCACACTATGTCGTAACACCCTCGAAATTCAAACTTGTAAGTGCCGAATCCGCTTATTACTAACCTGCTTTTATGTTTTCTTATGGAAGCTCCGAGCGGATTGATCGCAAGACTCGCCACATGCTCATACCAACAACACATGAAAGTTCTCATCAAAATCAAAGGCAACACAAAGTCAAAGATGATTCTTCGTCAATGTCAAAGAATCTACAAAGTGTAAAGACTCGAGAACTTCATCATTGGAAACTCAAAGTCAAATAGAAGTGTGAGCATGGTGGAGAAAGACGTGGAGATACCTAACCAACGAAGTTGACAACGGCAGACAACCACATTATCTGATCACAAAGCATGAAGGAACAAAGTATCAAGACTATTCAATATCTACACACAAAGTTCTTGCTCGAGAAAAGTAAAGACCTAATCAAGTGGAGCATCATTTGAATGACCACCCTTAGGGGAGATTGTTAGCCTTAATAGTTTTATTAGAAGTGATGGTCATTCACGATTAGGAACTTTGTAACGTGTGTTAGATATCGTGATAGAATAGTCAACGGGCTCGTGGATTGGACTAAGCTAAATGGCTAGGCGTTATGATTATGCTAGTCGTTTGAAGCTTAAGTATCCAAAGCCCAATCCATGTCCAACCCACGAAAAGCCCAAGGAAAGCCTTTTAGGTTTTCATGTATTCCACCTATAAATACCCCTCAAATGGTCATTTGAGGGGTGTGCTTGAAAGTGTGTGTGTGTGTGTGTTTTCTTTGAAGCAATATAACATCTTATTGTTTTCATCTTCTTTCCTTTATCTCTCTAAACATACATACGAATTCATATTCAAGTCACCAAGTTCTTCATCTTTTCCTTTCCTATTATTTACGCATAAAGTGTTGGTTTCACGTGGTATACTTGTGTTCGTTAAGTGGGTATTTGTGATAAGGTTGATATATCTTTGGTCCTAACACATAGTCACTGCAAAAGATATCATCAACCATCACAGGTAAATCATTTTCCAACTGCATGTCATCACTTATATTACTGGTTGTTCCTACTTCACCTAACTCATTACTCTGACCTACTTGGACCATAGCAAGTTGTGCATCATTCTCCCGACAAGTGTTCTCTTCATTTGCTTGAATTGAATCATCAACTGCATTGCCTAAGTCACTAGTGTCACACACTTGTAACATAGTAACATCAACAACAAGATCCTCTTCCATGTTATCCTGAGTTAATTGAAACAGAGTTACATCCACATCAGGCTTCTCAAACCTGTTATTGACATCAACTAGTGCTCTTCCCGCTTTGTCTAAGTGCTTCTCCCGAGTCAATTGAAACAGATTAACCTCAAAATTATCAGCTCCTCAAACCCGTTATTGACATCAACTAGTGCTCTTCCTACTTTGTCTAAGTGCTTCCCCGAGTCACTCGGAACAGATTAACCTCAAAATTATCGGGCTCCTTAATAGCATTGTCCTCATCAATAAGTACTAAAGCACGCCATCGCTATGAACAGTTGGCTAGCAAATGATGTGTCTAGGGTGGAAAATACAGCTCAATGCTTGGCAAATTGCTAGATTCACCAATATCATTGACGTCCATAGGCACTTGTGTAAGTTGGATAAAAGGATCTAGGGCGGGTTCATTATCAAGATCATCTAACACCAATCGCTCACAACAAGATTGAATAGCCGCAGAATAAATTTTCTCCTATCTTCATCCATCTCCCAAAACACGCCTTAATTGATTGTAGGGACATTTCGAAAGTTCTAATCTTGTCTTCCCTATTTCCACATAGACATCTATCAGCTTATGCTCTATGACAACATCTTTCAACAACTCAACATTAGCAGCTTCACGCAAAGAAAACAAACCGTCGTCCAATGTACAATCAGGCTTAAGAAAGTAGAAATAATTGGTTTGTCCAATCTCATAACCAATTTGGGTCATGAGAGCATCCATTTCATCAACGGATACCTCTTTTATTTCCACATGATCAACAAAGCATTTCTTGCCTCCTTGATATATTCTACCTGTAAAGTATTTGAATGTACCGTCATAATGGAACATCATGCTAAAGGATCCTGGGTCACCTGCTGTATAAAAAATGTACAAAAACAATGTTAAGCTAAAGTTACCTAAAAGGGGAATAACTTAAACAACAGACTAACATATGATTGTAATAGGCTATAACCAAAAAGACTTACAATATCTCCGATTGCGCCTTTTTCCTTAATTTCATGATCATCAAAGAAAGGATATTCTCTTATTCGCCATAGAGTAAATCCAAGGTTGGTGTTTGTTATTTTCTTACTTAGATTATTTGATTTGATGATTGACATTGCATTAGGGTTTTCTGTAGGCTTCAAAACAAGTTTGGGATGAGCAATGAGTACACAACTTTGTTATATTCTACATAATGGCGGAAATTGGACAAGACATCCGCTATAGTACATCAAGTAAAATGACTTTTCTACCCTCAACAGTAACATGATAACGGGGTTTTCTGGAGTATAACGGAACGCTGACATCGGCGTTATTGGTCAAGGGACGAGTTTGGCATATAAAGCCCATGTTTTAGACCTCCTACGATGATAATGCCTGTGTTTGTCCCAACGCGACGCTAGAGATGACAAGTTTGTGACCAACCGTATTTTAGTCTAAAAAAATAAAGTGGTAGTGGTGGACCCCAAACGAAGAGGTTGAGGTTTGTTATGAGGAGGGTTTGTTGTGGTTAGTTAGCAGATTATATACCGATGCCATACCGAGACGCGAGAATGAAGAGGTTATGCTCCATCACCACACCCAACCAGTGAAAAATTGTTTGCAATCGGTATAAGCGAAAACAAATGCATATGTTTTTTTTAAAGAGTATTACTATATCGTTTTATATTTTTTACTTGTCAGGATTTTTTAAGCATTAGGATTAGTAAGGATGTGAAGTCACTTTGTCACGGTGAGGTAATTTTGGATAGCAAAGGGACAAGAAATGTAAATGCACAAACCAGCTAGTCAGCTACCAACCGACTAGAACATTCCACAAATATAAAGCAAAAAGAAAGAAACAAAAGGGTTTTAGCTTCACAAGACCAAAAAACCAAACTTTGAAAGCTTCTGAAAATGGCTGATGAAGACTACGAAATGGACGCTGGAGCGTACGTTTCTTTTTTCAAATCGTTATGTTCAATGTTACATTATTATTTTATTTATTGTTTTGTTGCATGTTTAATTCGCAACGGTCCTAGGGTTTCGATTATGTTTTACCAATCTATGATTATAACTTTTAGTGTCCTGTATAGCGAATTATACTATAATTCAGAAATACTTGTATGTCTTAAACAAACAAACAATGGAAACTGAAATTACTCTGTATTGCATTCAGAAATTAGATGATAAATTAATGTGAATGTGCGTTTTGTGTTTTAAGGTATGAGTGATTTGTATTTTAAATAAAGCTCTGGCTTCGGACATAGACCTAAACACGGGTAGGCACCATATATATATATATATATATATATATATATATATATATATATATATATATATATATAGGGAGGGCTTCTTAAAACAGTAAAAATAAGACGTCTAAAACCACTAAAACATTTATAAATAACAATTTTAGCAATAATACCTAAAAATAATACTTTAATACAAATTAACATTTTAGCAACTAATAACCAAATGATACATGAGTTTGGATTAGTGATACACTTGATACACATTAGACTAATAAACATTCATATATATATATATATATATATATATATATATATATATATATATATATATATATATATATATATATATATATATATATATATATATATATATATATATATATATATATATATATATATATATATATATATAGGAAGGGATCAAAAGGATTACATTTTAAGTAGGGATGGTGGATAATATCACAAGAATATTCAAAAAAAAAATAATTCAAAAAATCAAAAAATTAAAAAGAAAGAGGACAACAATTTATTAAGAATCACGAAAAAAATTCAAGAAAAAAACAAATTCATGCTTAAAAGGTACAATGATATTATGAATTTTGTTAATATCACCGTAATTATCAATTTTCTTAATATCACTACTAATTAAGGCTAGCGAGAGTTTCACTAAGGCTAGCAAGAGTTTCACTAAGGCTAGCGAGAGTTTCACTAAGGCTAGCGAGTTTCTAAACCAGCAGTGATATTAAGTTTTTTCTAATATCAAAGTAAATTTTAAGTAAAATTGTTAATATCACGCTTACTTTTGACATGTTTTCTTAATATCAAAGTTAATTTTTTAATATCACCGTAAGTTTTCTTAATATCGTAATAAAAAGGCGTTGATATTAAGTAAAATTGTTAATATCACAAGAGGACTCATAATATCGTTAATATCACTAGAGAACTCATAATCAAAAAACAAAATTGCTCGAAAAATATGAAAAATTAAAAATGAAAGAAGATAACAATAGTAAGGATCACGAAAAGGAAAAAATTAAAAAATCGTTTACATGGTTAATTGCTCCCGTGAAGATAATAGCAGATCTTGACTTTTTACAACAAAAGTCAAGATCGATCCGAAATGGGCGGTCCAGATCAATCCGCACATCCGCACTAAAAATAAAAATCCGCACATGATCATCACTCTTATATATATATATATATATATATATATATATATATATATATATATATATATATATATATATATATATATATAGACACACACACGGTGTACAACATGGAATGATTGTGAATTTGTGATACACACAGGTGATGAGTGTTTTACTATATGAATACCGAGTACACCAAATAAAGATTACACAATTCCTGTTTCAATAGAAAAAAAAAATGACTGATTTCGTTACCAAATTATGTCTCTAGCAATGAGATGCTTGGGTAGTCGGGTGATTCATTTAAAAATAAATAAACAAATTAGATGTATGAGTTGTTGTTGAATGAAAGTGGTTCTTGGGACTGTAATATTTTGTTGGGTGGCAGATTATAAATTATATGTTTTGTTGATCATTAGTGCCGGCCCTAGGGTATGGCGAGCCGGGCGACCTCCCAGGGCATCACACAAATAAGGGGCATCAAATTTTTAATATTGTGGACTGATTTATAGTGATGAGGTTGAACTATGTAGAGCTTTGAAAATGGTGGCTTAACTTTTAGGAGGAAGAAGATAGACTATAATGAGGAAAACAAAAGTCATAATATGCAACTATTAAACTAAAGTTATATAATAGCTTCAAGCCTTCAACTAGATATTTGACAGTCTGTTGGCAGTCTATACACGATTAGTATCAGTTTGAGCGACATTTCTTTTAGTGCTACCCGACAAAAAATCATGAGTCCGTCACAGAATTTTAAACGTTCAAATTTATTGTATAAAGTAAAATAGTTAACTAGCTGTTCGATTTATATTAAGTTGATCGTGGGTCTTGTCTCAAGGTCAAACCCCTAAAGCTAGTGCATCTTGTGTTTACAATACTTAGTGGGCCATTTTTCGGAAATCTCGCCCAAGGCATCGAAATAACTCAGGACTGGCCCTGTTGATCATCTACTGATATCGCATTGATAACTCGAAAAAACCTGCATATAGTCATGTTCACGAATATGAAACCCCAAGTAATTGGAAAATAAAATATGAAATTCATATAGTCTCTCTATAAGCATTTAGTCCATTAAATGCTGTAATGATGGTTTTATCTTCTGACGAACATGCATTTTGTCGTATTAAATCTCGATACTTTTTTAGGTATGAAGATGAGCCAATGGAACCTGAGCTTGAAGTAAGAAAAATCATTTCAAAATGCGCTTTAATGCCTTCAAATGAGAATCACATATTAAGTTGATTTTGTCTATGGATAAATTACAGGAAGGGGTAGAGGAGGATGTTGAAGGAGAGAACAAAGATGATGAATTACCAGACCCTCTTCTAGCGGACAATGATGACACGGAAGAGCAAAAACAAGCACAAGGACCTAGAAAAACATCAAAGTATATGACGAAGTACGAAAGAGCTAGAATCTTGGGTACTCGTGCTCTGCAGATCAGGTTGTTTTTCCATTTCATCTTTCTCTTGTTTCACCCTGTTTTTTGTAATGTATTTTTTTCTCGAATATTTGTGATCTGCAGACTAACTTAACTCTTATCTGTTTGAACAGCATGAATGCTCCTGTCATGGTTGAACTGGAGGGCGAGACTGACCCCCTTGAGGTGAATTTCTCAGCGAAATTACTTTGAAAAAGAAGGCATTAATTCTGTAATGTTAATTGTTCAGTTTTTCACAACTGCTGTTTTAGATCAAATTATGCTGCCTGTTTGTTTTTTGTTAAGAGGTAAATACCTAGCTTTGGTTAAGTATGTATGTGTTGGTATTAACATAATAAAGGACGCCGTTTTAGATTAGTAGGGTGAACTCTGCTCGGTAACAGTTTTATCTTGTGGACCATAGATGCCGATAAACTCTAATTTGCTGTTAGTCGGCAACGATGTTGTTCAGATCGACTTACCCGTCAGACTATTTACATGCGTTCATGACTTGATGTGGTTCTAAACTAATCTGTTTCAGTTCCATAAGAGAGGATTTTTAGGGTCCGTTTAGTTAAATAGTAAAATATTTCCTAGTTATCCATCTCTAATTTTATAGAAAGCTGGAGGGATTTTTTTTTACAAAAATGTGTTGAAAATCTCGAAAACCTTGTTAAACAGTGTTTTTTGTTATCCACTTATAAGGAAAATGGGGATTTGGGGTTATAAGGGAAAACGTTGAGAACACAAAAAAGGTGTTATTTTTGCTTTCCATGTATATTCTAGGGAATGGGTATTTTGTGCTCTTGGAAACAAAGTAACCGTTAAACACATTTTCCTGATCTATTATTTTTCTAGAAAAGAATTGTGGAGAACAGGGGTTGTTTTCTTCAACTAAACAAACCCTTAAGGATTTTAATTTTCGGTTTGGTACGAATATTCTAATTTCTGTTTATTTGGTTTTTTTAGATTGCAATGAAGGAGCTTCGCATGAAAAAGATACCTTTCACTATTCGCCGATATCTGCCAGATGGAAGGTAATGCTGTCATCTAGGAGTCATGTATGGATGTTCCCATTTCCACACACCCTTAATTTTTTTTGTTTGTTTTTGATATTGTAGTTATGAAGATTGGGGAGTTGATGAGTTGATTGTGGAAGACTCTTGGAAGAGACAAGTTGGTGGTGATTAAACACACTACATAGGCCATCTCCTGCTCGGTAGTGTTCAATATGGATGGCTAAGCTCTATTTTGCAGTTGGATAATATGGTATTAGGTTGTAGCTTAACCCATGTTAGTCAGAATTCTAGCAGTAGTAGTCTGCATGTGAATGTGTTGAAACCATTTGGATGTTGGAGTCGTAAACTCTAGTTATTGATATTTTGCATTTGGATTAGTGGTGCTGATCATGTTAACTTGGATTATTGTTGGTAATCTTTGAACATACTCTTGTTTAAACAAAGCAGTTAGACTCACGGTTAAATGAGTTAAGTTGATTAGTTGGGCCGATTCATAACTCGTACATTGAAATCTCACCATGTTAGACGTTATCTGACCTGTTAAAACGTTTCCCTTTGCATTTGCATCACTAACTCTGTCTGCTGCTGATTCATTTGGTGATAGTTATCAATGCCAAATTCGGTCGGCATAAGTGTCTGGTTTCCATCCAAAGAGAGTATGTTATATGCATATTGTGTGTAGCAAAAACATGTTGCAATGCTTTTAGCCATCAGACGTGGAAGTGAGCTCAAGCGTGTTTCCAGCATGAGTTTAAGTATTTGGTCTTACATGGGTAGTGGTGGTGTTTAGCTACCCTCGGTAGACGCTCCTATATTCCTGCTCATTTGAGTGCAATTCGTTGGAATTTTAAAAGATTGGGATTTACTGTTTACGTTTGATGTCATATTTTTGCCGATTTAGTTTATGTATGCCATAACATTTAACTATTTTAACAAGATCCATAGCAGTACAGATGATCTTTTACATGTTATGTAAATTTTGTAATAACTTTATGATTAGAGGCACAAGTAAATTACGCAAGGAGACTGAGTTGATGTGATCTCTAATTTACGTGTATGGCATCGGGCTTTTTCTCATTTTGGTTAGGTTTTTAAGTAGATTTTCAAACACAATTTCGGGAGGTTAATATGCTAAGAAAAGTTTTAATTTTCACTCTTCTGTAGATTGAAAGAAACACAAATGCAATTCATCAGATTTCCGAATGCAGTTCTTGCATATCTTCAGACTATGATATAATCGAATAAATTGTATTAAAATTATAATTATCATTTTTTATTAAAATAAAAACAAGAAGATCTATGAAAAAGAATTTTACAAATCTCTTATCCCGGTTAACTCAAATAACGGTAAAACTTTCAATCGAACTGGATGTAGTGGTTACCACCTTCTCATTGTGTCACATAAGCACCACATGGGCATCCACGCATACCGCCCAACCCATGTTGTGGTTACCAACTTTGCTACTGTTTACATATAATACACATAAACACAAACATACCCCACAACTCATTTTCACAGTCTTAGGCACACATTAAAAATTTGATCGGTGGTGCAAACCACTGAACTAGCCCAAATTTTTGTTGATCAGGCGTGAAGCAAGAAGAGTGTAGTGGTTGACGCATAAATGTGATGACAGGCATGAGGCATGAGGCATGTGACACGTATGGTCTAATAAGCAATAACAAATTATGTATTTTCTCACAAACTACTCTACAATATTATCTTTTATAAGAACTTATCTGCGAAAAAATGAAATGTGAATGCTAATACTTTTATTGACGTCAATTTTAATAATCAAATCTATTAGATTAGGTAAAATTTCATACATTATTCCATAAAGAGATTACAATAAAGTAATCTAGAAATAATATAAACGGTTTGTTTTAAGAAAACTACTTGTAGAAATGACAATCAGTAATTCGTTTGTCAGAAATGTTAATCAGAAATTCAGAATTGTAAACTGCAAGGTCATAATACGAAATTCATGTTCGATCTTTTTCAATAAAAATGTTTGGTAAATTAGTTATTAACGGTAATTATAAGTCGTTAATGAGAATTTTATGTTTTAACACTCGAATATTTTAAAAGCTTCATGAATCACCTTTTCATTTTGAGCTACTTGTTTAAAATAAAAGTTGAAGTTGATGATCCAAACGGAATTACTTGTTTTGAAAGAGATTATTTTTAGAATAAAAGTTTTATACCCAAAAAGCTCCAAATATTAGCCTACCAACCAGGCCCTAAAGCCTTATAGCTAAATACAATATGACAATTGGCCTAATCTGATCAACTAACTAAATCTTTTATTTATTTTCACAAAATAATCAATTCCGTGAAAATCATACATTTATTCTTATTAAAATAAAATATACTAGTTATATGCCCCATTAATGTACATGTTTTGGCATGGATATTTACATAATGTGTTTTAACATAAGTCACAATTTATTTAAATTTTAATTATTTTTGCATAAAAATTGTATATTATCTAATTTAAATAATAGAATTGGTAAAAAAAAAATTGTAAATTTCTATTTTGGCATGCTAAAATTTGTCTTGGGCATTTATCTATAATATTATATAAATTTTTGTATACTTATATAGTTATTATAATACCCTTGCACATGCGTGTTTTTACATAAATTATAGAGGTTATTTATTTACATTTTTTTCAAAACAATTAAAAGCCTAGTGGGTAGAGTTATCTATTAAATTTATAAAGTTATTAAAAAAACATGTAAACAGTTAGACTTTTATTATTCATTCTTTTTTTTTTTAGTTTTTTTTTACAAAATTGAAGCATGTGTTTTTAGACATATTTTTTCGTTAGATGAATTTGACCAAATTGTTTGAATTTTGATTTTCTATTGTCTAATAAGATGGTTTTAGTTTTTCTATGTGACAAAAGCGAGCTCTCTAATTAGCCCATTAAAAAATCTTTAAAGATTTGATTGTTCATTTTGTATGTTTTCGAGATTTAATGAATATAAACAAGGAAGGTAACCCGCCGCGTTGCGGCGGGGGTGTTTTCTATCTTTTTTGATGGTTTTGTTTAATCTACGTTCTTGTATTAGTTGTTACTGCTAGTATTGCCGCGACTGCTAATAACGGGTAAAGTTTGCTTGTTGTTTGTAATGTTGTGGGTGTGCTTTTTTATGGTGGTTTCTGTCTTGCACTGCTACTAAGGCGCAAACTTTTGTTAGTGGGTGGATGGTGGTGTTGTTTGGTCTTTGTAAGTGTATTTAAAGGGTTCTTTTGGTTTTTTGATGTTCTCAATTTTTGCACTAGTTAACATGTCTCCAAGTGTGTGCTTTTTGATGGTGGTTTCTGTCTTGCACTGCTACTAATGGGCAAACTTTTGCTAGTGGATGGATAGTGGTTTTATTTGGTCTTTGTAACTGTATTTAAGGGGTGTTTTTGGTTTGTTGATGTGGTCAATTTTGCACTTGTTAACATGTCTACAACTGCTTGGCTTGCTGAGCTTGGTTTTGAATGTAATTCTGGTACGTTGCAGGAGAAGATGATTTTATGTTTTGAAAGAGAGCTTGTTCAAGAGCGTGAATGCGAAACGTTGGTGAGGGGTCATTGTTTTCAGGTTGGTGAACATGTGAGGTATTTGGAAGATCTTATCAGAGAGGCTGAAGGAAGTGACGTTGTTGCAAGAAGGTTAGTTGCTTTTCTGAGAGACATTCAGACGCGCAAACGTGCAAAGCTCTCTACGTTGCAGGTTTGTTGCGTGTATCTCTCGGTTCAATCAGCGTTGCTACAGGCTATATCAATACCATACGTTCCCTTTGAGTTCATCATGTGTGATGTAGTATTAGGTTGGTTGTTGTTTTTCTGTATTAAGCGCTTTGTGTTGTGTGCATCATGTTGCCTAAGAAATAAACCAATGGTTCTATTAGTGCCGATGCAAGCTATATTGATACCACCCGTGCCCTTTCATGTTGTCATATAAGAAGTAGTATTTTGATGTTTGTTTTGTCTTTTCATTTTGCATGGTTTTTCTTGTGTTGAGGATGTTGTGTAGCAAAGGAGGTTCCTTGATTCTTGTAAACTCCTTCAGTTTGTAACATGTATTGAATAATAGATGCTTTAATTTTGTTGTTTACTGCGCTTGCCAATTATTATTTTCGTGCACGATAGAGATGAGCTGGCTGCAAAGGATGCAATTTTTGTTACCCAAGAAAATTGGATAGATGCATTACTACCATATCGTTTACCAAATGATGCATAGTTTAAGCCTAGGGGCGTTAAACTGGCAAAATTACAGGGTGCTAGCTGGTTGCTGATAAGCACCAACATCAGTGCTGCATATCTATCCTAACGGTTACTGTACATAATATAGGAATGTGCATAGCCATTGTTGATACATTCGTTATTCATATGGTGACTTTTCTAATCAAGTTTAGCTTTCTTTATTTTTGGACCTACAGTATCTTCATCTTCAGGTGCGAACAGTTCTTTGCGAACTGTCGCAAATGTGCTTTCAGCTTTGGTAGCTTTTTTCTCTACTAGATCAGTTGTGACTGGAGGGGGAGTGATTGTTCCGATATGTATTTCTTCTGCAGTATGAATAGATGACGCTGCTGATGTTGCCTGTTCCACATGTGTTTCAATGCCAAGCACTATAGGTAATGGTGCGTCTGATGTGCACTGTCAAGTATGAACCTCATGTAACCTCTTCGACTACCTGTGGCAAAGTGCAGTCGGAAAGTATGCTTCGTGTGTTCCAGGGCTCATATTATTGATGGTAATACACACGAATTTGGATCCGGGGTGTAGCAGAGGACCTCGGTCACTGCTGGAAGCAAGGAATTTGCTTCTGGGCTGAAACATGTCATGATAATGATGCCCGTTACATCCGCTAAAGTTTCCTTGCTGTGTATTAGTTTTTGACAGAGGGCTTACGATGTTTGATATAAGGTTCTAGTACTGAATTGCGCGGACATTACCTATAGTTTGGTATTAGCTTTGTTCCCATCTGCTGGCAATGGAGATGTGGATGAACTTCTTCGATTTTTGTGTGACATGTGCGGCATCTATTGAAGTACCAACCCTTTGACTCATCAATGCGGACAATGATTGCCTTAGTAGTAAAAACCTCTTGCTGATATCAGGTGCATTATTGGGTTAATCCCAATCGACCCAACCCAGTGACCCAAGTCAACACCCATTATGACCCGGTCAACAAAAGTCAACGAAAGTCAACCATACGAAAAGTCAAAGAAGATTCTGAAATACATTACTTAGCGCTACAAATAATCGCTCATATGCAAGAACCGACACAATGGTTCTATATACCGCTTCATTATGTATAAATACTTAGAAACTCAGAACAAACAGATGATGACGGACTTTGTACATCGATGATCAAATAATAAGAAAAGTCTTTTGATTCAAATTGTTATTGTTATTACCGTATATCGTTGATTAAAGATCCGTAAAACGGGCCAACAATTGGTATCGAGCTCGAATCATCATATACCATTTACGCTTTAGTTTCGTAATCAATAAGAACCCAAAACAGCTTTGAAATTTTTTTCTCAAAAATAACTTGAACACAAATCAAGTTATCATCTTTGTGTTCTAAACGTTCGTCGCATCAAGGGGAACAATCTCTTTGTGATTACTCCAACCCTAACAAACTTATTCGCAAATTTTCATCGAACCGATTATATATCCACATAGGATCGAAACTAATTAAAACTCGCTTTATACATATTGATTCAAACAAACTAAACGAAGTCATCAATTAGGGCAAATATCAAAGATTCAAATAAGAACAAACACACCGTTCCGAACAAGAATCAAGCCCTAGAACGCTTAATTAAGCCATCAATTGACTTAATTAAGTCTCCAATCTTTCATATCACTCACGGTTTAAAAGCCCTAAATCAACCGAAACCATAGGTTTCAATTTGAAGGGTTAACAGTGCTCGTAAAAGGAACACCACACCGGAGATAGTAGAAGGGACGGTCAAAAACCACAGCCACCGAAAGAGGCCGGTCAACCGTCGATTATTGGAGAAGAAGAAGATCAAAGATATCTTCCTAGAGAGAGAGAAAGAGAAACTTAAGATAGTATCTCAGAAGAAAGAAAAAGAAGGATACGTGTTTGTTTTTATCTCAAAAACAAAAGAGATAAAAATAAATATACAAAGTGACGCGTACACTAAGGGCCACACACAAAAGGATAATATTAATAGGGCATCGGGTTAAACCATCAACCCTTCAGGTTCCAAAAGATTTCAAAACCACTCTATTTTTACTTTATATATTTTGATATATACAGATTTTTTTAGATTGATAAGTTATTTTAAAACATTATTAAAATCTTATCATATTTTGTATAGTATATCTAACCTAGTTTTTACACTACTTAGAATACTGATTAGGAATAATTTGTAAGGAGTAATTAACCTTAGGTTATTCAGTTTAAATTTTATAATCTCCGAGGATAGTTTAAAATTGTTAAAACTATACCTAGAAAAGTTTTACACCCATTCGAGGAAGATAAAACATTAAGAGCTCATTTTGAAATAAGATTTTTTTAAATAAAACACTTTGTGTTAAAAATTTTTATTGAGATTTATTGTCATTATCATTTTAAGATATGACGAACGACATGGTAAAAGGAACCCAAGACTAACATTTCAATAGTACACCCCAATTTCAATGCCCAATCCTAAAGCCCGCGAATTACTCATTATGGGCAATTCGAATACAAATCATTCTCGGCGAATGGTTTATGGAAACAATTGAGCCGAATGAAACGCCTCAACCCGATAAGAAAAAGGTGAAAATAACTCAAGACATGATCAACCCGAAATAAGGAAGATCACAACAACAAAGGTGGAAATAACTGTAAGAAGACATGATCAACCCGAAATAAGGAAGATCACAACAACAAAGGTGGAAATAACTGAAGAAAATATGATCAACCCGAAATAAGGAAGATCACAACAACAAAGGTGAAAATAACCGTAAGAACATGATCAACATGGACATAATGAAGATCACGTAAGAAAAGGTGGAAATAACTGGATCAACATGATCAACATGGACATAATGAAGATCACGTAAGAAAAGGTGGAAATAACCGATCAACATGGACATAATGAAGATCACGAAGAAAAGGTGGAAATAACCAAGATCAACATGGACATAATGAAGATCACGTAAGGTGGAAATAACCAAGGAAAATTGATCTACCGGACATAAGGATGATCACAAAAATTAAAAGCTCGGATGGTGGATTTAACCGGAAGATGAATCAAGAAGACTTAAACACCTACGCCACAACGATTGTGATTATGGGGAGAATATTGGGTTAATCCCAATCGACCCAACCCAGTGACCCAAGTCAACACCCATTATGACCCGGTCAACAAAAGTCAACGAAAGTCAACCATACGAAAAGTCAAAGAAGCAGTTACAGAAACAGTTACTTAGCAGTTACAAATAACTGCTCATATGCAAGAACCGACACAATGGTTCTATATACCGTTTCATTATGTATAAATACTTAGAAACTCTGTAACAAACAGATGATGACAGACTTTGTACATCGATGACTGAAATAATAAGAAAAGTCTTTTGATTCAAATTGTTATTGTTATTACTGGTATATCGTTGATTAAAGATCCATAAAAACGGGCCAACATGCATAAATCATTAGTGCAATTTCTTTTGTAGATGTTAATGTATGATAATTTGACTTACCATGTGAGACATCAATGCACCCAATGATATCGGACCTTGTTGAATCTCTCGTTCTTCATCTTGTGTTTGAGTAGGAGGAAGCATCAAAGGCTGTGATGGTCCTACTAATTCTGCATACCTAATTGTGTAACGGATGGAAGATTGTAATAGTTTAGGAGTTATCAGATACTATGTTTTCTAGACATCTGTTAGAAAACTTACAGTTGCCTAATGTGCTATGCTTCTGGGACCTCTGGGTTCAGATAGTAGCTCGTCGCTGGGGTTGCAGACAGTTGTAGCCCGCCTATGTCATTAGCACTTTGGTTATACCTGTTCAATGTATGTTTCGTCATCAAACTTTTTTCTGTTCTCGAATTTATCTGCAAAGCGTTTTGCCCAACATGAACTTACAACAATGATGAGAGGCTGTTCTAGGACTGCAGATCTGTTCATTTCAAATCTTGTTGCCATCTCATTCCACATGGCGAATGTTACGCTGTTTCCACTACACGTGATAGTTTTTTTTATTAGTTTATGCACAATGCTGTGAAACTATGTAATAGATGTGTCGAAGAATTCACTTTAGATTTTGTATGTCTATGTTCATTCACGCTATGCAATTTGTTGTTGAATCTCCAAACTCTCACAATGTTCCGATGTTGCGAACCATACCTATATAATCTGTTTGAGAATTTTTTTGTTGTTAGCGATGTTTCTGTAGTTGAATTTCTTTTGATTATTTATAATACCTGTGAGGATGGAGTCCCTTGAATCTGCACGCTGACCAATTTCGTAGTAAGCTGCAAAGTTGAAGTGATGAAGTGGGAAGCCTTGTTCCCCAATAGGTGTTATCTATGTGTACTTTCCAAGCAAGAGCGTCATTGTTTTTGGATGAGTTCGTTGCCATTTGTCTGTCTTTTTGGTTCTGAAGCCTTGGATTTTGTAACATGAGTTAACTTCAAGCTTTGCATCAAACAGTCTCATATCCAATAGTTGGACATTTGCTTGGATTTCTCCCCCTTGTGAAAAATGTTAAACAAATTCTTCATGAAATGACCTTTTTTACTTTGACATCTTATGTAGATGTTAAGTACCTTTTTATCCAAGAATATGAAGCACAACCCAGTAGGATTTGGATCAGGTACATTTTTGGATGCCCATTTTCTGTATACCTTGATTTCAAGTGGCTTGTTTAGGTAATTTGGTTTATGGTTCATGATGTCTCCAACGTCCTCTTCGATAAGGATTCCTTTGCCTCTCTCTGCGCTTTGTTGTTCCACATTTTCTTGCGGTGTTTCAATTGCTTTTGTAATCGTGTTAACCAAGTTAGTTTCACCTTTTTCAGCCATTTGTCTGCAAAAGTTGACAATGTGCTGTTTAGAGGTGAAACATTATTAGCGGCATATGTCGAAAAAGCAGCTTATGTTTAACAATGTTAGTATACTTTTCATACAATAATTTCAATTACACAATCAAATGGAGAAGTTAACTAAAGTATAGTGTAAAAGTATTAAAAGAGAAAGTGTAACATTTTTGTGAACATCGTATGTGCAATTTTGCAAAAGGTAAGAAACATACAAACCTGTGTATATGTGACGTTGTTGGCACAAAGCTTAAGATGGGAAGTAACTCTTTATAGCTATGTTTATCTATTTAATATGATCAAGTGTTGTTATGGGCATGAACATGCATATGAAAAAAGGTTTGAATGGCTACACAAAAAATTTCTGAACATGTGGAGATTTGTCTGTCTACCATGATTGAAAGTTATGTTGCACACATTGGTCATGAAAATGCATGTAACATATGACATTTAAGAAAAAAGGACATAATCGACTAGCAAAAAGAAGAACCTGCGGCCGCCTTATTTTGTTTAAGAAATCCCTATACACTATGTTTTTAGTTATGTTATTTGACTGTTTCTGGTTGTCTAGAATGACCATATTTAGACATGCTGGCGAGGTGGCTCGTGACAAAGCAACATATAATTGTCCGTGACCAAACATCGGATCCGATAAGTACACGCCAATTTTCTTCAATGACTATCCTTGGCTTTTGTTAATTGTCATGGAATAACATACTTTCAGCGGAAATTGTTTGCGTCTGAATATGAAAGGTAACTTATCGTATTTTAGCATGAGTATGATCCTAGGTATGTAGACTCTCTCGAACATCCTTGTACTGGTAATGATCTTTGCTTCGATGACCTTAGTCAGTAACTAAGTCACAATCATTCTTGTACCATTACAAAGTCCGCCAATGGGATTCAAATTGCGCAGTAACATTACAGATGTCCCGACTTTCAGTTGCAGTTAGTGTGGGGTTAGGAAACTCGGGTTGATTGAACTTAAGTACTAAGCCGGATATAGCAATTCAGAGGCGCCACTGTCATTCGTTCGAGGGACTTCTTGATCAATGCTTGTGTAGAAATGGCTGGTTCCTGCTACCTGTTGCAACACATCATCGTTTATTGAATCTGCTGTCTCATTCTTGGGAAAAACGATTGCCTTTTCATGAAATGCTTGTGTTGTCAGTTGATGTAGAGTCTGCCCATTATATATGAAATTTATAAGCTGTGCTTTACTGTAGGATCGATGAACTACATAATTTATGTGATTTTGGGAGGTCTTGGTTGGTAGAAGAAGATGAAAGAATTCATCTTTTCTAGAGAGAGAAAGTAGTGAGAGGGAGGAGAAACAAAATATGAGTTTATTGAAAGAGAAACAATAATACAAACCTAATGATCAACCACACCCCTCATGGAGAGTCATAAGGGGTATTTATAGGCTCATCTAACATTAACTTTGCCCCACTTACATAAATAGTCCCTACGGGTGCAACTTACTACGCATCTAGTCCAATTCACGTAAGTGACGTTATCTTTATAAAAGAGTGAGGCTAACAATCTCCCTCCAAGATATCGTCACACGTGAATGGTTACAATGAGACCTATAAATACAAAACAAAGTAAACTACAATAGTAATGAACAATGTTGACTTTGTTGAAGTGCAGAGTCTCTGTAGTCTAGATACTGAGGCAAACTTGAAGTTCTATCTTCCGACAATCTCGGCATTTGATCTTTGGCTCTGACGGCACAAATCCTTGTAGCTCTGAACTTCAACTGTAACGGTCTAGTTAGGTTATTACTCCAACCTAACTAGTGAGCCTTTTTCTTTCTTTTGCTCCCTCTTGAACTGACAACTCTTTTCCAACATGCAGCGGAGAAAGTAGACTCTTGATTGTAGCACAATGGTTGTCGTTCTGGGAACATCGTAACAACATAACTCACTTAGTATTGCATTCAAGTTGGTAAAAAGCCCCGATGTACACACACTACTTCTCCTTCTTCAGTCTTAAGCACAATTCCCTTCGTAATCCAATCACGGAAGATGAAATACCAACTTCTCCCTCCTGATGGTTGCGAGCTATTGGAATCATCATAATGTTGCATACATGCCATATTACCTTTTTTCTTGATGCAATATTAAAGCCTTAGTTTGAGCATAATTCCGTGAGAATATGTCGCAAAAATACTCTCAATAATTCTCTCAAACCAACCTGAAATCGAACCTCCTTTTGATTCACCGGCTAATAGTAATGACCACATATGGAGATAACCCGATACGACTAACTTGAAAAGGAAGTAAACATCCCAACTTTGTGACTTACTGCTTGTTCTATATTTTTGAACAATCCACAACGCCGTGTGACACTGAGACTACAATGTAACTCCTTAAAGTGATAGTTATACACTGTGAGCACTACAACGTAACTCCCTACATCAGTTATAACCAGATTGTCAAATTCATAATCACTTATGAAAAATGCCCACACAAGTTATCTTGAGACATGCAACCAACCAACCAACGTCTCAATGATAAAGAAGTACACCCGTAAAATGTCACTTCTATTCCTCGTAAGCAATACCGTACAAAAACCCTGTAGCCATTTTTTCAAATTCTTAGCTCAAGCCGTGAATTGTGTATCCTCCGTGAAATTTATAATGACCAAAAACCACTCAATATCAAATATTATCGAAAATCCAAATTTCGAGGCATATAACTCCAACCAAATTTTGCAAATCCAACGTTCAATATCTAGAACTCACATCACATCTCAACAATTTAGTCCCAACAAAATTTAGTCCAACTATTATTACCATCACAACTCAACAAAATTTGGCAAATCCAAATTTAGTCCCAACGTTTAGGCCCAACTGTCAAATGACCCAATATCCAATCCCTCTAAAAAACTAACCGGTTATATATCACTCTCATACATCATTTTGAGCTAAACCTAAAAAAATTACACACCTCTAAAACATATCACTGAAACATCCACCTCCAACAAAACATTTTCTCCCAAAGAGTCTGAGAAAAAAATTTCACCACTCCATCTTCATAAAAAACGAATCAAAACTCGATTAAGAACCTCTTATAGACGATTCATGCAAACACAAATACATCCTAATCCAAACCTTGTCTTTATGTGCTCCTTAATCCGAACAAAGAAATTAGTGAAAAAGACTTCAAGATCTTGAAAACGCAAGGTCTCGGGTAGGTTTTGTGTTGATAGTTTCGTTTTTATTTTTTTATTTGAATTTTTGAGGTGTTGAACGAATTAGAGAAAGAAAATAACAATATTGTTATATTTCTTATCTCTTATATTCGAATATTAATGAAGTGAAAGCTTTGCAAAGATTAGTGATGGATTAATGTTTCAATTAAAACAATCTTTAAAAGATTGCAAAAAAAAAAAAAATTAAAAAATTAAAACTAATATGAGATCGTTTAATTTTCTGTTTTCGATTTTTGTTTTGAGTCATGGTTTAGGTTTAGTGTTGGAGATGGGATTGATGGAGTTGAGGTAGGATAGAGTTGGATTTGTTGTTGGAGTTGGATTTGGATCTGTTTATTTTTTCGTTTTTTGGCATCACGTTTTTCTTTCGTTCATAATAAGATTGTGGGATTGATCCTGGAATGTAACTGAGGTCATGATGAGTAATGGTATTTGGTAATTGTTGTTGTGGTCGAGTATCTTTAATTAGTTTACGCATAAGTTTTGCTTGCACGTAAAAAATCTTACGCGTAACTTTTTGCTAATTACTTAAGCATAAAGTCTTGTCCGAACCATATTATGCGTTAAACAGACTTACGCGTAAACCTTTCTTAGTCAAAAACCTTTCTTATGCGTAACATATTCTTAGGCGTAAAGTGAAACCTTATGCGTAAGGATTTCTTACTCGTAAGGAAAACCTTACGCGTAAGCTTACTCGTAAGCTTGAATCCTACGAGTAACTTTCCAAGTTACTCGTAAATGAGTCCTTAGGCGTAAAAAATGGGTTTTGACCCTTGTTGACTTTTTTCCAGCGAGTATTCCGACCATTTTCTGACCAGATTCATAGTAACCCAGAAAAATGCATATGGACAATACTTTTAACCCATGAATGACCACAAGAAACTGACTAGAAGACCACAATATTCTTTCACATGTTTGGTACAAAAGCCACAAGAAAGATGAGTATCAACTTAGAAACTGTTTGGATAAAAACTTGACAAAAGACAGATATGAAAGTATGAAACCATGAATAGACCATTTTACTTTTAACCAAAAAAGGATGCACATATAATGTTAAAAAACTGTTAACCAAAATAATAAGGAAAAAAAAATCCAACCAAAAATAATGGTTGAAAACGGCCTAAACATCAACGCGAAACCAACATAAATCGATAAAGATAAATAACCTGGCTCTGATACCAATTGTAGGATCGATGAACTACATGATTTATGTGATTTTGGGAGGTCTTGGTTGGTGGAAGAAGATGAAAGAATTCATCTTTTCTAGAGAGAGAAAGTAGTGAGAGGGAGGAGAAACAAAAGATGAGTTTATTGAAAGAGAAATGTGACAACTGGAAATTATGGAGTATATTTTAGGTAACCGCATTACGTTAAACAAAACCGAGTTTTGCCTTTAGAACTATTTTTATAGACCATGACTTGATTGTTTATTGACTTTTATGATTTATTTTATTATCGTATGAGTTATCGGGTGGGTTTTAACTCTTTTTGTTAGGCACTATGCGATTCGGCACAATAAAAGCCTAAAACAAGAAATAACGTAACTTTTGAACCGTAACTCGAAACTTGACAAATAAATAGTCAAAACTCATGGTAAAACATAAATAAACATAATAGAAAGTCGAAGGAATGTCGTGGGACACTCGTAGGACAATATATGAGCTCGGGATTGGGTAAACGGGATAGTTTATAAAAAATTACGGCTTCGGCCCCTCTTTTTACCCCTTGGCCGGCGCCCCCTCCACCCAAAATAATTATTTTTGAGGTCCTTGTGTCCATGTATAAAAGCCCCTCCCTACCTCATTTTACCACTTTCATTTCTCTCTCTAAAACACACACACTCTTTACTTTCTCTCTCTACTCTCTCTCTCCCAAAAATAATAAAAAACCTAACCCTAAACCACTACCACACGCCGCCACCTTTCCGGCCAAATTCCGACGAGTGAGTTTACACCTCCACCACCATTTTGTAGATCTCTCTTTCCTCTTTCCATCCATATGTATATCTCCTATATAAGCCTTCATTAACATCTCCAAATCTTACAAAAACGATTCGTGATTATAGGGTTTTCATTAAATCTTGTAGATCGGGTTGAGAAAAGGTAAATGGAACATGGGTCTAGCTCGTATGAGCCATGAAAAGCCACGTATGGGCCCTATATGGCTCGTACATGGCTCGAATGTGATGGGTTTTGGGTGAAACATGGGTCTAAAACTAATTTACATTTAATAAAACATGTAGCTAGTGACTTGGTGTCGTGTGTTGTATCATATTGTTGTGTTTTTGCATTTTAAGCTGAGTGATGAGTGCTTATTCACTCATCGTTTTTACCCATCTAAGACCACAAAACGACTAAAAACACCCAAATATGATCAAAATATGTCAAAAATATCCTCGGAGTGTGTTTTATGTCTTGCAGGTACAAAAGGATGGAAAACAGAGCGAAAATGAGCTAAATCGAGCTAAACTGAAAACGTCTTTGAACAGACGGAGCTTCAAGCGATTTTTCTATATTTTCAAGCCCGAGACATGTTTTTGAAGTGAGAATGGGAAAATAAACCCTTTAATAAACCTTAACCTCCCAATGACCCTTTCACATTTATTTTGAACCCTTTCAACACTCTTGAACCCTCCCATTTTACTTTTCTCCTTCCTTCTCTTTATCCAAACACGTAAAACACAAAAGATAAAACCCAGATACCTTCAAACCCTTGGCGCCCAAATTTCCCCCTCCTCTCCCCATCACTTTCTCAAATCCCCAACCCACTCACTCCATCACCCAATGCATGTCACGGGTTACCCATTCCACCCTGGCAATCCTAGGTGCACAAGAAGCCATGAATGGCCAAGATTAAATGGAGTGAGATCAAAGGAAAATGGATGTCCAGGATTAATGCAAGAAAGCACAAGAAGCTCTTGGCTGGTTTCCCCTCAGAGAAGAAACACAAGAGCAGATGAAGACCCAAAGAGCTTTTAGTATAAATTGAAACATGTAGCCTTTTGTAAAAGCTTGTCTAGAAATTCTGTTCTAGTCCCATTTTCATTTACTGTCATTGTATCATTTTAATTTTGAATGCAATTTAATTTCAGTTTTAAATTCTGTCAAGTTTACTTTATGCCATTCAAGATTTCATTGTTCTGCTCCTACGGGTTAGTGTCTTTCCAGCTTTGTTAAAAAAAGGCGTTTAAGTTCTCACAGCCTCAAACCAATTTTTCATAACATTTTGCAAAAATCGCTCTGCTAAAAAGAGTGTTTGGATTTAGATAGTTCTTGGAGTATTGGTAAAATTTATGTGCTAAGATTGATTCAAGTAACTTCGTGATTCTGTTTCCATGTGATATCAGCCATAATTTCAAGTTGTTAAGTCATTCTTTTGTGATTTCAAGTTCAAAAGTTTAATCACAAACAAGCTTAAAAGGACTTTTCTAGTTTTCGCAAGTGATTTAAGCAAATTCTAGTAGTGCTAAAATTAATAAAATAAAAATCACAATTTCATTAGCTGTTTTACTTTTCACAAAAGGAAAAAATTCAAAAATTGTGTTGATCGCTTTCTAAAGCTCAAAGTAGAGGTTCAATGGTTTTTCCGCCTCGCACATCGATGTGTGTCTCGATCTATGTTGAGTACTCAGTTTAACTTGAAGGTGAGTTTATTGATTTAATGCTTCCATAGATAGATAGTAGTATAGGTTTAATGTGTATTTCTCTTAGTGCTTATTTGTTTGCTTATGTTGTACTGCTTTTCATTTCTATGGTCCTTCATATCTGTTAATTTGATTTGTCCATAGCAGTTACTCTTACTCAGTACTTATTATAGTTTTCTACTCATTAGTGGTTTCTTAGGTTTGGTTTAGGATTAGTAGTTAGTAGCTTTTTAGTAGCTTTTTAGTAGTTTTAGCATTTAGCTTTAGCTCAGGCGTGACAGCTTATTTCATTCTGTTTTTCAGCTTATTTTGATGTATTAGTTGTTATATATTTGATACTTTAGGTTGATTATAGCTTTAAGTTTATTTGCTCTTCCTTGCTTGCCCTTTAGAAACTTATTTTGAGTACTTAATTAGGATTTTTAACTCCCACTTCTGTCACTTCTAAGCTGCTACAACAGTAGCCTACTAGGTTGCTTCAATTTCATTTAAGCTTAATATAGTGATAATCTAGTTTTAGGAAGCATTTATCCAAATCAGTAGGTAGCATTTGATTTTGCCTTTTATTCGTTTCTTAATGAGTTTTTTGTGCTTATGTAAGTGCTTTTGAAAAGTTAGTTTAGATTTCTAATAGTTAGTTTGATTTCCTTGTCGTCTAAGTATGCTTAATTCCCCTTTAGTTTATTAGGTTCCATTTGAATTGGCTTAGAATCATTTAGAAGAGTTTTGTAACTGATTTGTATTTGCTATTTGAACTGTTAATCTGATTTGTAGTGTTTAGGATTAGTTTTATGTAGTTAGGATAGTCATTAGCATTTATAGTTCAAACCAAAAGTTGCAAAAGTTGAAAAATAAAAAAGGGCAAACCGACTGCATCGATTCGAACCTGTGTCCGCCACCTTCCCACGCCCACGCCACAACACCACAACCATTGCACCCTTGGGATTTTTCTTGTCATACTTTGCACTATTAATCTCTTAATCCATTTTTCTGCTTTTTAGCTTAAAACCTAGATTGCTTATTTATCGCTTAATTCTAACTCGCTTTTCAGCTTATTTTATTTTTCCTAGGCTTAGATTTAGGTAAAGTAATTTCTAAAAGTTTTGTAATTTTCCATAATGTTTTAGTATTTTAATATTTAATTTTTAGTTTTAGTTTTAATTGTAATAAATAATTTAAAACTCAAAAAATGTTCCGCTTTTTCCTAAAATTATTTTTGGTCATGTAGAACGAGGAAAATTGGTTTTGCACCGTAGGCCTTAAATTTCATTATTCTCACATTTTAGGCTCCTGCATGCATGTGTTTTCGCTTTTTTAGTTTGAATACCTTAGGATGTAATTTAGCTTTGCTTTATTGTTTCTTAGGCTTAGTAGTAGTCTATTTAGTGTTCGCTTTGTTTTACATGCTTTATTTTCATTTCCGTTCTTTATTTTGTAGAATACGTAATCGCAATTCCAAAAATTCGTTTAACCAATTCAAGTTCTTATCACGAAACTCATCGACACCGTCAATTTCACACCTCGTTGGGACACGACCCGGGAAATCACTTCCCGGTATCACTTTTATCACACCCGTAAGATTTGATACGTTGACCTTTTTCCTAAAGAGTTGATTTGTCGAATTTTACGGTTATTTTGATATACGTTGATATTGTGTTTGTTTTCACCACTCACTTCACAACGAATCAAATTTTGGCGCCGCTGCCGGGGAGGTGTGTTGCGACAATATCGTGAAGTTTTTGCGATTAGTGACTTGAAGAACCTTCCTCGTGAAGTTATTTGCTTTCCAAAAAACCCAAAAACCCAAAAATATTCTTCAAAGTCGATAGATTATGTCGGTTCCCGTGAGAATGAAACAAGCCCTTTTAAGAGGAACTTGAGTGGCTTGGGAAGTTTTAGTGCGGTCGTCACCGGGTCCATGACGCCTTGTCTTCAATACCGATGTTACCTTAGTAAACACCAAGAGCATATGAATTGAACCCGGTTCTTGCCCTAAGGTTGAATTATTGGAGGCTATTTCTTTTCACCCTTTTCATATTCATTTCTTTTTCATTCTTCAACCCTTCAAAGCTTACCGAGACTTCATTACTAGAACCTTGTTGGGTTTATTCCAATTACTAGCTCGTCTCATCCGCACTCTTCCCATTTCTCATTTTTCTCCTTTTTTCATCATACCTAAGGACTCTACACTATCTAGTGGATTGTCCTCGAAGATCCTCCGGCTCTCAAGGGATCGTGGAACGAATACCTAACCTAACCATCCTTATAACACCATGCATAAAGTAAATTGGTCGGTTTGGTATTGTTCTTTCCTTCATGAAACCAATCAAAAATCATTTGAAAAACAATCAAGGTACATGTGATACGAGATCAAAGCATTTTGTACCTTAATAGTTTTGATCATTTAGAAACCTCCCCTCAACATGTGCGTATGATTTAGAAATTGTTTAGCACAAGAGGCAAGAGGACTTTGAAATATTTTCTTTGATCACATTTTCATACGAAAAGCCATTTGATTTTCTTGGTAAAATTCTCCCTCAATATGTGCATAGGATAAGAGAAATCATTTTAACACATGAGGCAAGAGTTCTTTCAGCACATCCACGAACACAAAATCCATTAAGAAAACCAATTTAAAACTCAATCAAGGTACTTTATGTTAAACATACAAGCTTTTGTACCTCGATAGTTTATTTGCTCCCCTCAATATGCTTCAAGATTCAAAGAAAGCGCTTAGCACATATAAGTGAGCAACAGGCACAATTAAATCAAAACAATCATCATTTATCAAATTTCATATTAAATCACAAATTCTCCCCGATCAAAAATATCAAACCCTTTGAGATTTTGGATCCCAAGTGATTTAATAAGGTTTAGAAAACATGGGAGAATATGTGGCTGGTTTAAATACTCATCATGTTTTTGATAAATCCTCCTCCTCAACATGTGCATTATGTATATTAAAATCGTTTGGCACATGGAGGCAGGAGTGCTTATAAAGGACTAACACCAATTCCATTTAAACAGATAAGAGATTTAAATCACGATCTCTACCCCGATCAGAAATTTTAAACCATTTGAGATTTGTGATCCCAATAGATTTAAATCATTTAGAAAGTTTTAGGGAAAGACGTGGCAAGATTTGATTTTGAAAAGTGACAGATAAGGACCATTTTAAGACATTAAAGATTGTTAGTATCAGGTATGATTGTTTTTAAGAGATCTTTTAAGTAAAACAAAACAATTTCACAATCAAACAAGAACAAAAATTTCATTTTGAAAGACCTTGATTCAAAAGAAAAATCATACCATGACATAACATTCATTCCTCTTATTCGTTGATTCTATTTCTCTTACCCTCTTTTGCCGCTTAATTCTATCCTTCGTATCCTCTCAACCATTTGATTCTAATTCTTTAACCCTCTACATGTTTAATTCTCATGGAGACGCTCGATTATCCTCGTTGTTTCCACCGCAAAAGCCGTATGGAAGAGGATCACTCTATTGTCGAATCCGGATTGTTTATGTAAGCGGTGTGGAAGGGTTGGTGCAAGAAAATATTGTTATTGGTGCGAATTATCGATAAAACTCTCGATGATTCTCCAAGTTTTTCCGACCATCCGCCACAACCCGATGAACCCGTTCAAGAACCGGAGACCATAACGGAAGTGGTGGAAATTGCTAGCTCTCAGAGCACACCACTTGTCCCACCTCCGAATTTTTCTAAATGTTCTTCGAGACTTAATAGTCATTCGGATCACCATGTTGGTTTTTTTGATTCTTTGAATGAACCGATTCCTTCTCATAACTCTCAAATGGAATCGCTTATTCCTTGTGTCGGTTGTGGTGAGCCTCTTTTGGTTCACCCCGTCCGTGTACGTGTGTATAGTGTGGTAATGATATTCGTAACGGAGTTGTTTGTTTTGTGGTTCGAGGAATTCATTTGATTATGATCCTAATCCGAACTCATTTAACGACCCTCAAACTTTTCAATTACCCAACACACCCGACTTATCTTCATATAATCAACATAATCATAGTGAATTTTGTGGAGGTCCTCACGATAATCTTCAATGTCAACCGTGGAATCAAAATTACTATACTTCCGCTTTGACAATTTCCAACCTCCACAACACCATACGGTTCAAACTCTACCGAGCCGTTGTCTCAAGAAATTTCCCAAGATTTTGATACCGCAATGAAAACACTTGATGATATGATTCAAAACTTTAAGAATCAAGTGAGTAATGAAAAACCATGGGAGAATTGCTAGTCAAGAACGAGAGGCTCGCAAATCTAGGGAAGAATTATTAGTCCTAGAGCATGCGGCTCTAAGGCGTTCCCAATTTCTTAAGGCGACTATGTATGATGATGACGAGGAGAGTTTTATCCTTTTAAAGGTAATATTTCTCAACTCCCCGCCTATTGTTATCACACCCGAGATTCTCACTCACTCTCTTATTATGGGGATGAGCATCTTGACACTGTTCTGAAAAGGAACCGGACGAATTCATAAAGTCTAGTGTCGAGAACCTTGTCCCAATCCCAAGAGAGTCACAGGAATTCTCGAGCATTTGTGTGATATCCCTACCCTCTTGTCTTCCCAAAAGATCATGTTGAGATGTTCTCCGATTCTAATGATGATGATTCGTTATCTTGTGGAGACATCGCTTATGTGGAAGATTTACCTTCCGAGCTCGTCACCAGAGGAAGTGAGAGATGTTGATCCCAAGATCTTGATATGGACACCGATTTTGAAATGATGATGAAGATATTCTTGTGTCCGAAAAACCTTTCACTACGGCATTCACTAATCCTCTGTTTGACTTGATTCTCGAATTCACTCTAATCTCGGATAATCCCATCTTTGATATTCAGAATGAGGATAGTGACTCTTTCATGGAGAACCTCGTTATATCTCCATCTTTTCCCGTAGAAAAGAATAGTGGCAATCCCACTTCGACGTTATACCTTCTCGAGGATTTCGCCGATGTACTCGCTCTCTTTAATCATTCTCCTCCGGGAGATGATGATGTGCACGTCGACTTTCTTTCTTCGGATGACTCAATACCTTCGGGTTTTCAGAGTGACGATTATGGCTTAGGTCCATCATCCACTCGTCCGCCTGCTAAACCGCCGGATGATGGAACCTCTTCTAAGCCCAACTCGGATGTTTTCATTGCTTCGGTGGTGGATAGGATTTCTGAACATTCTCTTAATGTTCCTCAATCTAATCTTTTACCCACCCATTCCACCTTTGATCAACTCATTGTCACTTTGCCTTCTCCCCCTATTTCTTCTCCGTGTCTTAACTCTTACGAGAGTGAAGATACCATCTTTGACCCCGGCATTTCTCTTTCTCTTGAGCCGGTTGCATCTCATCGGAGTGGAACTTTCATCACATTCAATGTTTATCCAAACCATTTGAATGAAAGTCCGATGGAGATCTTCTCTTCCACTTGCTTCCCCATGAACCAATGAATTCGGGGTCGAGTCAAGCTAGCGACTCGGTTAACAAAAACAGTAGCATTACATGGGTTTTCACCCGTGTGTACCACCCTAGTGTGGGGGAGTTGCCCCCGCTGTTGTATATAAGTTTTCCAAAAAAAAAAAAAAAAAAAAAAATTCAAATAATGGCGTAGTATTTCCTTTTACGTTCTCGCTTTCGGCATAACCGCGGTACTTTGAATATTGAGGGCAATATTCATTTCTAGTGTGGGGGAATTCTCACGAATTTTATCATGTAATTATACCACCATATTCCCCATTTTTGGCCATTTTTTTTTTATGGTTATCATCCGCCATATCTAATAAACAAAAGGATTGGCTAATCCAGAGCAAACGGCTCTTGGTAAAGATATCTCAAATCCGTTGACGGCTTGAAATTTGCCCAAAATTGTATGGTATTCACCACCATATCCTTAAAAGTGAAGAGTTGGCTAGCCCGCAAGTTTATGGCTTGTGGTAAAGGCGATGGAAAAACCATAATTGGTAATCGGCTCACCAAAGATATTTTATCTAAGAGTTGGCTAGTCCGTAGCAAACGGCTTCGTAAAGACAAATCAAAACCGTTGAAAGTCGGTGATTTGCTCAAAATCATATGGTTATCGGTGTACCATAGTTCTTACTTGAACTGAAACATTTGGCTACACCAGAAGTGATGGCTTTTGGTAAAGAGATTCAAATCCATTAAGTCTTCATAAAAGATTGCTAGGGACTAGCAATTGTCTAGTGTGGGGGAATTTGATGAGTGCTTATTCACTCATCGTTTTTACCCATCTAAGACCACAAAAACGACTAAAAACACCCAAATATGATCAAAATATGTCAAAAATATCCTCGGAGTGTGTTTTATGTCTTGCAGGTACAAAAGGATGGAAAACAGAGCGAAAACGAGCTAAATCGAGCTAAAACTGGAAAACATGCTGAAACAGACGGAGCCGGCAAGCGATTTTCTATATTTTCGAAGCCCGAGACATGTTTTTGAAGTGAGAATGGGAAAATAAACCCTTTTAATAAACCTTAACCCTCCCAATGACCCTTTCACATTTATTTTTGAACCCTTTCAACACTCTTGAACCCCTCCCATTTTACTTTTCTCCTTCCTTCTCTTTATCCAAACACGTAAAACAAAAAGAGATAAAACCCGGATACCTTCAAACCCTTGGCGCCCAAATTTCCCCCTCCTCTCCCCATCACTTTCTCAAATCCCCAACCCACTCACTCCATCACCCAATGCATGTCACGGGTTACCCATTCCACCCTGGCAATCCTAGGTGCACAAGAAGCCATGAATGGCCAAGATTAAATGGAGTGAGATCAAAGGAAAATGGATGTCCAGGATTAATGCAAGAAAGCACAAGAAGCTCTTGGCTGGTTTCCCCTCAGAGAAGAAACACAAGAGCAGATGAAGACCCAAAGAGCTTTTAGTATAAATTGAAACATGTAGCCTTTTGTAAAAGCTTGTCTAGAAATTCTGTTCTAGTCCCATTTTCATTTACTGTCATTGTATCATTTTAATTTTGAATGCAATTTAATTTCAGTTTTAAATTCTGTCAAGTTTACTTTATGCCATTCAAGATTTCATTGTTCTGTTCCTACGAAGTTAGTGTCTTTCCAGTTTGTTAAAAAAAAAGGCGTTTTAAGTTCTCACAGTCTCAAACCAATTTTTCATAACATTTTGCAAAAATCAGTTATGCCGTTAAAGAGTGTTTGGATTTAGATAGTTCTTGGAGTATTGGCAAAATTTACAGGCTAAGATTGATTCAAGTAACTTCGTGATTCTGTTTCCATGTGATATCAGCCATAATTTCAAGTTGTTAAGTCATTCTTTTGTGATTTCAAGTTCAAAAGTTTAATCTGTCAAACAAGCTTAAAAAGGACTTTTCTCTAGTTTTCGCAAGTGATTTAAGCAAATTCTAGTAGTGCTAAAAATTAATAAAAATAAAAATCACAATTTCATTAGCTGTTTTTACTTTTCACAAAAGGAAAAAAATTCAAAAAAATGTGTTGATCAGTTTTCTAGAAGCTCAAAGTAGAGGTTCAATGGTTTTTCGCCTGCACATCGATGTGTGTCGATCTATGTTGAGTACTCGCTTAACTTGAAGGTGAGTTTATTGATTTAATGCTTCCATAGATAGATAGTAGTATAGGTTTAATGTGTATTTCTCTTAGTGCTTATTTGTTTGCTTATGTTGTACTGCTTTTCATTTCTATGGTCCTTCATATCTGTTAATTTGATTTGTCCATAGCAGTTACTCTTACTCAGTACTTATTATAGTTTTCTACTCATTAGTGGTTTCTTAGGTTTGGTTTAGGATTAGTAGTTAGTAGCTTTTTAGTAGTTTTAGCATTTAGCTTTAGCTCAGGCGTGACAGCTTATTTCATTCTGTTTTTCAGCTTATTTTGATGTATTAGTTGTTAGATATTTGATACTTTAGGTTGATTATAGCTTTAAGTTTATTTGCTCTTCCTTGCTTGCCCTTTAGAAACTTATTTTGAGTACTTAATTAGGATTTTTAACTCCCACTTCTGTCACTTCTAAGCTGCTACAGCAGTAGCCTACTAGGTTGCTTCAATTTCATTTAAGCTTAATATAGTTAGGAAGCATTTATCCAAATCAGTAGGTAGCATTTGATTTTGCCTTTTATTCGTTTCTTAATGAGTTTTTTGTGCTTATGTAAGTGCTTTTGAAAAGTTAGTTTAGATTTCTAATAGTTAGTTTGATTTCCTTGTCGTCTAAGTATGCTTAATTCCCCTTTAGTTTATTAGGTTCCATTTGAATTGGCTTAGAATCATTTAGAAGAGTTTTGTAATCTGATTTTTATTTGCTATTTGAACTGCTGTTAATCTGATTTGTAGTGTTTAGGATTAGTTTTATGTAGTTAGGATAGCTGTTAGCATTTATAGTTCAAACCAAAAAGTTGCAAAAGTTGAAAAATAAAAAAAGGCAAAACTGACCAGACTGGGATTCGAACCCAGGTCTGCCAGCCTTCCCACGCTCCACGCCACAACACCACAACCATTGCACCCTTGGGATTTTTCTTGTCATACTTTGCACTATTAATCTCTTAACCCATTTTTCTGTTTTTAGCTTAAAAACCTAGATTGCTTATTTACTGCTTAATTCTAACTGCTTTTCCAGTTATTTTTATTTTTCCTAGGCTTAGATTTAGGTAAAGTAATTTCCTGAAAAGTTTTGTAATTTTCCATAATGTTTAAGTATTTTTAATATTTAATTTTTTAGTTTTTAGTTTTTAATTCGTAATAAATAATTTAAAACTCAAAAAAATGTTCCGCTTTTTCCTAAAATTATTTTTGGTCATGTAGAACGTAGGAAAATTGGTTTTGCACCCGTAGGCCTTAAATTTCATTATTCTCACGTTTTAGGCTCGGTGCGTTACCGGTTTTCTCGTTTTTTTAGTTTGAATACCTTAGGATGTAATTTAGCTTTGCTTTATTGTTTCTTAGGCTTAGTAGTAGTCTATTTAGTGTTCGCTTTGTTTTACATGCTTTATTTTCATTTCCGTTCTTTATTTTGTAGAATACGTAATCGCAATTCCAAAAATTCGTTTAACCAATTCAAGTTCTTATCACGAAACTCATCGACACCGTCAATTTCACACCTCGTTGTGACACGACCCGGGAAATCACTTCCCGGTATCACTTTTATCACACCCGTAAGATTTGATACGTTGACCTTTTTCCTAAAGAGTTGATTTGTCGAATTTTACGGTTATTTTGATATACGTTGATATTGTGTTTGTTTTCACCACTCACTTCACAACGAATCACTGAGTTTCATATGATGAGTTTAGATTAGTTTATGGGTTTGATGTTTGGATGTTGATTGGAGGTTGATTGATTGTGTTTGGTTGTTGTAGAAGCCATTTGGGAGCGTTTGGTTGTGTTTGATGGGGCGTACGAGTCACCAAGACCCACGTATGGGTTGGTGGTGTGGCGTACTAGACCTTCATGGACCACGGGTCCGAGTCGGATTGTTGTGGTATCTTGTTGGTTGTTGTTGTTGGTGTCTGGATGAGACGCGTGGAGCCGAAAAGCTTCTAGAGCTTGTTTGGTTCACGTGGTCTTAACCGTGACCGTGTCATGACCATTAGGGTCATAACATTGGTTTCGGGTATATTTAGTAGATTGATTGGTTGGCGAGATTGATTTGGGTTGATTTGAGATTGAGTTGTGCTATTGTCATTATTTACTTGGACTTATAATATAAATTGTCAACTTTGAGCAACGTCGGTGTTACTTTGACTTTTTAGTCATTGTTGACCCCGACAACGCCGTAACATGGACTTTAGTATATTTTGGACTATAGATTGATTAAAAGCCGAGAAGTCATGACTCATGCTTGTGGACTCGAAACGAATAACGATATGAGACTTATATTGATATTGACGTAATAAATATATATATAAATATGAATAATAAATGGTGAAACACACATAATAAAAGGCTTTTATACCAAAACTATCGATAACAAGACTTGTCTTGTTATTTACCATTTTAAATTGGAATTAACAACTTAAAATGGAAAGGTTTTCTAATAAATAAGTATTTAATGTTTCGAGTGCATGTTTATCGAAATGTGCCAATTATGGGCATTCAATACTAGTTTCAAATATTTAATTTATTTACGTTGTGTGCATGGGTTACGGATGACCTAACATTAATAGCGTCGATCCACGTGGGTAGCGGACTTATTAGGTTGACGAATCTAATAAGAGCCCGCTAGGTACGTAGGATAACGTTATTAATGGGTGAATTATCCTTATGACTCGTTAGGATGCGACCGGTTTATGGGATAATAAGCGACACGAATACATAATTGAGTTTATCGAGTTGATTTAATTCGATAAAGTCTACTATTTATTCCGAAACTTATTGGACTATGGAGCTTATCGCTTAGATGTCTCATTGTGTTGCATTGAGTCACATTGTGGTTATTTGGGTGCATTCATGATATCATGTTGAGTCGATACATACACACGATGATACCAAACGCTAGGACTAAACGGTGAAACAAGACAATTTTTGGACATAAAGAAAAGGAATACATTGGGGTAGATAACGTTGATTTTGGGAAATATATATTAAAATTGGTTTACATTAATAGGTTGTGCCGAGTCGATAGTTGTTGAGCCGTGATTAACTGTTATCTTCTTGCTAGTTTTTATTTGTGCGTTGCTTGCTTGAGGTGAGTTTCATAGCCCCACTTTTATCTATGTTTTTAACTAATTTGGGGTGAGAATCATGCTACTATTTTTGGACCTTTAAAGCTACTTTGATTTGCTTATGTGCTTGACTATTTAGATAGATATGTGGTAGCTGTTGCCTTAGTCTAGGGTAGCAATCCTAATTGCTATAACACGTTGCCTAGCTAAGAATAGACTTCTACCTCGACCTAGTCCAGGGTTAGCAATCGTTTTAGACTTTGCTATGACTGTGTTGGCTAGAGTCGCTAGGGGCCCCACTATGACGTCGGATATGACATTGATGATATTGTGATTGTGATATTGGTATGTGATTGTTGTGTATCTATCTTAGGTCTCGCATAGCAAATAAACTCCTACAGGTCCACTATTTTAAACTTGAAATTAAACCTATGAACTCACCAGCGTTAGCTGACCTTTTAGCATGTTTTTCTTAGGTATTTAAGTGATGTTTGGAGTACGTGTTATGTGGAAGCTTGGCAAGGAGGCATGGTTCAAGGATCATAATCAAACTCTGATAATTTATGGGGACCTATTTTTATAAATCATGTTTGGGCCTTTTATTTACATTTTGGGATAATTGTTTTGCATAATTAAATTTGGGATTGGTTTTGAATGATAATATGACTATCTTGTTTGCTATACTTGTGTGAGATACCAATCCAATGTAATGCGCGGAAGACTTAATAAAACTTGATTAAGTCTTCCGCTATACCGAGATTTGGGGGTGTTACAAGAAACAATAATACAAACCTAATGATCAACTACACCCCTCATGGAGAGTCGTGAGGGGTATTTATACGCTCATCTAACATTAACTTTTCCCCGTTTACATAAGTAGTCCATACGGGTGCAACTTACTACGCATCTAGTTCAATTCACGTAAGTGACGTTATCTTTATAAAAGAGCGAGGCTAACATTTACCAATTTCATCGGATGGGAGACAATGTGTATCTGGGATTTGGATCTTTGATGTATTTTCTGGATCAGTCAGTTCTGGTGTTCCCAACTTCCTGTCCCCAACGTCAAGTAACCATTTGGAGAACTGTTGTACTACTTGTCTTTCTACATCAATCATTCCATGTCTTTGTAATCTCATATTCTGTTGGAGGAAAAAAACGTTGAAATGTTTCCAAAGATAAGATTCTGAAATTGATGATGCGATGATTTCATTCCTTGTTGCCTTCTTCTTGACGAGCAGCATTTGTCAGAAGTCTCCTCTGAACATAACTGATTTTCCTCCAAACAAATTTGTTGGCTAATCAGTTATGTCATGTAAGGTTCGATCGAGAGTATCAAAACATTTATGGTCATTCATGGGTGCCTCATCCCAAATGACTAAACCAGTCTGCTACAGTATTCTGCTACTTACGTTTTTTTATGTTGCAAATTGATTGATCATTTAGGTCCAAAGGTAACTTGAACCTTGAATGAGCCGTCCTTCTAGATGGTAACAACAATGAAGCTATGCCTGAGGAAGCAACTACTAGAATGATTTTTCCTTCTGCTCTTAAGGCTGTTAACCGGTGCCCCCATGTCCGTATACAAACAACAATTCTTGCGACCCCTTATTGACACCTTGCATGACAATATCAAATATATGTTTCTATTCTGCATTTAACTACGGGATGAGGTTGTCTCTTTCCCTTGCTAAATCGGGGCAACGTTGTAACATGTTTCTTCCATAATTGCCCTGTTAGTCAAGATATTTAATAGGCCTTGTAGAGGTAAGGGTATGCCATAGTCTTTCAATGAATTCCCATATTCTACCAAGCATGCTTCTAATTCGATCTATTTCGTTCATGTGAAGGAACTGTACCCCAAACAGCGCCGATAATGTCCTCGGCACGTCATGAGACATGGATTCCCAAAAGCTTTCCCTAAGAGCTACTGGATCTGTGACTTCACAAAAAATAAGAATTTGGGTGAAGAGGGTTCTTAATTCTGATGCAGATGTTGTTGCTGCGGCCTCTTTTAATGCTATTGTCCATTCCTGATCATTTTCAAGTAATCTCATTTCCTCTGCAGTAGCCCTATTTATCGGATACGTATGGCCGTTCACTGTCCGAAGAGATGTAAATGATGTGCAGCCTGTCTGATGATATAAGAGCAGCCGTTGGAAAAAGAGATCGCCGGCATAAAAATTCTGGGGGACCACTCTTTGTCTTTATTTGACCAAAACGAATTCTGGGGGGGAAGTTTAAATATGTTAAATGCCTACCTATTACAAATTAAGCATAAAAGTTCAACCTTTCGGTTAATTTAGTTTTATGTGAGCCCGGATTGTCGATGACTGATTACAGATGTTGGCCGAAGCTGAACGTAACCCGCTGCATATTTTCTAAGTGTACTGCAAGGATTTGAACCGTTGTTTCTCGACTGTGAATATTGTTAGTGCAAATATTACGATATTTAATCTATACAGTCTCGTTTTTTTTGTTGATGACAAACATGTAACTTGTAATACATAACGTAAAATATATAAGTTACTTGTAATTATATCTTGTCTCAACATACTTTCAACACCTCTCGACGACTCAAGTCCTTGTATGCTACAACACAGGTTCGTACATGTTTGTTATGTTGCGTTATGATCAAACCCCTAACAAACCATTAAACATGTTTAGTTAAATAGTTTATATAAAACTAAAACCATTTTTATAAAACACTTAAGTAATTTTGGTTACTTACATTTTATAAAATACATAAACAAAAGTAAATATGTTGGGTAAATACCATGATCGATAACCCATACCCATGACCCAAAGTCCATAACCCATTGTCTAGATACATTGTATCTAGTTGGGTACCCATGACCCAAAGTCCATGACCCATGACCCATGATCCATGACCTATAACCCAAATAATGAGGAGCGTCTATTATTGATGATACTAATGACGGGTTAATTTGGCGTGATTTGGAGGGCAATCCTAGACAATTTTCAGTTGCCTGTGCTTGGAATTCTCTTCGTATGAGGGCTGATCGGGTTGGGTTGTTTAATGTTCCTTGGTTCCCTCATTGTATCCCCCGACATGCTATCCATTTATGGCTTGTTATTAAGCATAAGTTGAAGACACAAGATAGGCTTCGAGAGTCGGATGTTGGTCCTGATGTTGATCTGAATCTTCTTCGATGCTCTTTGTGTGAGGCGGTTCCTGATTCTCACCCTCACTTGTTTTTTGAGTGTCAATTTTATTTGCAGGTTTGGTCACAGGTCCGGACTTTATCCGGAATGGATGGTGTCCCTCCGTCTTTGGATGATGCCCTTTTGTTCCTCATTCCTATATCTAAGGGTCGTTCGGTTCCTAGCATTATTTCTCGGTTACTACTTGCTGCTGCTGCTTACTACATATGGATTGAACGCAATTCACGACTTTTCAAGAGGAAGAAATCTACAGTTGCTGAAGTGGTTCAAGTAATTGTCAATACCATCTGGTTGAAGCTGGGGACCTTCAAATTTAAGAAGATAACCCCTCGGTCTCGTTTACTGTTGGATAAATGGAAGATTCCAAGCTCTTGTCTTGTTCATGAGGGGAGTGCCGGGTAAGGGTTGTACTCTTTTTCCCTTCTCCAAGGTTTTTCCCTATGGGTTTTTCTTGGAAAGGGTTTTTAAGGAGGCAAACTTCCTGGGTCGCCTTGCTCCCTTCGTGCTTATGGGTGGATGCGGGACGTTCGCTTGATTCAAGATTTTTCTTGTTTTTATACCTAGTTAGGTGATTTGTAATTCTGCTAGGTTTGTTGTGTTTATGGCCTGTCATAAGCACTTGTTTATCAAGCTTTTCGCTTGAGGTTAATGTGGTACTCTGCCACATTCCATTTGTACTTAACTTTTTTTGGTTATATATTTATCGGGGTAAACCCCTTTACCCAAAAAAATAATAATGAGGAGCGTCCAAAGATCCCTGGGGCTATAAGGGGCGGATCCCTGATATGTGCTAAAACACATATCATTTCTTTATCATATATGACCCAAAATAACCAAGAAAGAGCCGTTAATGCTTAATATTTGCGTGTTTCTTGAGTTTTTGCTTGTGCAGGTACAGATATGACAAAACAGACAAAAGAAGCCAAAACCGAAGAAAAACCGAGCACGAGAGATAGAAGAGTGCAAAAGCCGATGCCGGGATGCTATTTCATGGGGTTTGGATGTTCAAAAGTGCGAAATACGGAGTTATGGATCATATGTGGGAGTTTTCACAAGTTACCCGTCATTATACCACATTTACACATTTTACCTTCAACTTTCCCTAAATTACCAAACTCACCCCTCATAAATCTCACTTACCCATTTTACCCAACTCACCCTCACCACTTCACAATTCACATTTTTGGTCCTTATTTTTACAAAATGTACTTAATGAACCTAAGTGTTTAAACTATATTACACCAAACCCAAAATTAATAATACACCCATTCTACCTATAACCCAAAACAGCCCAAGCCCATAACACTAATTTCCCACCCAAACCCGTTTTTAATAACCCACGGTCAACCCATTTTATTCCCGGTCAACATCCCACCTAAGTCAAAGAATACTAAACAAAACACCTTCAGCGCGCCCAAACCAGGGATAAAACCCTTTTACTGTTTTCCCATCCTCTACCTTTTACCTTTACTTTTACCCACGTTTAATAGCTTCCAGAAGGTACTGACTAAGTGTTAGAGTATTGACAGCACATGGGATAGCCAGCATGGCAGTTTAGAGGCTCCTGATTGGTTGCGCCACATCACTCAAGTAATCCAAGGGCCCTGATTGAATTAGATGACGAATTGAAGAATCAAGGGTTGCGATTGGACATCTAGGAGTTTCTGAAAGAGCATCCCAAGCCTCAAGCTGCTGCTATATAAACCCCTCATCTCCACAAGATCACTTTGTCCAATTCCTTAAGTCTTAGAGGAATTTGGGTCAATTTATTTCCTGTCAAATTAATTTCTGCAGTATTGTAATCGTTTGAATTCATTCAAAGTTTTGTAATACGTTTTTAATTTCAATGCAATTTCATTTTTACCTTGTCTCTAGTTCAATTTCAAAAGTCACCTATGGTAGATTAATGTTTTCTAATGCTTGTTTCTGCTTTTTCATGATCTTATAAGCTTTCATAAGCTTATGGTAAGCTTAATTTCACTTCCTTTCTTTTTAAATCTCATAAATTTCCAAAAGTCAAGATAAGTCAAACTAGGAAGTCAAACGTGTTCAAGGTTAATTTCTGCTTTAAGTCTGTTATTGAGAAGAGTTTTGAAGTTATTTGTTGGTTTAAAGTCAGTTTTAGTCAAAATCCTTTTAGCTTTGATGGTTAAATTGAATTTTAGGAAATTAAAGTAGTGTTTGGATTTATTTGATTTTTGTGTTTAGAAGATAGTTGTGAATAATAATGGGAATCAAACAGTTTTAGTTTTAGTGTTAAAGTGTTTTTAATTAAAGTCTCAAGGTTTTCAAACAACTTTTGTGTTTCAAGCATTTCTCAGGTTCTAATTCAGTTTCATGATGGTGATTTTCAATGGTTGATCTGAGGTATTATCAGGTTTAGAGTAAGTTAAAAGTGGTCTTTATTGATCTTAGTTCACTCTAGTCTAATGATGCTTAGTTATTTTTCCTCCTAAAAACTTTTAGATGATTCAAATTTGAGCTTGAAAAGTACCATATCTGCTTTCGTGGTTCTCGCTCAACTCCTAGTTTCTATCCATTTCGGTTTGTTTATGCCTTCTAACTGCTTATCCTCTTGTTGATTTAGCCTGTTTGTTTCATTTAGTAGATTTAGGTGTAAGGTGCACTTGTTTAGCCTTTAGATTTCTATAATAGCTTCATTAGTGCTTATTTTTGGTCCGCTATACCCTTTAACTGCTCACTATATTTGTTTGTCGCACCTTTTAGTTCCTTTAAGCTCACTTCAAATCATTGAATTAGTTCTCATAATGCTTAAGTTTTGGTCAATCAAGTAGTTTATAGAATAGAAAGTACCGAGTTGCTTTTATTTAGTTGTTAGAACTCATTAGAGTAGCTTATCTAGGTCTGCAATTAAGCCATCATTTCCTTTCTCGCTCGCTTCATCATCCTTTAAATCCTTCTAAGTGCCTTATAGTTTTGATTTTAATTCTCTCATTTTGCATCCATTTGAGCTGAAATTTTGAACTTAAGTCATTGGGTTGGATGTGAACTCCATGGCCATTTTAGTTTATTTTAGGAATTTTTCTAACTAGCTTATTTTAGGCTTAAAGTAGGGCCTTAGGGGTGTTTGGCATAATGGATTTAGAAACTTGATTTGTAGCTTAATGCCTCTAGCTTGTGCTTATTAGATCTAAAACAGTTGCAATAGCTTATTTCCAGTTAGTATAGGTTAGTTTTTGGAGTAGGTAGCTTATATTGGCTTATTGTTGCTTCTTGCTTATTTTTAAGTGCTTATTCTTAACAGTAGAGTGTCCAAATCATAGTTCTTGTGCTCCATAATCATTTCTGTTAATTTTCCCTAGTTCTCAGTATTATTTTATCATATTCTGGAAGTTTTCATATTTTTTACTGTTCATTTGCTATTTTTCTGCATTTTATATCATTTTCTAGCATTTTAATTAGCATTTAATCCAAATAATTCGAAAATGTTCGGAAAAATGCAATTTAAATTTTCTTAGTTTTAGAAAAATAAAAATGTCTTAAAAAGTATTTTTCCAGATTTTTCCTAGTTATTTTAGTATTTTCTAGGAATTTAATTAGTTTTTAACAGTATTAAATTCATAATAAATTGAGAAAAAGTCTAAAAAATGTGATTTCAGTTTCTAAAATTCTATTTAGTTAATCTTGATTTTTGAAAAATAGTTTTGTAATTTTCTAGCTTATTTTCCTAATTTCTAGTATTTCAAGTCTATTTTAAATGTCTTAAATTAGTTTTTAATTCAAAATAAATCAAGAAAAATCCAAAACAAATAGTTTTAAATTTCAAATAGTTTTAAATAACATTCTTAGCTGTATAAAAAAATAGTAGTTCATTTTTATGGGTTAAAATAGAGTAGTTTGCATTTTATTCGCGTTTCATTAATTACGTTTTTCGCGTTTTTAGTTATAAATTGCATAATTAGTCTTAATTACTTGATTTAATCATAGATCCAGTAGTTTTATTTGCTTTCCTTTATTATTGCTTGCCTTATAGTTTAGAAATCCCCATAATTCCTTATTTCCCATTCGAATCCCGAATCGCGACGCGAGTTGTCAAACTCCATTCATCCCTCGTTGGGAAAACGACCCGGGAAATACATACCTTTGTATTTCTTCGGAAAATATCTTGTACGAAAATGATCAAATAAAAAAATGGCGCCGCTGCCGGGGAGGGCATGTAGTGAGTTTCATATTCCGTCTCGGTTCGTGGTTTTTGAAGATCCTTCCTCGTGAAGTTACCGTTTTGTTTTTGTACATATTTCTTTTATAAAAACCCAAAAAAGATTTTCCTTTTCAAAATTTGTTTTCCTTTTATGTTTTATATTTATAAAACCCAAAATATTTTCTTTACCCTCTCGAACCGTCAATTCTTTATCTCTTTACCTCTTGAACCGCTTAATTCTATCTTCTTTATCTTCTAAACCGATAATTCTATCTTCTTATCCCTCTATATGTTTAATTCTAATGGCGGACACGCGTACGATGTTAGAATTGCTCCAAGTACCCACCGAGGGTTACGAAGATGCTATCGTTGTACCGGAGATTCTTTCCGAAAATTTCGAGATACATACCGGTTTAATTCAACTAATTATGTCAAATCCATTCTATGGTTTCGAGAGGGACGATCCCTATGCTCACATCCGATGGTTTGATAATTTAATTTCGACTATACAATATAAGGATGTTCCTCATGACACAATTAAGTTGATGTTAGTCTCATTTTCTCTCGAGGGGGCAGCTCGGAATTGGCTCGATAAAGAACCCCCTCGATCGATCACTGCTTGGGAAGATCTCGTTTCAAAATTTGTAAATCGTTTCTTTCCTTATTCTACAACGCTAAATCTTAAGAACGAAATTACAAACTTCCAGCAGTGTTTTGATGAAAGTTTTGGTGAGGCATGGAATAGATTCAAAGATCTCCTACGAAAATGCCCACATCACGGTTTCTCGGAATTATTCCAGATCGATATATTCTACAATGCTTTAACGCAAACCGATCAAGATTCACTTAATACAGCCACCGGTGGAAATATCTTGTATCGTACCCCAAGAGATATATTGACGATCATCGAGAACAAATCAAAAGTTCTGACATCAAGAAATAAATCGGTTAAGATGGCTGAGCTTACCAATGATATTCGATGCATGAAGGAAAAACCAGAGCCCGTTGATACCGTTTCCAAAAGATGTGATTATTGTGGTGGTCCCCATCCTTTTTACGATTGTCAAGCCACCGATGACGACGTCTACAATGCTACAACAGCCCAATATCGCAAGACTTTCATTTTCGATGATGATGATGATTCCATTCAAATAAAAGAATACTATGCAAGTTTGTCGGCTACAACCACTCCCGTTTCTGAACCTTTCATTTCCGACTCTTCCCCTTCACTCACGCCGGTTGAGAGAAGTGACGTCCTTTTGGAAGAGGTCGATGATTCTATTTCTTCGATAATTATTGAACCCGTTGACTCTCTCATAATGGGGGACGAACCTCTTAGCACTATTCCGGAAACGGAATCGTCTTGTGTTGAGAGCCTTGACCCAATCCCAAGTGAGTCCGAGGATGAATCTGACAGTGATTGTGATTCGCTTTTATGTGATTCTCTTGACATTTCGAGGTTACTTGTGGATTTTCTCAAATCCACTTTTGAATTCAAGGACGACTACACCTTTGCGGTTAATCCTCTTTTGACAAAGATTTTGAGTCCGATTCGAGAGACCACAACGGAAGTGGTGGATATTGCTAGCTCTCGAGCACACTACTTGTCCCATCTCGTGTTCCGACCTTTCTCTCCGTCATGTGATGTTATGCAAGATGAAGAAAGTGATGAATCGACATCAAGATATTATGGAGATTGATGAATTGATTAAAGTGGTTGAAGACGATATTCTTGATAATCTGCCTTATGATTCTGATATGGAAGAAATCGACTTATTTCTTGATGATCCAATACCGCCGGGTATTGAGAGTGACGGGTGCGACTCTGATCAAGATGTCCTTTTTCTTGAAAGCTTGCTTAATGATGATTCCCCTTCTTCTGATGAGTCCACCATCACTTATCCCATTGAGCCCTCATGTGAAGACAAGATTTTCAACCCCGGGATTTTCGACATAGATGAGCTTTATGCTAAAAACGTCATTCGAGATAAGGATCCTCCGATGGATGCCTTCATTGTTGAGCTTTAACGTCTTATTCTATACCATGGACTCCCATCTTCTTTGGAGTTTTCTCTTATCGATCCGTCATTCCTTCGTCCACCCGCTAACCACCGGACGATGGATCATCCTTTCATATGCCTTTTGTGAGTTTGGGAGGAGTTATCCTTTATGTGCTTGAGCCCGACACTTTCTTTCCCTTCCAACCCACCCTTTCTCTTTCCCTCCGGAGGGAGGATACCATTTTTGATCCGGTATCCTTCCCACTTGTTTCCCCAAGGACAAATGAATTCGGGGACGAGTCAGGCTAGCGACTCGTAGAAGAAAAACAGTAGCGCTTCGTGGGAGGCACCCCATGCTTATCTCTATCTTCTTTCTATTTTCTAATAAGTGACGTGAAGGGGTTAGCCTCTTCGATTTCTCGTGTTTGGTTGTTTGTGATGTTTTTGTCTAGGATTTTCCCGATATGAAGACTCTCGTGCTCGAAGTTTGTCTTTTCACTCGAGTTTCATGATCGATGCTAATAGAAATCCGATATCCTAATCTTATCGACTAACGTTAATCTTTGAGCATACTTAATAAACGGCTTTTAGATTTTCGTTTTACCCTTGCCTTTAAACATTGAGGACAATGTTTCGCTTTAGTCTGGGGTGGGTAATCTTGATTTGATTTGACCGCACTTGCTTGTTTTTCGTCAGATACTCGCAACCCGCTTTTCCTTAGAAAATGAAAATTGTGCAAAATGAGCAAGATTTAAAAATTTTGTAAGCTTTTGTTAAGTCTTTTGATTGAAAAGTTTGCTAGTCTCTTAGACAAGAAGCTATAAAATGCAATTCTAGCTCATAAGGCCAAGATTTTGCAAGTTTCCTGAGTGACTTTAAATATGCATAACTTTATTTCATTAGACGAAGCATTTGCTAAGTTAATATATGTTTTGACACCTTGTTGACTTTCCGGTGAGAGTAGGAATAGAATTCGACTGACCGGGCGTGTTGAGCCCTAGCTTGTTCCCTTAACCATAGGTAATCTAAAAAATTATCGGCTAAGCATCCGCGGATCTCATTATTTGGGATTTTAAATTTGCAGAGATCGAGAAATGATAGAGTTACTTATGAGTTTAGATGCTAAGCGTGGAGTAGTTGGTTCTCTTTAGAGCCCATCGAAGGTACTTATGGCTTTTTGTTCCCACAAAATTGTTTCACCCCATATCTGTTTAATAAATAATTAGAGATGTTGAGTTTTTAGCGATAGTTAGTTCTTTATCTTCTTAAAAGAATCTTTGTTTTAAAAATTGGGTACACATCAAGGATCCGTAATAAATAAGCAATAAGTGATAAGTGAAAAGTAATAAGTAAAGTTATGAGTCATGTGTGTCGAGATCGGACCCTTGGATCTTTAGCCGGGATTGAGTGAGGTCTTAGTCTAGCCAACCGGGACCCTCATTTCATGAAGCCTATAGTCTTGGAATTACCCGTGAAGCTCCGTAGTTCATAGCTCATATAAGTAAAAGTATAAGTGCAAAAAAAAAAAAAAAAAAAAAAATGAATGAAATGATGAAAAAAAAGTTAAAAGTATAAGTGAATAAAAAATCCTTGATGTGAACCTCATTTTTGGGACAATGGTTCTTGAGAGAAGATGGATAACTAATTAGCGACTTAGCTTTATATCTTTATCGGAATAAAAATTATCGAAACGAGAAATTTGAAGAAATTCATTTCTCACAAAAATAAAATAATTAGAGGAAAATAGGAAAATGGGAGCAAAAGGTAATTACACAAGTAACTTCCATGGGTAGTGTTGGCATCTAAAGTCGTATTTAACAATGATTTCGATTTTACGCTTAGTTTGGGGACTTGTGAAAATCGGGGACGATGTATTCTATCCGTATGGTCACTTCACCGTGTTGTGTTTCCTATTCCGTGATCCTAAAGTGTCGTTTGAAAAATGTTGGAGTTATTGATCGACATGAAAGTTCAACAAACCGTCACTCATAACCAGAATGTGTTTAATCGTAATATCTATATGTGAAATATAAAAAGGTAAACGGGGCGTTTTTAGAATTAAGGCTTTCTTAATCTCTTTTGAGGAATCTTTGCTACTTCTTCATAAGTTTAGTAGAAAGAGATTGAAATCCCTGGTTTTAGAAGCGTGAGTTGATTACATTCCATGAGGACACGAAAATGGTCTCGTCTGGGGTATTTTGATATGTGCTAAAACACATATCATTTCTTTATCAAATATGACCCAAAATAACCAAGAAAGAGCCGTTAATGCTTAATATTTGCGTGTTTCTTGAGTTTTTGCTTGTGCATGTACGGATATGACAAAACAGACAAAAGAAGCCAAAACCGAAGAAAAACCGAGCATGAGAGATAGAAGAGTGCAAAAGCCGATGCCGGGAAGCTATTTCATGGGGTTTGGATGTTCAAAAGTGCGAAATACGGAGTTATGGATCATGTGTGGGAGTTTTCACAAGTTACCCGTCATTATACCACATTTACACATTTTACCTTCAACTTTCCCTAAATTACCAAACTCACCCCTCATAAATCTCACTTACCCATTTTACCTAACTCACCCTCACCACTTCACAATTCACATTTTTGGTCCTTATTTTTACAAAATGTGCTTAATGAACCTAAGTGTTTAAACTATATTACACCAAACCCAAAATTAATAATACACCCATTCTACCTATAACCCAAAACAGCCCAAGCCCATAACACTAATTTCCCACCCAAACCCGTTTTTAATAACCCACGGTCAACCCATTTTATTTCCGGTCAACATCCCACCTAAGTCAAAGAATACTAAACAAAACACCTTCAAATAGCGCGCCCAAACCAGGGATAAAACCCTTTTACTTTTCCCATCCTCTACCTTTTACCTTTACTTTTACCCACGTTTAATAGCTTCCAGAAGGTACTGACTAAGTGTTAGAGTATTGACAGCACATGGGATAGCCAGCATGGCAGTTTAGAGGCTCCTGATTGGTTGCGCCACATCACTCAAGTAATCCAAGGGCCCCGATTGAATTAGATGACTAATTGAAGAATCAAGGGTTGCGATTGGACATCTAGGAGTTTCGAAAGAGCATCCCAAGCCTCAAGCGCCGCTATATAAACCCTCATCTCCACAAGATCACTTTGTCCAATTCCTTAAGTCTTAGAGGAATTTTTGCCAATTTATTTCTGTCAAATTAATTTCGCAGATTGTAATCGTTTGAATTCATTCAAAGTTTTGTAATCGTTTTTAATTTCAATGCAATTTCATTTTACCTTGTCTCTAGTTCAATTTCAAAAGTCACCTATGGTAGATTAATGTTTTCTAATGCTTGTTTCTGCTTTTTCATGATCTTATAAGCTTTCATAAGCTTATAGTAAGCTTAATTTCACTTCCTTTCTTTTTAAATCTCATAAATTTCCAAAAGTCAAGATAAGTCAAACTAGGAAGTCAAACGTGTTCAAGGTTAATTTCTGCTTTAAGTCTGTTATTGAGAAGAGTTTTGAAGTTATTTGTTGGTTTAAAGTCAGTTTTAGTCAAAAGCCTTTTAGCTTTGATGGTTAAATTGAATTTTAGAAAATTAAAGTAGTGTTTGGATTTATTTGATTTTTGTGTTTAGAAGATAGTTGTGAATACTAATGGGAATCAAACAGTTTTAGTTTTAGTGTTAAAGTGTTTTTAATTAAAGTCTCAAGGTTTTCAAACAACTTTTGTGTTTCAAGCATTTCTCAGGTTCTAATTCAGTTTCATGATGGTGATTTTCATTGGTTGATCTGAGGTATTATCAGGTTTAGAGTAAGTTAAAAGTGGTCTTTATTGATCTTAGTTCACTCTAGTCTAATGATGCTTAGTTATTTTTCCTCCTAAAAACTTTTAGATGATTCAAATTTGAGCTTGAAAAGTACCATATCTGTTTCGTGGTTCTGCTTCAACTCCTAGTTTCTATCCATTTCAGTTTGTTTATGCCTTCTAATCTGCTTATCCTCTTGTTGATTTAGCCTGATGTTTGTTTCATTTAGTAGATTTAGGTGTAAGGTGCACTTGTTTAGCCTTTAGATTTCCTATAATAGCTTCATTAGTGCTTATTTTTGGTCTGCTATACCCTTTAATCTGTTCACTATATGTGTTTGCTGCACCCTTTTTAGTTCCTTTAAGCTCACTTCAAATCTGTTGAATTAGTTACTGTTAATGCTTAAGTTTTGGTCAATCAAGTAGTTTATAGAATAGAAAGTACATGAGTTGCTTTTATTTAGTTGTTAGAACTCATTAGAGTAGCTTATCTAGGTCTGCAATTAAGCCATCATTTCCCTTTACTGCTCTGCTTCATCAGTCCTTTAAATCCTTCTAAGTGCCTTATAGTTTTGATTTTTAATTCTCTCATTTTGCATCCATTTGAGCTGAAATTTTGAACTTAAGCTGTTGGGTTGGATGTGAACTCCATGGCCATTTTAGTTTATTTTTAGGAATTTTTCTAACTAGCTTATTTTAGGCTTAAAGTAGGGCCTTAGGGGTGTTTGGCATAATGGATTTAGAAACTTGATTTGTAGCTTAATGCCTCTAGCTTGTGCTTATTAGATCTAAAACAGTTGCAATAGCTTATTTCCAGTTAGTATAGGTTAGTTTTTGGAGTAGGTAGCTTATATTGGCTTATTGTTGCTTCTTGCTTATTTTTAAGTGCTTATTCTTAACAGTAGAGTGTCCAAATCATAGTTCTTGTGCTCCATAATCATTTCTGTTAATTTTCCCTAGTTCTCAGTATTATTTTATCATATTCTGGAAGTTTTCATATTTTTTACTGTTCATTTGCTATTTTTCTGCATTTTATATCATTTTCTAGCATTTTTAATTAGCATTTAATCCAAATAATTCAGAAAATGTTCAGAAAAATGCAATTTAAATTTTCTTAGTTTTAGAAAAATAAAAATGTCTTAAAAGTATTTTTCCAGATTTTTCCTAGTTATTTTAGTATTTTCTAGGAATTTATTTTAACATTATTAAATTCATAATAAATTGAGAAAAAGTCTAAAAAATGTGATTTCAGTTTCTAAAATTCTATTTAGTTAATCTTGATTTTTGAAAAATAGTTTTGTAATTTTCTAGCTTATTTTCCTAATTTCTAGTATTTCAAGTCTATTTTAAATGTCTTAAAGTAGTTTTTAATTCAAAATAAATCAAGAAAAATCCAAAAAATAGTTTTAAATATCATTCTTAGCCGTATAAAAAAATAGTAGTTCATTTTTATGGGTTAAAATAGAGTAGTTTGCATTTTATTCGCGTTTCATTAATTACGTTTTTCGCGTTTTTAGTTATAAATTGCATAATTAGTCTTAATTACTTGATTTAATCATAGATCCAGTAGTTTTATTTGCTTTCCTTTATTATTGCTTGCCTTATAGTTTAGAAATCCCCATAATTCCTTATTTCCCATTCGAATCCCGAATCGCGACGCGAGTTGTCAAACTCCATTCATCCCTCGTTGGGAAAACGACCCGGGAAATACATACCTTTGTATTTCTTCGGAAAATATCTTGTACGAAAACGATCAAATCAATCCCTCTCAGAAGGGATCCTTGGGACAAAAACATAGTTTGGTCTTTTTGCCTATCAATAGCAAGCCACTTCTCACCATATTTTCACACCTTCACACATAGTTTCTCTCCACCATTTCTAACATATTTAGATCATTAGGAAACATGTAAACCACCCTCATATCATATGATCATAATGCTTCTAACTTTCATTTGTTGTAAGCATATTCCCAAAGTGATCCTCCAAAGCAAGCCTAGAGATCTTGCATCCTTACCTACTGAAGTGATCACCCATCACAAGCATACAAGCACATAAAGATCTTCTACAACAAGCTTGGGAAACATGTCATCTTCATTCACGGAATACTAACTACATCATGTTTTGTGTTCTTGATGTTTGGTTTAGGATTTCATATCCATTAGACACATTGTCTTGGATATTGTCTAGTATCATATTCTTGTATATATAACTAGATTAGATGGTTTATGTGTTTGTGCCATAAAACACAAGGTTTGTTATATTGGGCCACAAAACATAACGGGTGTTATAGATGTGTCATGTTGGTCGGGTAATGGTTCCTCCTTTGTAATGGAACCCGGTATCTAGCCTTGTACCGGATAAAGTGTAGGCGACATTGTGATAGGTTTGGTTCTACCTCGTGGAAGAACCTGGTATCTAGCCTTGTACCGGATAAAGTGTAGGCGATGTTGTGATAGGTTTGGTTCTACCTCGTGGAAGAACTCGGTGTCTAGCCTTGTACCGGATAAAGTGTAGGCAACGTTGTGTAAGGTTTTCTCCACCGAGAATGGAGTTTGTTGATCTAGTGAAGTAACTCTCGAGTTGGATACTCGGGGAGTGGAGTAGGGCGAAGAGGAGCTTCGTGACCGAACCATTATAAATCCTCGTGTTGGTTTGTGTATCCTTTTACTTATCGCTTTACTTTTATTCTTACTTTTTATTGTTGATTGTCTATGTGGTTGATGTTTATGTGTGTGATGTATACTTGGTCTTTCATATAGTCATAAACTATATTTAACACTTTACATATTATGACACGCTTGATCAAAGAAAAACAAACCAGACTAATAATGGTGAAACTTGATTTATAATGAACTATTAATCTTGTGGAATCTTATGTGATATTAAGGGGTTGGCCTTACATGCCGTAATGCGTTAAATGCATCCTCGCGTCGAGATTAGCAAATGCGATGGTTTATACTATATTTGATACAAAAGTTTTAAGTTTGAAACAGAAATGTATTCACCCCCCTCCCCCCTCTACATTTTCCACAATTGGTATCAGAGAGGGTTGGCTCTAGTTTTTAAAACAAATGGTTTTCAAAACGAGTAAGGTCCTTGTATCAAATTTTTTGCTGAAGTCAAGCATAATATGAAAAGTGTTTTGTTTTTTTTTTTGTCTTTGAAGTTTTGTTGTTAGATATCTTGTTAATCAAGCTTGAATAAAGATTAAAATGGGTAATATAACTTCTCTAAAAAGTCTACAAAGGTTAAACCTTTTCGTCGGGTCAAAACATGCATTTTTGTAAATCTGTGTCAGATCCGCAGATCCCTTTGTTATCAAAGGGCGATCCTTTTTGGAAGGGATCTGGCGGATTCGTCATACAGAGGACATTTTTTTTTGTTAAATTTCAAAAATTCATAACTAATTAACCGTAATTCCGTAGAAGTCATGCCACCTATCGTTTGAAAGGAATTTGAGTCTACTTTCATTTAAAAATGATTTCATGAACGGATTCAAAACAAAAATTTACAGAATCTTTTATTTATGATGGAAAGTCATTTTTGGGTCATAACATTTGCACAAACTTTTGGTCTAATTAGAGACGGATGTTTTGTCTTTGAATATTAGTGTGTCTTCTGTTGAAACTAAGGTTTTGATCATAGTCTTAAATATAAAGGAAACTAATCAAGCTTGGTATACATATTTATATTTAACACAAAGCGATGAAAAGAACTTTCGTATGCCATGCTAAATGATTAATTGTCTTACCTTGTATTACTTGATTATTTGCTTATCTCAAATAGTTTTTGTACTTTTGTTTTGGGTAAAGGGGAGTAATCCTGCACCCTGGTAAAATATATTAACCAAAAAACATTTAAGTACAACGGATGAGAGTGAATCTCTCATCTCGGCCCGTTACATGGGCAATGACACACACCAATAGTGCACTAACCAAACATACTACATAAGATGTACATGCCCATCTTATGGCCTACCAAACATCAAAATTACTTCCTACCACGACCTAACAGAGTAATATCATACATGTCACAAAAATCCTCCAAGTGTCCCTAAATTGTATACTTGGGCAAAGATAATCATCGATATGAAATCTTCAAGCTCAAACCCACCACCACCCCCATAAGCCATATATGTAGCTATAGGGTTATCCGAATCCATAACCTCATCCTCATCACTATCGTAACAAACCACATTCTCGACTTTAGAAAACGGATTACTTGCCTTAGAAGCGTAAGAAGTCATAGTCTCGAAGAGGCTTAGCACTGATCTTTACCATTGTTAAACAAATCACTCACAAGTTTAACTTGTGATTCCATACCTGAACTCCATCCCTAGTCGCTTCCTTATTACAACCACTAGAATTATCTAACTTAGCCTCGACAGTAGAATCAATCACAGTACTTGGGATCCTAGTGTCATCAATATCATGCACATCAAGAATCCCAAAAGAGTTAGACGTAGTGATACGCGTACCTCTAGTATTACCCACATTAGAAGTAGAAGCTTCCTGAGTCTTTGTCTTAGCAACATACACCTGCTTCCTAGGAGCAAATCGAGGCCCCTTGCCCATATTAATTCCACTAGACATCTTTTTATCTTTGGATTTGGCTTTCCGATTCTGAACCACCTTAAACCCTTCATCAGGCTCATCCAAAGACGAGGTGGGAACTGCATCCATTTGCTCCTTAAGACTCTTTGGACAACCTGCATTATCATGCCCAAAAACTTTACACTCCAAACAATGAGGAGGTTTTCATTCATATTCAACTTTGATACTTGCAGTAGTCAAACCACTATCATCCTTTTTAGGGATCGCCATAGTGACCACATGTTTTAGATCAGATTCTGAAGATAATTCCACAAGAGCACGTACAAAACTAATGCGACCCCATGAATCAATGCACATGGAACTAGTAAAAGCATCTAACATAATCGGCTTACCCTGTGTAGCAATTAGGCTCAAACTATCTTCCGAATATGCAAGTAACGACATATTATGCAATTTAATCCACACGGGTAATTTGGTAACCTCACCTTTGGACAGTAACATGTCAGGAGTCCATTTAGTGAGAATGATAGGAGAATTACGAATTATCCAAGGTCCCCGTTGAAGAACATTCTCAACACCCTTTTTAGAATCAAACTTAAAAAGGAAAACACCCCTTCATAAGTTTCTTTAATCCAAACTTACCCCACGTATTAGTGACGTAGTTTTGAACCAATGGAAAGGCAATATTCTTGCCAACAAAGAAGCCAACAAGAGTATTATCATAACGGTTGAACACACCCTCCATAGCAGCCTTTGGAAGAACCGTATCATGATTGTCAATGCGATTCTCATTCACCAACGGTCAAAAGTTAACTTTTTTAGTAACACGTTCCGGGGTTAACACATTAGCAAACGACCTTACTTCATTAGGCACTTTGTCACTATCTTTCACATTATGACCAGAATTAGACTCATTGACCACATTAGTAGGTGCAACGAAATTATCCACCTTCGAAGCATCAACACTAGGAGATACCAAATTCGAGTTAAAACCAGAATCATGAACATTAGCGTTAAAAGAAGTCACTTTAATGCCCGAATCCAACACACCCATCGAATTGCCTACCTTATCACTATCAAGTCCCACCGTAGGGTTCATCCATGGGTCAAGACTACTAGTGTTTACCATATTTTCAGTACTCCAAAAAGATTCAGACGCACTACCACCAAACTGATTCCCATCATGTGCGCTAGGGTTACGAACAACCCTAGCAGTTTTACGTAACTCATGAGCAGCAACAACATCAATTCCATCACCTTTAAGACGTTTCAACCTAGCATCCAACGCATTAATATCCACCCTAGCATACAGATTCGAGTCCAAATTCAAGCCAAAAACCTAAACCAAAAACAACCAGGACCAAAAACAAAAACAACGAATTGCACGAATCCAAAACAACGAATTGCACGAATCCAAACCAGGACCAATTAACAAAGAATTTAATCAGTATCAAAGTGAGAATGATGCAACGAATCCAAGGTTTAGGCAGATTTGAAAGAAAAAACTATTTAGGAAGTTAGGGTAAAAAATCGCCTAGAGAGAGAGAATCGTCTTAATAGTTTTTGTACTTGTTTATTTGAATAACATATGTGGTTTCCCCACCTTGTTATTCATTATCTTGTTTGTCGATTTAGTAATATTTTACTAATCAATGTGCTATTTGAAGGAGTGTTTGGGATAACATCTACTTGTGTCAAAAATGTTAGTTTAAATACTTAGATAAGTCATATAAGTTGAAAAATATTTAAAGCATGTAATATACTAAATGACTTCTTGTTGAGTTTGTCATGTGTGCAACATAAATGTTTTATGTGCTTATATAATTTCTTGATTTCATATTTTCTTGTGTCGTTCTCTAAAAACAACAAGAATGTACATCGGATCATAACCTACACTTGTGTTGATGATGTACTCTCCCGTTTTCCTTTTCATGATCACTTTACAAGCTTCATAGTAGGATTGGCAACTTGATTATTTCATCTGATATACTCAAGTAAATTATTTTGCAATGCAAATATAGTTGGTCATATCTGAAAATCTAAACTCGAGCTTTCCAACAACATATGTTGAAGTAGCTCATCCAACCATTTTTGTTCACCATATGGACAACTTTAAATTTTTATATTTAAACATGACACCTTCGTCACCTTAGTTGTTTCAGGCATAATATTAATAAAAACGAAGCAAAATATCATCATTGTTACTCTTCGATAGGCCATTATAGGAATATAAATTTTCCTAACTCGAGAATGAATACTGGAGAACTTATTGCACTAGAAACTCAATTTGACCTAACGGCTGAATTGCTTCCTTGATAGAAGTTGGGTATGCGAAGTCACCCGTAAAAATGGTCGTGTTTAGATGTAATTAAGCACCGCTAGTAATAATCTCATATTCATTCTCTCACTTGTGAAATCTATACTCCTATGTTTTCCTAAAGTAAGTTTACAATGGAAATACTTTGCGTTGTCTTAGGATTACTAATCAAACAAGTTGTAAAATTGATTTTTCTTTTAGTTAATCACAACCACTTGTCTCATCAAGGGATTATCTTGCTTTGATCAAGAAGAGCTACATGACTTCATGGATGAAGATCATTTTATCCTAATCACCATCCGTAATGACTATACATAGCTCACTGCTTCCGTTGACCAAAACAACCTTCTAAACAATTCACTTTCTTAAGGACGCATATACATGTGTTTCTTACTCTTCAATACTAACACATAGGCAAACATCTCTTAGCTAAAACCAACTCACAAAACCGTACTTGCTTTAAGCTTTTCTAAATCCAACACTTACTCTTCTAAACAAAACTCTTTCATCTCCACAAACAACAACTCCACTTTCTTGATCTAAATGTAGTATTGATTGTCCTAAACTAACACCTCACAACTCTTTTGTCTTGAACACCATCATTTGCTCTTTTCTTTCTGGACACATACTACCTTACACGACATTGTTAGTGTAAATAATTTACTAATCTAGATCATAAATTTGTTTTGAGCTTCTTGAATAGTGCTTGTTAAGTTTGCTAAACCTTTGTGTTATTTGTGAGCTCGATCTCATTTGATTGCCTATATGTTATCTCTACATGCTCTCCTTGCTATGCTTAACTTGTATACATGTATGCTTGCTGTAGAAATAATTAGTTTCAAAATTCAAAACATAGAGAAAAATTTTGCAACCATTTTTTTTAAGGAAATCTGTCTCAGACGCCGGATCCCTTTGATATAACTAGACGGATCCCTCAAGTGAAGGATCCGTGGGATCCGGGTGGACAGAAGTTCCTTTTTAGCTTCCTTGCATCAATCCAACATTTCAGACCTTATTGGACTAGTTAAACATGCTACATTAGGATCACTTAAACTTTCCTTAGGCTCATTTGATCTCACATTCACTCATGGATGACTTAGGATCACATTCAAGGTGTTTTGATTTATCATTACTTCAAAACTCATCATGTCACACCCCAAAATATCGCAATAACGATAGTGTCATTGGGGTATAACGTCATAGCACAAAGTATGGATACGTAAAACGACCTCTATAATGAGACGCTTTGAAAAGTTTACCATTCGATAAATAAGTTAAAGTTTACACAACAAGAAATCACAAGGTTTGATAATACATAAAAGTTTACAAAACATGTCGAATGGTAATTGTTAAAAGCACAAGACTCCAATGTATGCCATGCACCCAAAAGCTCCATGAAGTGCTATCACCTTAAGACCGAGATAAACATGCTAAAAGTGTCAACACAATGGTTGGTGAGTTCATAAGTTTGTGATGAAATGTAAAGCCTTTCAAAATTGTTTATGCAAAGAAAGGCATTGTAATCCACTCGCCCAAGTTCCGCCCATACAAAACTTGCAACTGTGTGTTTACAACCCATTGCCAAAATATAGAATTGTCAATCTTGTTTGTAAGTAGGACATAGGTGCATACGATATATACATGTACTTAATGCAAAGAATCACACCAATCGAACCTCTTGACAAGTCTAAATTGTTTGTTATGTTTCATTGAATAACGATTATATTCACCCTGTGTCACGCCATCAAGGACCCAAGGGTGGGGCGCCACCGATAGTACTATCAATACCTCTCCGCCGGCTCCCGCAGAGTTAACCAATTGCTAAAGTTTGTATGTTGATGCATAATTGAAAACTAGTTTAGCACATTAAGGCACATATCGCAATAAACCACACATAATGTCCAAAGTGTATAAGAAGTATATTGTAACACAATTGTATAAATGGTTTGAGTATTCGCAAGAGTGAAACAAGTATTTAAGCATGTATCTCCCAAATAGTTTGTAAGAATTTAAACGAGTAAAAGTGGGTATGAACTCACCGGTATGATGGATATGCTAACAAAATGAAGTGCACGAAAGTGAGACTCGGAAACTATCCGCGACCTAGAATGAATGTTATGATATGTAATGAGTTATGATGTTATGTTATGCATGCATTTCAGATGTTATTTATACCATTTGCGAGTTTTGAAAATAATACTTATCGTCGAAAAATACTCTTTTGACGCCTTGACCATTCTTAAATCACTTTACAAGTATTTACGCCAAATGTCATCCTACAATGGTTTCGTAATGATTTATGGTGAAATTTTCACTTTTCGTCGTAAAATAATGTCGTCGGAAATTTCATGAAAGTGACAAAATGGCTTCAAAAACTAGTCGTAAATGGTGTACGCCGATCGTTAGGAAACGAACTCGACGGTTTTGGAAAGTTTGTATCAAAATCTAAAAGTTTCAGTTCATGAGTTTTCGACATAAAGGTCTCGAACATAAAGATAATAAGGGTTAAAGATGGTGATTTTGTCTAATTGTTGTGTAAAAGTGAGTTTCGCCAAAGTTTAAGCAACCGTAAATAATTTATTAAAACTCCGCTATACAAACGGTTGGTCGCTTTGAAAAATATGCTTGGTGATCTTAATTTTATTAGAAGACATCTCGCTACAAAAGTTCCACATCATAGTTAAAAACAGCCTCCAACATGGTCGTTTTAGTTACCGTAACACTTATCTCGTAAAAATAATATAGTTTTTCTAAAAATAATAGTTACGGCAATTTTATGAAAACGTGTATATCTTTGTCGCTTTCAAACCGCTTTCACGTATTATATGTCCTTAGCTTCGTATCAAAGTATACTAATATATTTTTGATAAGTCGAAATAATTTGTAAAGCTTAAGGCTCGCTTTTGACTCGTATAAAGTAAAAATAGTATGCTGAAATTTCGAAAAATATATATTTCGTCGTCAAACTTTAAAAATTCATAACTTCTTCGTTATAACTCCGCTTTATCCGCTCAAGCGCCACGGATTCGCTTTTAAAGTATATTTTCTAAATATCAAGGCCAAAATTTCGTGCCTACTGTCGGATTTTCCGAAAATCAAAATAAGGACAGAACACTTTTATACTTATCGAAAATAGTTTTTCTCGTACTAAACCTATTCTAATCCCTTCAAATCAACTCCAAAGCTAATCTAATCCTACCATACACCTTCTTAGGGTGTCATGGGTTCCTAAACATCATCAAGACCAACATATACCAAGGGAATAATTATAGGATGACTTTGTATATATATAACTCTAAAAATCATGTAAAATGGTATAAACAACACAAGTCTTGCATGTTTGCTCAAAAATGATGAGATACATATGAAATGAATATGAAAGATGAAAATGAAGATGAGATGCTTACAAGTTAATATGATGAGGTGCAAAGAACCAAGGTTAGCCTAAACACCCTAGGTTTTTATTTCAAAACCTTAACAAGAGTGTGATTCTAGATTGTAAAACTTGAGCTTGAGAAATTTTGATGATCCCTTGAAAACACTCTATATGGCGGTTTTAGAGAGGAAAACAAGAGAGAAGAAAAGCTTTTGCTAACTTTGAATTATTGATGAAATGAATGAAATGAATGTATATTTGAGTATAATCTATACAATCAAGAAAAAAATTACCAACTATCATTAATGCTTACCCCCCCTAGGTCCGGTTTTGGGGAGGATCCACAAAAATATATTTTTTTTTTTTTTTTTTATGTAATATGTAAATTGTATGTAAAATGTGTGTAAAGGTTAAGAATGTAACTTGTAAATTGTATACATTAAAGGTAAATGGTAGTTTTTAGGTAAAAGAAATTTTAATAGATCAAAGTAGAGTATAATGAGATCATAAAAATTGTAAAAATACATTCCTTGTAAAATTTGAGTGATAAAATAATTATCGAGTAGTTTTAAGAAAACGTCGTAATAATATAAATTTAACGATTTATATACAAAATAAATTTAAAACACTAGGTAAACTCAAAATATAGTTTTTATAAACTAAATGTAAGTATAACAATATATCGGGATCATTTTTGGAAGTAACGGATTAAATGTTCAAAATAATAACTCACGCGATAACGTTTATTTAATATAAAATTTACGCGTTTAATGTGAAATGCAAAATCATGAATGAACCGTTATGAAATGATGAATATGGAGTATGAGAAATGACCGAAATTTGAGAATTGTGACATTCTTCCTCGATAGAAGAATCGCGTCCTCGCGATTCAATCGATGATACTTAAAGTTCTACCCTTAGGTTTCGCGAAATCAAGTGTATGGTCAAAGTGTTTATGTCAAAACTTACGCGCTAGGTTTCTTATCTAATGAGACTCACCGAATCTTAATAATACGGTGGATCACTTAATGGTCTAGGAAAACGTACGCCACGCATTGCGGGCTTCCTCGGTCCCTATATAGAATGCTCGACCTCGAGGTGGACCGATATTGAGTATGTGGTTTGGGTTATTTCCTTCAATTGCCACAGCTAGAGGAGCTTGCATCGGTGGCTTATTCAACTCGAGGACAATTATTCCTAAGTGATTCGGTCATTACATTCAAAGCAAGTCCTTTGATTATTCCTTTTACACTGCTCCTTAAAATGGCCGATCGATTGCAATTTGTACACAAGCGGCGTGGCTTGGTCTTCGGTGATGATAAGCACATTTAGCACATTTGGGATGTGTACCGATACTCTCTTTGTTCAGCATCAGCTGCCACAAAACTCTTGCCCTTTGTTGTCTCGCTACCACGCCTATCCGCTTATTCGACCCACTTGCTTCCTTCCTCTTATCAACGCTCTTCAACGTACCATTTCTAACCATCTCGTCCGCCGTGGTTCCCGCCTCAAGATCGCACTTTGTATTGTAGACGGCTCGCTTGTTTTCACGGCCCACGGATTTCGGGACAAGACCATATATGTACCTCGAGATTCTCTTGGACTCGGGGTAACTAGATGAGGAACTAGTCCGCTAACTCATGAAATCGGTCGCTGTAGGTCGCGACCACCCCCTATCATAGAGTGGTGATAAAATTCATCTTCCAATTTCGCATTTCATTGTCCGGCAAGACTCTCTTTCAATAACTCCTTAAATTCGTCCCATGTCATACCTATAGCCTCCTCGCCTCTAGCTCAGAGTGTGTGTTCCACCATGTCAATGCCTTTCCGATAACAAGCAAGCAAGATACTTCACCCTCCGATGTGTGGCACAATTGTCGATGTCGATCATCGCCTGCCTTCTCTACCCATCGAGTATACGCCAAAGCACCTCCTATACCATCAAACTCCACAGTGTTTGCATGCCGAAAATTCCTTATATGTGCATCCAATTGTTGTTGTTGTTGTTGGTGTTGTTGTTGTTGTTACTACCACCACATTGTTGGTGTCGCCAAGACTGCCCCTGCTCCCGTGGTTTCCGAGTTATTCATATGATTTCCAACTTGTGTGACAATAGTGGGAAGCAAGATTTGAAGTTGTTGAGCGATGATGGCGGCAAAATCGTGGTTTCCGCCAAGTGTTGTTGTCATTGTTACCCATGTCGCTACCGCCTCCTCTACCTCCACGCCCACCGCCATTCCACCCTTGGTACCGCACCACCGCCAAGATCGCGTGTTACTCTCTTTGGTGCCATTATCTCGCAAGGAAAGAACCGTTGAATTCCCAATGTCTATACTTAACGCCCTCAAACATAATACCACGCCACAAATTGGTTCCTAAGGTGTCCACACCGATCACGATGCGTGGTCGCATATGTCCACGTGAGTTGTGACGCATTTATAATTATGTTGGCCACCATAATTATAATTGCTTCATTTCACACGTGTACATACCACCAAGCATACATGTCTCGCGATTGGTGTTACTTAAATAGGTAGCCAATCTATCATCCGATTCTAAACGGTGAAGGAGGAATTTAGGGTAGGTATCTAGGAAGAGTCGCACTTGGTGTATAGGAAATTCGTTAGGTGCTAAAGTCACTATGAGGTTTAGTCGCCAGCTCCCCAAAGTATCCTCAAGAGAACTCCCATCCTCGGGCAAAATCATCAAATCTATCCACTTTTATAGTAACACTTATTTAGCTCGATCTCGCATCTCATCAAACAAGAACTCACACGAGATCAAGTTAGATAAGTGCTCACATCGAGCTCCATATCTTTGATGACCCAACTAGATTTTGGGACTCCCTATTGGTACAAGGAAACTACGTTATCTAATGAGGTGGTTCTAGAAGAAATACTTAAGAAAACATATGCGCATCGAAAAGTGTGTAAGGCAATAGGAAACGAAAGGATCGACGTGAGAGCGGTTATAGTCTAGGAACTAAATGCAACCTAGTTCTCTATAACCAAGGCTCGATACTAATCATCACACCCCAAAATATCGCAATGAACGATAGTGTCATTGGGGTATAACGTCATAGCACAAAGTATGGATACGTAAAACGACCTCTATAATGAGACGCTTTGAAAAGTTTACCATTCGATAAATAAGTTAAAGTTTACACCACAAGAAATCACAAGGTTTGATAATACATAAAAGTTTACAAAACATGTCGAATGGTAATTGTTAAAAGCACAAGACTCCAATGTATGCCATGCACCCAAAAGCTCCATGAAGTGCTATCACCTTAAGACCGAGATAAACATGCTAAAAGTGTCAACACAATGGTTGGTGAGTTCATAAGTTTGTGATGAAATGTAAAGCCTTTCAAAATTGTTTATGCAAAGAAAGGCATTGTAAATCCACTCGCCCAAGTTCCGCCCATACAAAACTTGCAACTGTGTGTTTACAACCCATTGCCAAAATATAGAATTGTCAATCTTGTTTGTAAGTAGGACATAGGTGCATACGATATATACATGTACTTAATGCAAAGAATCACACCAACCGAACCTCTTGACAAGTCTAAATTGTTTGTTATGTTTCATTGAATAACAGATTATATTCACCCTGTGTCACGCCATCAAGGACCCAAGGGTGGGGGCGCCACCGATAGTACTATCAATACCTCTCCGCCGGCCCCGCAGAGTTAACCAGCTATAAAGTTTGTATGTTGATGCATAATTGAAAACTAGTTTAGCACATTAAGGCACATATCGCAATAAACCACACATAATGTCCAAAGTGTATAAGAAGTATATTGTAACACAATTGTATAAATGGTTTGAGTATTCGCAAGAGTGAAACAAGTATTTAAGCATGTATCTCCCCAAATAGTTTGTAAGAATTTAAACGAGTAAAAGTGGGTATGAACTCACCGGTATGATGGATATGCTAACAAAATGAAGTGCACGAAAGTGAGACTCGGAAACTATCCGCGACCTAGAATGAATGTTATGATATGTAATGAGTTATGATGTTATGTTATGCATGCATTTCAGATGTTATTTATACCATTTGCGAGTTTTGAAAATAATACTTATCGTCGAAAAATACTCTTTGACGCCTTGACCATTCTTAAATCACTTTACAAGTATTTACGCCAAAATGTCATCCTACAATGGTTTCAGAATGATTTATGGTGAAATTTTCACTTTTCGTCAGAAAATAATGTCGTCGGAAATTTCATGAAAGTGACAAAATGGCTTCAAAAACTAGTCGAAAATGGTGTACGTCGATCGTTAGGAAACGAACTCGACGGTTTTGGAAAGTTTGTATCAAAATCTAAAAGTTTCAGTTCATGAGTTTTCGACATAAAGGTCTCGAACATAAAGATAATAAGGGTTAAAGATGGTGATTTTGTCTAATTGTTGTGTAAAAGTGAGTTTCGCCAAGTTTAAGCAACCGTAATTAATTTATTAAAACTCCGCTATACAAACGGTTGGTCGCTTTTGAAAAATATGCTTGGTGATCTTAATTTTATTAGAAGACATTTCGCTCCAAAAGTTCCACATCATAGTTAAAAACAGCCTCCAACATGGTCGTTTTAGTTACCGTAACACTTATCTCGTAAAAATAATATAGTTTTTCTAAAAATAATAGTTACGGCAATTTTATGAAAACGTGTATATCTTTGTCGCTTCAAACCGCTTTCACGTATTATATGTCCTTAGCTTCGTATCAAAGTATACTAATATATTTTTGATAAGTCGAAATAATTTGTAAAGCTTAAGGCTCTTTTGACTCGAAAAATAAAAATAGGTTGCTGAAATTTCGAAAAATATATATTTCGTCGTCAAACTTTAAAAATTCATAACTTCTTCGTTATAACTCCGCTTTTATCCGCTCAAGCGCCCACGGATTCGCTTTTAAAGTATATTTTCTAAATATCAAGGCCAAAATTTCGTGCCTACTGTCGGATTTTCCAGAAAATCAAAATAAGGACAGAACACTTTTTATACTTATCGAAAATAGTTTTTCTCGTACTAAACCTATTCTAATCCCTTCAAATCAACTCCAAAGCTAATCTAATCCTACCATACACCTTCTTAGGGTGTCATGGGTTCCTAAACATCATCAAGACCAAAGTATACCAAGGGAATAATTATAGGATGACTTTGTATATATAAAACTCTAAAAATCATGTAAAATGGTATAAACAACACAAGTCTTGCATGTTTGCTCAAAAATGATGAGATACATATGAAATGAATATGAAAGATGTAAAATGAACATGAATATGCTTACAAGTTAATATGATGAGGTGCAAAGAACAAAGGATTAGCCTAAACACCCTAGGTTTTTATTTCAAAACCTTAACAAGAGTGTATTCTAGATTGTAATTACTTGAGCTTGAGAAAATTTGATGATCCCTTGAAAACCCTTATGATGGCGGTTTTGGAGAAGAAAACAAGAGAGAAAAAAACTTTGCTAACTTGAATTATTGAGATGAATGAATGAATGAATGAGTTACTTGGAGTATAAATATATACAATCAATCAAATTTTCACCAACTTCATTAAATGCTTACCCCCCCCCCAGTCGCCAAGGGGGGAGATGTGTTCACAAATATATTTTTTTTTTTTTATTTTTTAATTGTATATATTTGTATAAATGTGTAAGTAAATGTGTAGGTAGAAAATGTAAGATACTTGTATACATTTGTGTAAATAAGTAGTTTTAGGTAAAAGAAATTTTAATAGATCAAAGTAGAGTATAATGAGATCATAAAATTGTAAAATACATTCCTTGTAAAATTTGAGTGATAAAATAATTATCGTGTAGTTTTTAAGAAAACGTCGAATAATATAAATTTAACGATTTATATACAAAATAAATTTAAAACACTAGGTAAACTCAAAATATAGTTTTATAAACTAAATGTAAGTATAAAAATATATCGGGATCATTTTTGGAAGTAACGGATTAAATATTCAAAATAATAACTCACGCGATAACGCTTATTTAATATAAAATTTACGCGCTTAATGTGAAATGCAAAATCATGAATGAACCGTTATGAAATGATGAATATGGAGTATGAGAAATGACCGAATTTGAGAATTGTGACATTCTTCCTCGATAGAAGAATCGCGTCCTCGCGATTCAATCGATGATACTTAAAGTTCTACCCTTAGGTTTCGCGAAATCAAGTGTATGGTCAAAGTGTTTATGTCAAAACTTACGCGCCTAGGTTTCTTATCTAATGAGACTCACCGAATCTTAATAATACGGTGGATCACTTAATGGTCTAGGAAAACGTACTCGCCACGCATTGCGGGCTTCCTCGGTCCCTATATAGAATGCTCGACCTCGAGGTGGACCGATATTGAGTATGTGGTTTGGGTTATTTCCTTCAATTGCCACAACTAGAGGAGCTTGCATCGGTGGCTTATTCAACTCGAGGACAATTATTCCGAAGTGATTCGGTTGTTACATTCAAAGCAAGTCTTTTGATTATTCCTTTACACCGCCCTTAAAATGGCCGATCGATTGCAATTTGTACACAAGCGGCGTGGCTTGGTCTTCGGTGATGATAAGCACATTTAGCACATTTGGGATGTGTACCGATACTCTCTTTGTTCAAGCATCAGCCACCACAAAACTCTTGCCCTTTTGTTGTCTCGCTACCACGCCTATCCGCTTATTCGACCCACTTGCTTCCTTCCTCTTATCAACGCTCTTCAACGTACCATTTCTAACCATCTCGTCCGCCGTGGTTCCCGCCTCGAGATCGCACTTTGTATTGTAGACGGCTCATTGTTTTCACGGCCCACGGATTTCGGGACAAGACCATATATGTACCTCGAGATTCTCTTGGACTGTGGGTAACTAGATGAGGAACTAGTCCGCTAACTCATGAAATCGGTCGTAGTAGGTGCGCGACCACCCCTATCATAGAGTGGTGATAAAATTCATCTTCCAATTTCGCATTTCATTGTCCGGCAAGACTCTCTTTCAATAACTCCTTAAATTCGTCCCATGTCATACCTATAGCGCCTCTCCGCCTCTAGCCTCAGTAGTCAGTGTTCCACCATGTCAATGCCTTTCCGATAACAAGCAAGCAAGATACTTCACCCTCCGATGTGTGGCACAATTGTCGATGTCGATCATCGCCTGCCTTCTCTACCCATCGAGTATACGCCAAAGCACCTCCTATACCATCAAACTCCACGTGTTTGCATGCCGAAAATTCCTTATATGTGCATCCAATTCGTTGTTGTTGTTGTTGGTGTTGTTGTTGTTGTTACTACCACCACATTGTTGGTGTCGCCAGACTGCCCTGCTCCCGTGGTTTCCGAGTTATTCATATGATTTCCAACTTGTGTGACAATAGTGGGAAGCAAGATTTGAAGTTGTTGAGCGATGATGGCGGCAAAATCGTGGTTTCCGCCATGTTGTTGTCATTGTTACCCATGTCGCTACCGCCTCCTCTACCTCCACGCCCACCGCCATTCCACCCTCGTACCGCACCACCTCGGCCAAGATCGCGTGTTACTCTCTTTGGTGCCATTATCTCGCAAGGAAAGAACCGTTGAATTCCCAATGTCTATACTTAACGCCCTCAAACATAATACCACGCCACAAATTGGTTCCTAAGGTGTCCACACCGATCACGATGCGTGGTCGCATATGTCCACGTGAGTTGTGACGCATTTATAATTATGTTGGCCACCATAATTATAATTGCTTCATTTCACACGTGTACATACCACCAAGCATGTACATACCACCAAGCATACATGTCTCGGCGATTGGTGTTACTTAAATAGGTAGCCAATCTATCATCCGATTCTAAACGGTGAAGGAGGAATTTAGGGTAGGTATCTAGGAAGAGTCGCACTTGGTGTATAGGAAATTCTGTTAGGTGCTAAAGTCACTACGAGGTTTGGTCGCCAGCAGCTCCCAAAGTATCCTCAAGAGAACTCCCATCCTCGGCAAAATCATCAAATCTATCCAACTTTATAGTAACACTTATTTAGCTCGATCTCGCATCTCATCAAACAAGAACTCACACGAGATCAAGTTAGATAAGTGCTCACATCGAGCTCCATATCTTTGATGACCCAACTAGATTTTGGGACTCCCTATTGGTACAAGGAAACTACGTTATCTAATGAGGTGGTTCTAGAAGAAATACTTAAGAAAACATATGCGCATCGAAAAGTGAGTAAGGCAATAGGAAACGAAAGGATCGACGTGAGAGCGGTTATAGTCTAGGAACTAAAATGCAACCTAGTTCTCTATAACCAAGGCTCGATACTAATCATCACACCCCAAAATATCGCAATGAACGATAGTGTCATTGGGGTATGACGTCATAGCACAAAGTATGGATACGTAAAACGACCTCTATAATGAGACGCTTTGAAAAGTTTACCATTCGATAAATAAGTTAATGTTTACACCACAAGAAATCACAAGGTTTGATAATACATAAAAGTTTACAAAACATGTCGAATGGTAATTGTTAAAAGCACAAGACTCCAATGTATGCCATGCACCCAAAAGCTCCATGAAGTGCTATCACCTTAAGACCGAGATAAACATGCTAAAAGTGTCAACACAATGGTTGGTGAGTTCATAAGTTTGTGATGAAATGTAAAGCCTTTCAAAATTGTTTATGCAAAGAAAGGCATTGTAATCCACTCGGCCCAAGTTCCGCCCATACAAAACTTGCAACTGTGTGTTTACAACCCATTGCCAAAATATAGAATTGTCAATCTTGTTTGTAAGTAGGACATAGGTGCATACGATATATACATGTACTTAATGCAAAGAATCACAACCAACTCGAACCTCTTGACAAGTCTAAATTGTTTGTTATGTTTCATTGAATAACAGATTATATTCACCCTGTGTCACGCCATCAAGGACCAAGGGGGGGGCGCCACCGATAGTACTATCAATACCTCTCCGCCGGCCCCGCAGAGTTAACCAGCTAAAGTTTGTATGTTGATGCATAATTGAAAACTAGTTTAGCACATTAAGGCACATATCGCAATAAACCACACATAATGTCCAAAGTGTATAAGAAGTATATTGTAACACAATTGTATAAATGGTTTGAGTATTCGCAAGAGTGAAACAAGTATTTAAGCATGTATCTCCCCAAATAGTTTGTAAGAATTTAAACGAGTAAAAGTGGGTATGAACTCACCGTATGATGGATATGCTAACAAAATGAAGTGCACGAAAGTGAGACTCGGAAACTATCCGCGACCTAGAATGAATGTTATGATATGTAATGAGTTATGATGTTATGTTATGCATGCATTTCAGTATGTTATTTATACCATTTGCGAGTTTTGAAAATAATACTTATCGTCGAAAAATACTCTTTGACGCCTTGACCATTCTTAAATCACTTTACAAGTATTTACGCCAAAATGTCATCCTACAATGGTTTCGTAATGATTTATGGTGAAATTTTCACTTTTCGTCAGAAAATAATGTCGTCGGAAATTTCATGAAAGTGACAAAATGGCTTCAAAAACTAGTCGTAATGGTGTACGCCGATCGTTAGGAAACGAACTCGACGGTTTTGGAAAGTTTGTATCAAAATCTAAAAGTTTCAGTTCATGAGTTTTCGACATAAAGGTCTCGAACATAAAGATAATAAGGGTTAAAGATGGTGATTTTGTCTAATTGTTGTGTAAAAGTGAGTTTCGCCAAGTTTAAGCATCCGTAATTAATTTATTAAAACTCCGCTATACAAACGGTTGGTCGCTTTTGAAAATATGCTTGGTGATCTTAATTTTATTAGAAGACATTTCGCTCCAAAAGTTCCACATCATAGTTAAAAACAGCCTTCAACATGGTCGTTTTAGTTACCGTAACACTTATCTCGTAAAAATAATATAGTTTTCTAAAAATAATAGTTACGGCAATTTTATGAAAACGTGTATATCTTAGTCGCTTCAAACCGCTTTCACGTATTATATGTCCTTAGCTTCGTATCAAAGTATACTAATATATTTTTGATAAGTCGAAATAATTTGTAAAGCTTAAGGCTGCTTTTGACTCGTATAAAATAAAAATAGTATGCTGAAATTTCGAAAAATATATATTTCGTCGTCAAACTTTAAAATTCATAACTTCTTCGTTATAACTCCGCTTTTATCCGCTCAAGCGCCACGGATTCGCTTTTAAAGTATATTTTCTAAATATCAAGGCCAAAATTTCGTGCCTACTGTCGGATTTTCCAGAAAATCAAAATAAGGACAGAACACTTTTATACTTATCGAAAATAGTTTTTCTCGTACTAAACCTATTCTAATCCCTTCAAATCAACTCCAAAGCTAATCTAATCCTACCATACACCTTCTTAGGGTGTCATGGGTTCCTAAACATCATCAAGACCAAAGTATACCAAGGGAATAATTATAGGATGACTTTATATATATATAACTCTAAAAATCATGTAAAATGGTATAAACAACACAAGTCTTGCATGTTTGCTATCAAAATGATGAAATACATATGAAATGAATATGAAAGATGAAAATGATATGAAATATGCTTACAAGTTAATATGATGAGGTGCAAAGAACAAAGGTTAGCCTAAACACCCTAGGTTTTTATTTCAAAACCTTATTAAGAGTGTGATTCTAGATTGTAATATACTTGCTTGAGAAAAATTTGATGATCCCTTGAAAACCTCTATGATGGCGGTTTGTGGAGAAGAAGAACAAAGAGAAGAAAAAGTTTGCTAACTTGTTGAATTATTGAGATGAAATGAATGAGAATGAATGTAGTTATGAGTATAAGTTATATACATATCAAATCAAAATTTTACTATCATTAATGCATACCCCCCCTAGAACCGGTTTTGGGGGAGGAATTCACAAATTATATTTTTTTTTTTTTTTTCTTTATATGTGTAAATAAAACTTGTAAGTAAATGTTATGTAAAAAAATTGTAGTACTTGTATACAGTAAGTGTAAATAAAGTAGTTTTAGGTAAAAGAAGTTTTAATAGATCAAAGTAAAGTATAATGATATTATAAAATTATAAAATACATTCCTTGTAAAATTTGAGTGATAAAATAATTATCGTGTAGTTTTTAAGAAAACGTCGTAATAATATAAATTTAACGATTTATATACAAAATAAATTTAAAACACTAGGTAAACTCAAAATATAGTTTTATAAACTAAATGTAAGTATAAAAATATATTGGGATCATTTTTGAAAGTAACGGATTAAATATTCAAAATAATAACTCACGCGATAACGCTTATTTAATATAAAATTTACGCGCTTAATGTGAAATGCAAAATCATGAATGAACCGTTATGAAATGATGAATATGGAGTATGAGGAATGACCGAATTTGAGAATTGTGACATACTTCGACAAAGGGGATAAGAGTGTAAACGGAGAAGGTAATGTAAAGGAAGTACGGACACAACTAACTTTGACATTTTACCTATCTATTACGTTTACATATATTTTGTCATCATCAAAAAGGGGGAGATTGTTAGTGCAAATATTACGATATTTAATCTATACAGTCTCGTTTATTTTGTTGATGACAAACATCTAACTTGTAATACATAACGTAAAATATATAAGTTACTTGTAGTTATATCTTGTCTCAACATACTTTCAACACCTCTCGATGACTCAAGTCCTTGTATCTACAACACAGGTTCGTACGTGTTTGTTATGTTGCGTTATGATCAAACCCCTAACAAACCATTTAACATGTTTAGTTAAATACTTTATATAAAACTAAAACCATTTTTATAAAACATTTAAGTAATATTTGTTACTTACATTTTATAAAATACATAAACAAAAGTAAATGTGTTGGGTAAGTACCGTGATCCATAACCCATACCCATGACACAAAGTCCATAACCAATTGTCTAGATAAATTGTATCTAGTTGGGTACCCATGACCCAAAGTCCATGACCCATGACCCATGACCAATGATCCATGACCCATAACCCAAATAATGAGGAGTGTCCATGAATCCCACGGATCCCTAGGGCTATAAGGGGCGGATCCCTCTCAGAAGGGATCCTTGGGACAGAAACACAGTTTTGTCTTTTTGCCTATAAATAGCAAGCCACTTCTCACCATATTTTCACACCTTCACACATAGTTTCTCTCCACCATTTCTAACATATTTAGATCATTAGGAAACATGTAAACCACCCTCATCTCATATGATCATAATGCTTCTAACTTTCATTTGTTGTAAGCATACTCTCGAAGTGATCCTCCAAAGCAAGCCTAGAGATCTTGCATCCTTACCTACTGAAGTGATCACCCATCACAAGCATACAAGCACATGAAGATCTTCTACAACAAGCTTGGGAAACTTGTCATCTTCATTCACAGAAGACTAACTAAATCATGCTTTGTGTTCTTGATGTTTGGTTTAGGATTTCATATCCATTAGACACATTGTATTAGATATTGTCTAGTATCATATTCTTGTATCTATAACTAGATTAGATGGTTTATGTGGAAAACTAGAAGGGGGGTCGAATAGTTTTACCAATTAAAACTTCGTCTTAAAATATTTAGATCGACTTATGTCAATCTATTTGGATGTGTATGTTGGACATTGACAGATAGATATATAAATGTGTAATGAAAGATAAAGAGTAAGAAGCACATAACCACGACACGAGTATTTATAGTGGTTCGGCTACAAGGACACCTTCCTTGCCCTACTCCACTACCCAAGTCACCTACTCGAGAGTTCGTAATCACTAGACGACACCAACTCCTTATGGTGGAGAAGCCTTCAGAACGTCGCCTACTCTTTTTTCTGTACTAGGCTAACCACCGGGTTCTTTCACAAGGTAGAACCACACCTTAACACAACATCGCCTACTCTTTTCCGGTACTACGCTAAGTACCGAGTTCCATTACAATGGAGGAACTACTACCTAACACTACACAACACCTAACTCCAAAGGAGACCAACTCCTTATTACAACACTATCGAGGATATCAATATCCTTGGATACAACCTATCTCTATTTGTATATCGATGCACCTCATCGAGTATACAACCTTGGCATCCTTCACTAATGCCACTTGCCTTGACTTCTAGGCATCTTTCACTAATGCCCTTGACACGGATGTTTGGCACCTTTCACTAATGCCTTCGTCTTGGCTCCTTTAGCATTCTTCACTAATGCTTATGACACGGACGTTTTGCACCTTTCACAAATGCTTTCGTCTTGACTGTTTCGGCATCCTTCACTAATGCCTTGGACACAACACTTCTATTGAGGGAGAAAGAAGTATCAACAAGAGAACCTCAGTAGTCTTGATGATGACGAAGCATGCCAACTCATGGACTTGAGCTTGCTCAACTTCAATAGGTGGTGATCTCGCCTTTAAGAGGAACCTAGAGAATCACACAAAAACAAAAGACAAACTACATAGAAAGATCCTTAGGATCTGTGGTTAGAAGGTTACAATACTTGGGGAAAGTATGTGTGGGAGTGACAACCTAAAAAGAAGAAATGGCTCACTATTTATAGAGGAAAAGCAGCTACTGTTCCACGGATCCCACGAATCCCTCACTTGAGGGATCCGTCTAGTGTATTACTGGGGATCCGTGGGATGCTCCCTTTTTCCCATGGGTTTTGGGTCATGGGTTATGGGTTATGGGTTATGGATCATGGGTATCCAAGTAGATACAATGTATCTACAAGATGCAATGCATCTAGTCCATGGGTCATAGGTTAAAGCCATGGGGCATGGATAATATCCATATATGACTTACGCATGATGTCATGCAATGGTTTATGGGTCATGCTCCATGGGTATGGGTCATGGACTTTGGGTTATACCCAACTACATTCAATGTATTTGATCAATGGGTCAAATACTTAAGTTTCTATCTATTTATATTACCCATTATAATACATACTAGTTATGTATATATTTACCCAATATGTAAACACTAGTTGTTGTACATATGTATTACTAAATCATAAAATCACTTATGCTTGTTTTAGTGTTTTATGTAAAAATGTAAGTGTGTTAGTAAACTATTGGCTCAAACCATTTACGTATTTTGTTTGTTTCGTTAAAATGATTTTATGTTTGTTATCGACAAAACATTAGAAGATCGTAAAATTTAAATAAATGTTTTTACGGCTTATTTGTATTAACAATCTCCCCCTTTTTGTTGATGACAAAACATAAAATTATTTTAAGGAAAAACTAAAATTCGTAAAAGTTCGAGTTGGAGTTTTTACTCTCTTCTCCCCTTTTTTGTCGAAACAAAAAGAACGTCGAAAAGAAACTAGCACAATGTTTTAAGAAAAACATGTAAACGAAAAAAAATATAGAGATCAAGTGACGGGAAGAGTTCTCGTCTTAACTCCCCCTTGACGAGTCCATCCCTTTGTGAGGGCGTCAAGTAAGAAAAACTACTAAGCTAATGCTTTGCAATGATATTTGCAACTGGTTTCGTCTTAGTGACGATAATGCTCCCCCTTGATGATTGCAACTTTGCAAAGGGACGCCATGAAATGTAATCCAAATAAGGATTATATTGCAAATGGTTTTGCAATGTATTGTTTGAAACAAAGCTCCCCCTAGCTTAGGGTGTCAAAGTCTTCACGTGTATTTTGAAAATCTACAAAACAAAGGTTAGAAAACAAGTATATTGTGCATAATTTCCTGCAAATAAGACTCAAGTTAGTATAAAACTAGTCTTCTGTTGCACGGATCCCACGGTTCCCTCCTTGGAGGGATCTGTGAAGCCAAAACTCAAGGATCCGGCTGTTTGATAGCAGAATTCACCAATGGTGATGTAACAAGTAATGTTAACATCAAAGTGAGATATGTATTTAAGCAACAAACATATACTCAAAGCAATATGGCATATAAACTATCATTCAATAAAACATAAGAGTTGATCTACAAATCTCTAACAACTAAGAGAATGATTTAGCCATGTAATACATTTTCTACTAATACTAATGAGTGACCAAAACTTAAGAAGCAAATGTGCTTGAGTCTAAGGATGAGTAGACTGGTTGATTTGGTCCAATCTTTCAAGAAGATGATTAAGTATGAAATGGGATTCCTAAACGATCTAAGCTAAGTTTAAGACTAGGACACCATTTTAATCCTTAGGCTCATGGTTTTTTGGGTTTGATGACCTCATCGAAACGTTCGAGGAGGTGATAAAACATGAAACGCTGCTCTTCACATAGTTCATGTATCAACCCTTCAACGTGTTGACAATGATAGCAATCCTTGTCATGGTTTGGAAAAGGTGGTGGTAAAAATGGAGCGGTTTGATGTGGAGGTTCAAGTGAAAAAGGTTGGGGATCCTCAAACGAAATAGGGATTGGTGGAAGCACATTAAATGGTGGCTCAACAAGGGTTGATGATGGAGGTAGAGAAGTGTTAACTTCCATGTGGTCGGGTGGTTGACTTTGATGTCTCCTCATAATCCAAAATGGACCATCAGAGGGAAATGGAGAAATGGACATCGGTGCAAGTGTTGAATCAACACCTTGGTTTTGTTGCAAAATCTTCTCTATTGAAGAGTGTGCCGGTAATTGTGGAAGATGAGATGGCCTAGGAGGTAAGTCCTATAAGTTGTAGGAGTGTGGAGATGATTGTGAAGTGGTAAATGATATGGCTATAGGAACCAATGATGTTGGTAGGTTTGAGAATGGTATGTTTGGTTTAGTAGGAATTGTGGAGTTTGGTGATGATATTTTAGTGGGAACAATCCTCTTGGGGCTTGGTTTGATTGGTTGAGGAGAAATCCTAGCAATTGTGGATTTAACCGGAGATGATTCGGTTGAGGAAATTTTGTGTACAACACGAGCAAGTTTCTTGGGTGGTTCTTGGGTGGACGAGTTAGCACTAGGAGCTTTCCTCATGATGAAATGACTAAGGAGAAGGTTTCTAAATGCTGAGAATTAAGTTGTGGTTGATGACTAAGAGATTCTAACAAGATGACTTATAAAGAGAAGGATTTGGCAAGTGCATTCAAGACTTAAGCCACTAAGATCCTTTGGAGTGTGATGATTAGCATGCACAAGAGTCAATCTTCAAAGTTGTACTGATCTAGGGACTTAATTAAGATGACGTGGAGTGTTCAAGTTAGCAAGATGAGCTTGAAATGATTGTTTTAGCTAGAGTTTGACATAAATATGTCACCCGGATCCCACGGTTCCCTCCAATGAGGGATCCGTCTAGGCTAATCCTAGGGATCCGGCTCTCAGCAGCTAAGAAAGGATAAAAATGATGTTTGTAAGGTCTAAAGCCTATACCTCCTTGAGTGTTTCAGCCATCCTAAGTGTCTTAAATGAAAGAGTACTTAAATGATCAAGGGCAATGAGTGATGTAGCTAATGATTGCCTTTTATGGAAGGAAAATGGGACTTTATGATCACCAATGGGTGTTTAAGGATGACACTAGGAATATTGATGGTGTCAAGTAATATTAAATGATCCTAGAGATTAGATGTAAACTTGAGATAAAATTTGAAAAATCCTTAAAAATTACAAAAATTGAAAAAACTAGTTTTTGACCCATTTTGAGGTAAGGATGACTAAACTCAATTTGCTAAAATTGAGAAGAATATCACACTAAGTGTTTTGAGATGTGAGGAACAACGTGTGAGTATTGGAGCGGAAATATGGTGAGTTTTGATGAGTTGATAAATCAAAAACACTTTGAATTTTACCTAAGTTAGCTATGGGTGAGTGTGGAGCATTCTAATCTTGAAGAAGACTTAAGTGGTTCTAAATTCTTATGTTTAGCTAGTGTGAAGTGATCTAGTGAGCTGTTTTGATGTGTGGGATTCTGTATTGCACATATGTTATCACGGATCTCACGGTTCCCTCAAAGGAGGGATCCGTCTAGTACAATCTTAGGGATCCGGCAACTGCAGATCAGAAACATCACAGAAAGAAATGCAGTTTTTGCACCATACTATGTACACTAATTTCTATTAAACTCTACTCCAAAGAATAGCAACACAAGCATGATATCACATAAATCATATCATAGATAAGAGTAGAAATGACAATATCCAAAACAACACAAACTAGTGTGCTTCAAAAACATAAGCATTCATACATAAACCAAATGTCTAAAAACAAGCAATAATGTCTCTTTCGTCAATCCTTTCTTTTCATCTTTCCCGACTTCATGACGTAGTTAGCTAGGTTTTGGAACATACCCTTTATTTGTTTGAATTCCACGGTCTCGTTTGGAAGATTTGGAAGTTGTTGATAGTAGGCAATGGGGTCCAAATCGATGTTAGCTTCGGGGTTGACATTTATTTCTTCTTCTTCGTCCGAGGAGTCCGGGAGAGCCTTAGGTTTTCTTCCATTGACCATGAACCGTTTAGAGGGTTCTTTGGTAAGAGGTACCATGACTTGATCGAAAAGGAAATTATCATCGTTGATAGGAGATGGTTGCAATGCACTAACATACTCACGGAGTCGTGTTAGGAGCATACCATATGGAAGTACCATGTTGGCAACTTTGAATACCCCGGCCATTCTCTTCACCATGTAATAGGAGAGATTAAATGGCTTTTGGTGAATAAGGCAATAAATCATTTGCACTAGACATGCATTTGGATGGTCTTTGTTACCGACCAAGCTAATGACATTTTCCCTAAAAATTTCTTCCGAATTTCTAAAAATGGGGTGCATTTCGAAGAGTTCCATTTGAAAGGGATCACGGTGATTGAGCTCTTTGTTTCGGTTGAAACGGGATTGGTCGTCTCTAACTTTGAAAATAGTGTCTCGAACGATTGCGGGTTTTTTTTGGGTAAAAGGGTTAATTCACCCCGATAAAATTCATTACACCAAAAACATTGAAGTACAAAGGGAGAGGGTGACTTCCCTCATCTCAGTCCCTTAGGACACTTACAGACTCTCATATAAGAATGACAAACCATTCCTATAACTAACCTATAAACCCTATAAAAGTGACAAACCACTCTTATAACAAATACAAGAACATAAAACTACAACGACTATAAGATTACAAATTAAAACATCAAGTAAATACTTGAATCTTCTCACGTCGTCATAGAAGTCCATAACCTTCAACGATGCAGCCGAAACCATGGTAGGATTGAAAAGCACCAATCCACACCATTGATCCAAACAACTACACCGATCCCCATTGATCCAAAAAGAACCAAACCAGCACTACAACTGGATCTAATACCTCATCAACTACAAGTTTCAAATTGGTGAAACTCTAGCTAAGAATGAAACCCATTGTATCTTGATCAGTCATAGATGAAAATAGGGTTTGTCGGCCTTAACTTACAGCAACTAGAGCACCATCGATCACAGGACCAAATAATTAACCTAAAGGAATCAAAGCCAAGTCCAAGAATGATGATAATAAGGGTTTTGAATAAGACCCTTCAACTTAACTTCCATCACTATTCGAGCAGCAGCAGATTCCCATAAAAAGTTACAATTTACTTTGATTAAAAATATATCAATCCCTTACAAGCACGAACATCAAACAAATCTTTAATAAAACAAAGCAACCACCATGATATGACCCATGGTGGCTGAATGTTCCGAAAATATACCACACCATTGCACCCCAACGAAACCACCACATTCCAGAATGCATTCAAATCATACAGCAGCATACAATTGAGAGCACAATACTAAACACAATACATTAGCGAACCAGCACCAGGGGGTAACCAAACGCAATACCCCATAGCATGTATCACAAATGTATACCGTGACTAGGGTTTAGACAAAACCCTAACTTCCAGCCATAGCACTAAACTGATAATGAACCAAAACCATGTCCTTGATTCAGAATACCATATCAACCCATAGGGTTTTTAATAAAAACCCTACCATACAAAATAAATGATCCGCAATCATAATACACATGAGCAGCACGATCCATAATAAAGTGAATAGTAGGGTTCTACGAAACCCTAACATCCAAATCGCACATAACAGACACAACATGTGTCACCCATACACCACTAAAGCACGAATCAATGAAACCACAACAGCAACAATCCATGACAATAGCAGCAATGATCCAGAATCAACAAACAATAGGGATACCGAACCCCTAACATCCAATGATCAAGAACTCTCTCAAAACCCACATAACAAAACCAATATCTGATATATAACTTGCAATCATAGAAACAAACCCTAATATGGGTTAACTTACAGATGCACGATCAGATAATAATCACCCACAGTAATAAAAATTAAAACGAAACCCTAATAGGGATCCATTCAAACATTAACGCACCAGCCTACACCCCATAATCAAGCAGATCCAAAACTAAGAAACCCTAACATAGTTAGAGTTTAGTAAATCGTTAGCACAACAGATCCCAAAATCAACCAATGAATCAAAACCCTAAATAAAAAATGACACCCTAAAAACTTCTTAGAAAAGAAGACTTAAAGGGAAACAATTTAAAAGAATGAACATTTAGGGTTTCGGCCTGAAGGAGATTTCTTATAGATATAAGAAAAAATCGAAACCAGCCACCCTTAGTAGAATACCATAACTGATAACACGTATTGCATACCTAAACAAGGGTAGAGAGGACGGATCAGAATGGATTTTGGCCGGAAAAGTTAGAAGCGTGGCGGCTGGAAATCTCCCCTAGGGAGAGAGAGAATTTAGTTGCTTGATCTGTTAGCATTCCTCTTCGACATAGCACCACGTCCGTACGAGCTAAAACGTGGAGCACGTCTTATCAAGAGGAGTATGGTATATTGGTTTGGAATCAAGAGCAAAAGATTGAGTGGATATTGCCCAATATTGAGAGTACATACACATTCCTTCACAAGGAATGCGAAGGATTTGAGCAAATGTGTTAAGAGGTAGAGTGAAGTTTCATTTATTGATGATAAAGGCGATTGAAATGCTATCATCGGTGTTTCGAATGATCCTAACGCTTTTGTAGAATTCAAAGATGAAAACCGGACAAATTTGTTCATCAATATCAAGAAGACAATCAAAGTTGATTGCCGAGAAGACTTGACGAATGTCGATATTTTCAAGGAAACAATCCTTGACCACACGACCTTCGTGGATAAGCTCATGGGTTCCACAATGCTCTTCGTAAGGTGGATAGAAGACTACCCTTTACCCGACGAGTTGAAAATGCCCGCACATATTGGCACTTATGATGGAAAGGGGGACCCGAATAATTTCTTACATCTGTTCGAAGGGGCTATCAGAATGCAGAAATGGGTTATGCCAGTTGCTTGCCACATGTTCGCGTATACCTTGCGAGACTCCGCTCAGATATGGTGGAACAGGGCAAAAGGGTAGCCTAGTGAATTTGGATGATCTCAAGGCCAAGTTTAGATCACACTTCACCAAAGAAAAAGTTCACAAGGACTCACCGACAAAGACACAACATCAAGGTAGGAAAACGAGAGCACTAGGGCTTTCGTTACTAGATACACTAATGACACCTTGCAGATTCTAGGTCGGCACGAAGACCAACGCATCTCTGGTTTTGTGCATGGCCTATGAAACAGAAGTCTGGTGGAATTCCTATCCACTGACCTTCCTGAAACCTACAAAGGCTTAATGGAGAAGACTTACACCTGGATCGAAGCCAAAGAAGTGTCCACTAATGGTGATCTGATCGAAAGTAAAGAGAGTCACAGCAAAATCCCAAAACACACTTCGTAGGAAGGATCCAAGAACAGACACAAAGGCAGGGACATGTTCACACCCTACAACAAAAACATCAACCACGGACTCTTGGCAAGCCTGTCTAAATCTCCAAGGGAAATTCTTGCTACGGAAAGGGCTGTGAAGGCCTTCGATCCTCCCCCTCGTTTGGCAAGTAGGGGAAGAAGCAGGGATACATCCAAGTACTGCTATTTCCATGACGATTATGGACACGACACCAACAATTGCAGAGAGCTCAAGAAACAGATAGAAGAGACCATGAAGTCTGGTCAATTGGGACATTTGGTGAAGGGCATAAAGAAAGGTAAAGAGAAGGTCTCCGACACACAGTTGGGGAAAGACACCACACCGGTCGAAGCACCAATCCTCATGGTTCACAGGGATGATTCTGGTTTAAAGAGAAAAGTAGCGAAGGAAGGTGATGAGTGTGTAAATACTCATCCTTTTTGGGTCAAATCTGAACTGCAAAACACTTAAAAATGCTCATAAATGCATCAAAATACTGAAAATATCTCAAAATTGCATTTTATATGTTTCGGATGCAAAATGTTTAAAATCGATGAAAATGAGCTAAGTTTGCATAATTGGCGCTTTGATCCCCAAGTTTCAAAAGTTGTCGAAATAGTCCCTGAGCACTTATTTTACAAGAAAAGTCACCAAAGGTCCTTTTAAAATCATAAGTTGTCAAAATTAGTCCTTTGGTGAAAAATGTCAAAAGTTTTGAGAAATTACAAGTTTGGTCCTTTGAGTTTCAAAATTGGCAAAAATAGTCCTTGGAAGTTTGAAAATGTCCATTATGATCCTTGTACTATTGAAACTTGTCATTTTTAGTCCCTTGGAACAACTTTGCAAAAATGGCAGCTTTGGTCCTCCATCTTTTAGAAATTGCAAAACAAGTCCTTGTATTATAAACCCTTGGCCCCTGCCATAACCTTTTTGACCCCCTACCATATATACCTTTGGACCCCCTTTCATATAACACCCCGGTCAACTCTCATGGTCAAACAAACACACCCCGCCCAATATTTCCCTCTCTTTTTCTTCTTCTCCACCTGCTCACCTGCAAACACTCAACCAAGCCATCCTTCCAGCTCTTCCCCCACTCACCATGTTCCCCACCTCAACAACCAAACAAGAAACATTTAATGCCTCCCTCCCCCTTGCACTCAACCCCCCACTGGCAAAAATAACTTTGGCGCCAAAATTCAATCAAACGGCCAATAATAACCCAAGTGATCCAATGGATGTAAAAGCAAGTGGGAAATGCTCAGATTGGAGAGAGAAGACATCTTGCATATAAAGGGAGGAAGAAGAAAGAAAGAGGAGGTAGTACTTAGTTTTCATTTTCAAATGTATGTCGTTTTTAAAATTCTCATGTCTTAAATAGGTTTTAAGTTGTAATTTTAAGTTGTATTGTATTGAACTAAGTTGTTCCAATGTATTGAAAGTACTTTTAAGAATCAATTGCAAGATCTCTCAAATCTCAGTTTTTGCATTTTTCTTATTTGAATCAGTTTAAAGTTGCTATTGTACTTAAGCTCCAAGTAGCTTTAATTTAGTTCAAATAAGCTTATTTAAGCTGATTATAGCTTTTAGTAAGCTTAAAAATCAGATTTAAGCAATATATCATGTTGGTCAAAAAAAGTCAAACTGAGCTCATTTGGAAATGGAAATGATATTGGGTTGATGCAGAGCTGATTTGGGGTTGGATTTGAGTAGTTTAGTATAGTTTGGGTTCTGTATAAGCTGCTTTATAAGTTGGACTTCAAGTTAGTCTTCAATCTCTTTCCCTTTTAACCATTTTGAATCTGCATTGCTACTGTTTGATCTTACTTATCTTAGATCAGATCTGTGTTGGTTTGTATTGCTTCATTAAGGTGCATTTGAGTTTAGTTAATCTGATTTGAGGGTAGCTTTAGCTTGAATCAGTGATTTAGTTTACATAAGTTTCATTTGAGCTTGATAAGTAGTGTTTGGATCTGCTTTCTAATTTGAGATTTAGCTTCAAGTTTAGGATAAGTTGGGCTGCATTAGTCTATATTGGCATCATTAAGTCATTCTCTGTCATTCATTTGGACCCTAGAATAGCCAAAGTCAAAATCAACTTGAACCTGTCCTCATTTCACATCTGATAGAAATTTGTAATATCATAAGCTTGATTTGTGTTCAAATATCACTAGAGTAGCTTGAATCAATTTCATTATACCATAAAACATCAATCCCAGTCCATAAATTGGTTTCAAAGTTCATTAAAGTCAAAATCTCAAAATCTGTCAAATAGTCAAAGTTGAAAAGTCAGTTTTCACCTAACTTGGGTGATTTTTAATTGATTCACTAGTGGGTCAATTCAAGTGAAATTTTGGATTACTCAAGTTCAGTTGGTCAATTTGCTTAAAATGATTTTTGGTTAATTTTTGGAAGCTTTTATAAAGGTTGAATAAGCTCCTCAATTTGCACCCTTTTGCCCTGTGCACACACTCAGTGTATACTGAGTGTGCACAGGTTTTGTGCATAGCTCTCATCAAGCTCATAAGAGCTTGTCCTGGGTTCATTGTTGGTTTACAAGCACCTTGCCAGGTTTAGTTTGGATTTCTTAAATTGGATTTTGATTTCTAGCTTATTGGGTAGCTTATTCTTAGGCTGAAACTTAGTAGCTAAAACTGTTTTTAGCACTTGATTTCAAATCATCAAATCTGTGTAGTTTGTGTTTCAGAGGTTATAGCTAGTTGATATTAGTTGCTTTTGAGTACTTTTAGCATTTTATAGGTTCTGTGATAGTTTGGTGCTTATTTGTGGCTTTTGACTTATTTTGAGTGCTTATTTATAAGCACTTGTCACTGCAGCCTCATATTCTCACACATAAGCTATTGTTTTTATATTTTTCTTAGATTCAGAATATTATTTTAGACTTTTCCTGAATTTTTCAGATTTTTCTAGCACTGTTTGCTATTTTTCCTCATTTAAAACAGTTTTTAGGCAATTTTAATTAGCTTTTATTGCAATTAAATCGAAAAACTTCAAAAAAATAAGTTTTCATTTTCCTAGGTTAATATAAATATAAAAAGCAAAAATAATTTTTCCAGATTTTTCTTAGTTAAATTTGTAATTTTAGAAATTTAAGTAGTTTCAAATAGTTTTAATTCATAGAAAATAGAAAATAATCGAAAAATACAAAATTAGTTTTGAAAATTCTCTTTAGTTATTTTAGATTTTTCTAAGTCATAATTTCATTTTTCTAGCTTTATTTCATATTTTCTTGTATTTTAGGATATTATTAAATAAGTAAAAATAGTTTTAATTAATAATAATTAGATAAATAGTCATAAAATAATTTTCTTTTCTAAAAATTTTCTATTATCATTAGGTTTGTAAAAATGTCATTTTTTATTTTTAGGATTAATATTGCTTCAGCCACACATTTTCTTTTATGCGTTACTAGCTTTTAATTTAAACTTGTAAAAGAAAAAATCAAAAACATCATTTTAAAAATAGTGATAGCGTTTATTTAATATAATTTATCTTTTTAATTTTCTTTAATTTGCATTTAAGCCCTTGTAATTTATACACTTTCTCTTTAGGTATAATTATTCTTAATCACAACCCTTTTCCCGTTCAAATTCTCTCGATCACTATTCGTTTGATTATTCATCGCACAGCTCGTTGGGACTTAACGACCTGGGGAAACACTACACTCCTCTTGATCTTCATTGCATTGGTGTCTGAGCTGTTTGAAGTTTATTACGGTTAGCCATTCACAAGTGGCTAGCTTGTGTGATATAACTTGACGGTTTGGCACGAATCAGAAGGATTATGTGGGGTAGGAGATGTTACGTTCCCTTCGATCACTGGCAGGGTCCTCTCAAATGACCCCGTGGTCATCAAAGTCCTAATCTCCAACAGAGAAGTAAATAGAGCTTACTTAGACTACGGAAGCTCTTGCGAAGTGATCTACGAGCATTGTTTTCTGAAGCTCAGGCCTTCGATAAGGTCGAAGAGAGTAGATTCGAAGGTACCATTGGTGGGATTCTCAGGGGAGCACTCATGGCCTCTCGAAGGAGTCCCTCTAGAGGTCACGATTGGAGAAGGAAGACTAAAAAGGATAGAAACCCTGGTTTTCGCGATCGTAAGGTTTGAATCTCCCTATAACATGTTAATTAGGAGAACCGCAATGCAGAAAATGGGCATCGTTATCTCCACCATACATGCTGCGATCAAATTCCAAACACCCTTTGGTATTGGAACGGTTTTCTCCAGTTACAATGCGAAGAAGCCTACAGATGTAGGCAAAATGGTCAAACAAATTCTGGAAGAGCCTCCGAAAGATATTCTCAGTTGCACTGATGCCGAAGAACGTATCATGGTAAACGACCTCTATCCTGATCAGATGGTGGTCACTAGAAAGCAGCTCCCTGCCACCTTTAAGGCAGAATTGGAAAAGTTACTAAGGGCTAATGTGGATGTTTTCGCATGGACTTACTCTGACATGACGGGAGTCCCCAGAACTCTCATTATAGATGGAAAGCCCTGCGGCACTGAACACAAGCTTAATGAGTTCAAGCACATTGAACCTATCAAGCAAAAGCGTCGAAGCCTTGCACCGGAAAGGAATGCAGCGGCATTCAAGGAAGTGGATGAGCTCGTAGCAGCAGGCATACTCAGGGAGGTGAAGTATCAAACCTGGGTAGCCAATCCAGTGATGGTTAAAAAGCATGACGAAGGGTGGCGGATGTGTGTAGATTTCACAGATATCAACAAGGCTTGTCCGAAGGACTCCTATCCTCAACCAGAGATTGATTGGAAGGTGGAATCCTTATTGTGGAAACGTAGAGGGGGGGGTGAATACGTTACCGTTTAAAAACTTTAGATCTTTAGTATCAAATCGCTTATGAAACTTGTTATAATATGAAAGTACCAATTATTGTTTGTGACTAATATAAAGCATGGTAAACCAAGTTGTCACACAATCATGAACATCAAACCACATCACAAACAATAGTATAGTGCAAGTATAAAAGTAAAGAGATAAAGAAAGGAAAGTGCAAACCGAACACAAGGATTTATAGTGGTTCGGTCACGGATCTCCTTTCCGCCTCTACTCCACTCCCGAGTACCCAACTCGAGAGTTACTTCACTAAATCAACAAGCTCCCTTCTCGACGGAGAAAACCTTACAATCGCCGCTACACTTTTTCCAGACAAAGCTAAATACGGGTTCTAGTTCGAGGTAGAACCAACCTTACGTCGCTTATACAATATTTCCGACACTAAGCTAGATGTCGAGTTCTTTTACAAGGGTACAACCACTCCCAATATGTTTTATGGCCCAACATAATAAACCTTGTGTTTTATGGCACAAACACATAAACCATCTAATCTAGTTTGGTGAAAGTGTTGTTATGATGCAATGATGTTTACACTAATGATCCATGACACAAATGTCTAATGGATATGAATAACTACTTCTAAATGAACTTCCATTGATAGGAAGCCTTCATGATGAAGATCACAAGTTCCCTAAACTTCTTGTGATAGATCTTCAGCTTGTGGTGAGTGGGGATGGCTAGATCTCCAAGATTTCCTTGGTTGATCAAAGAGTATGCTTACAACAAAGATGAATGTTAGAAGCATTATGATCATGATCATTAGGGTGTTTAATGTGTGTTACTACATTGTTAATGATTGATCTAAATGTATGCAAGAAGGTGGAGAAGATGTGCTTTTAAGTGGTGAAGAAATGGGAAAACAATGGGCTTCTATTTATAGCCAAAAGTGGTCAGGAGCGTCCACGGACCACGGACCCCTTAAAAGGGTTCCGTCCTTTATGCAATTTGGTGCCGTGGGTGCTCGACATAAAATCTAAAAATCTTTCTTCAAATCTTTCCAAGATATTACCAAATCTTACTAAGATCACATTTGATATATTGAGTGTCAATCTAACCAAAATCTTCAAGTGATCTTCCAAGGATTTCAAAGATGATGCATGACATGATGTAACATGTATTTCCATTTTAGATTAAAAGGTTTATCAAAGTAAACTTGTAAAATGTATTATGTAACTAGTTGATAAAATGTCTAGTTACCTTTTGAAATACTTGTGAATGCAAAATGTAAAATGAGGTTCAAATAGAATGGTTAACCTATTAAAATACTTAGTGACTCTAAACGTATTTTAAACATTCTAAATGATTTGTTAATGGGTTTGATCATAATGCCACATAACAAACATGTACGAACCTGTGTTGTAACATACGAGGACTTGAGACATCGAGAGGTGTTGAATGTATGTTGAGACAAATGTAATTACAAGTAACTGGTACATTTTACGTTATGTATTACAAGTTACATGTTTGTCATCAATCAAAACAAACGAGACTGTATAGATTAAATATCATAATATTTGCACTAACAATCTCCCCCTTTTTGATGATGACAAATATATGTAAACATAATAGAAAGTAAAATGTAAAAGGTTACTTGTATCCTTACTACCTTTACATTACCTTCTCCGCTTACACTCTTCTCCCCTTTGTCGAAACAAAAGGGCGTGTCCTTGAGTTTAACTTTATTTCTCCCCAAAAAGGCGAGCTTGCATCATCCCTAGTGAAGTTAAACCGTCCACTTTAATCCTTCCCTTGTTTGGTAGCGGATCCATGGATCAAATAAAGAGGCTTAACCTACATCAAGGTTAGTTTTATGCAACAAACATTATGAGAAATATATGAAAAAGAAAAATGCATAGCAATGTTAGCCTATTTTCTCCACTTTTATCAAGCACAAATGCTTGTTGAAAAGTGAGAATGATGCTAAATGCGTGCATGCTCCCCTCGACGGTTGCTCCCCTTGTTTGAGGCGTCGGTATGATTAAAACCTACAAAACAAATATTAGTGCAAAACTATATTCGTCAATGGACGAGTAAGTGTTATACAACAAAGTGTGTATAAGATGCAACAAGAATTCTTGACGGAAGCTCCCTTGCTCTAGGCGCCAAGATGAACCTTCAAAATAAATATGAGTATAATTGAAGCTTTGTCTTTAGACAAATATGTCATATACAACCAAGTGTATAGATGATGCAATATGAGTGCTTAAAGGATATTCCTCCTTGTTCTAGGGTGTCAAGAAGCACCTAAAATAAGAAAAATAATTGATGCAAACTTCATACTTAGAGGAGTAAGTTATATACAATCGAGTGTATATGATGATGAACCTACAATGAAAAACATTAGTGCAATATATTTCATCTTTTTCACAAAGAAAAATAAGATGTATATATGTGATAAATGATATAATCAAAGATCTCATGAAGTGTAGTCTCCTAATTACAATCATAAGAAAAGTGAGAATATAATATGATAAAAGCCTACAAAATAATTCCTAGAAAGAAGATATGAAGTCTTCCACCGGGTGTGCCACTAGTGGTGCTAGTGTTGGTGTCGGTTTACTAGTAGGATTCATGTGGTGATGGTAGATGACTCGAGATTTACAAAAGTAAGTTTTCGCTAATCCATGGTGGTGATGATTAGTGAAAGTGGTGATGGAAGGTGGTGGTGATTAGGTAAGAAGCTATTAAGGAGTTAGAAACTCGTATGTATAGCCACAAAAAAAATATGGACTCATGCAATCCTTTCGTAATGTCAAGTGATCAAAGCTAAGAGAAAAAAATATGAATGGACATTGCATTTCAATGATTCATAAGGGTTATGAATTGAATGATTTGTTGATGCTAACAATCTATTGTTTTGAGCAAGTTCTCATATGCTTCAACCCAAGAGTAATCAATAATGCGTTCTACCTAAGAATATTATAATGAAGATACCAAAAGATATTAAAGTGATGAAGATAAATTGTTCATTGATTGACACGAATTATAAAATGACCTATTCTAGGTGACAATGGGAAAGGTAGTATTAGCATGGTTTTGACCGACATGGATGATTATCACTTTGAAAAGAAGTGAAGACAATATGGAAAATACTAATAATGAGTACCTATATGAGGATGAGAATGACATCATATGAGTGAGAGTTGGATGGACCAACGTGTTGGAGATGACTGTTTTGATTAATATATCGTTTGCACTGACAAGGACATAGTTTAAGGAAAATCCTATATGTGGAGATGAAGACGTTTTGTAAAAACACATGATGCGTTTTTCACTTGATGAGGTATTGGTGCGAAAAAGGTTGAACTAGTTGTGGTTTCATGAACCGGTTTTAGCTAAGTGGTGTTTACCTATGTGTTGGTATTGTAGAGTCTAAGAGACATAAAATTGGACAAAAGACAATTATGTGAATGAATTTCTCTCCCCCTTAATTGGTGGACATCCAACATAATGTGTAATGTATCAAATAAGGAATGACAACGAAGTGTTTAGGAGGTTATTCGGGCTAACGAAAGAGATGAGCTTAGTGATGTTTTTCTGGATGATGGTTAGCATACAATGAACTTCATCCTTAAAGTCGCGTACCTCTTCTCGATTAATACGAGATGATCATATGATGAGGCATGTGGTTTCCTAATAGGAAGTGAAGAGGATTAGAGTATTGTTATAACTAAATAATGATGGAGGTGATTTTTGGAAAGCGGAAGCAAAATGAGATTTGGAAGAGGTCGGTTGAAAGACAAAATGCAAAGCCAACCCTCTAGAACTTAATTCTATATGCTTTTAAACTATATGCAAGTGTAGGGGTCCCATAAAGCATAGTACTAATCTACGTAGCAATAAACGGGATTATACAAAATGAGCATATAAAAGTTAGAACCAAGTAAGATAACAAATAATTTGTTATCAACCTACAAAACAAATTTGTTAGTGACAAAAGATGTTAACATGATAGAAATCAAGTGATAACGTATTATATAAGCAAAAACAACACATTGCACTTAGTAGACAAGAAATCACCATACAAGATAGCATCAAAACAATCATATTATGCAAGAATGCGATTTTATTCAATACATTTCATTATGAGATTGTTTTGTCGTTAGACTTAGCCACTTAAGCATACTTGGATATACAATAATCTATGTGATTAATTTGTAAGATAAAAGCTTCTAAAAGTTTGTCATACCAAAAGCACTTTGATGATTATATGTGCACACGTAGCAAACAAATAGTGTGACAAGAAGCAAAAGAAACAAAATGAAAGATTCATGCAAGCCATGTTTAAGACATAACAATTTGGAGCATGTATCATTTGGATCGTACTACACATAGATGTAATGAATGCCAACTAATAGCTTTCAAACACAAATATATCATATCAAAATTATCGCGTATCAAAATGGCATATTATGAGTTCATAATTAACATGTGAATCATGCTAAAATAATTCAAAAGTAAGTATCATGCAAATAAAGTTTAGGTTTAAACGCTTAGTAGCATGAAACAAGAATACAAGCATTATGAAGATAAAACCGTACTAAGGTTTACACATTTGACTAGTTATCAAACACTAAGATAATGTCAAGTCAACTTATCGTATTAAACAAGAACATGTAATCAACACATGTAAGTGCAATGCAAGTGGTTTTACTAAGGTTTACACATTTGACTAGTTATCAAACACTAAGATAATGTCAAATCAACTTATCATATCAAACAAGAACATGTAATCAACACATGTAAGTGCAATGCAAGTGGTTTTAAAAGAAAAGTCATATATACTACTTGTTTGATTAGTATTCCTAAGGCGAGGCAAACTATCAATGTTTTAACACTTACTTTAGGCAAGTATAGGAATACAGATTTTTCAAGTTGGAGAATGAATATGAGACTATTACTAGCGATGCTCAATTAAGGCTAAACACGACCATTTTTATAGGTGATTCCACATACCCAACTTCTCTCCAGGAAGCAATTCAACCGTTAGGTCAAATTGAGTTTCTAGTGCAATAGGTTCTCCAGTAGTCATTCTCATGTTAGAAAGATGGGAACTCCTACTTTTGCATATTAAAGTGCATAAAAGATGATAGTTTACCAATACTTGGCTTAATGTGAATTAACTAATATGCAATATAACTAAGGTGATGAAGACGTCATGTTATACACATGAATTTTAACAATGGTGTGTTTGATAAACAATGTGTTTTAATCTTGTGTTTAGAATCTAAAGTTGTTCAAATTACACAGCTAATTGTATGATCTAATGGATGACATCTTTTATGTTGAGTTGAAGTGTGTAATTTAAATGTGAATTGATCATCTAAGACTATAGAATATGTTAAACTAAGAACGTTCTCAAGAAAGCTCTTTGGTATTTTATTTAACAATAATCTAAGTGAGGTTAACAACTTCAATAGATCTTGTGTATGCTCTAAAGATGTGTAGTTTTAACCTTAGATGTGCACTCGGTTTGAGCAAGGTTAGGTTATGATGTACGCTTGAAAGGAAATAGATAAGAATAGTATCTTTCAACAAATGAGATTATCCCATGGGATAAAGTTATCATGCTTATGAAAACAAGTATGACAAGATGAATTGGATATGCTAGTTCATAGAACTTGTAGATGTTTGTTTCAAGATCATTTAGCCAATGAGGTGTAATGAAATCTCTTGTAACACAACTATTTATGTCGCAAGAATGATGCATAGGATATACAATATCCTTTTAACAAGATGAAATCTTAACGCATGAATCTTAGTCATAATGTTCTTCAAAACATCATGTTTTCCTAAATGAAGATATGAAGCCAAAGTGTTTGAATCGGATAGTCCCATCTAAATAAACTTGGTCTCAAGATTATATTCACTAGATGATGACAAGAGGAATTCACCGGTTTCTTATGTATACTCCTCAAAAGTCATTGTTGCTTGGGGTGTATGATGTTGGCTTTGAGATTGCATTTAACATATGTTGTTAAAATGTTGATTTGAGGTTTAACAAAATTTATGCGTAAGTTTAACGACTAAGTATTACTAATACTTTGATAATTTGTGAAGGTAGTACTACTTATACCTAGTGGAAATTGACAACAATTACCAAGAGCACCATGCTTATTTGATAGTTGAGGTTCTAGCCATAATGAATTATCTAAGTCCTTATATGTTGGAAAGGATGTTTGAGTTTGTTCAAACGTGCATTTGATTCAGTACAAGTGTTGGATACAAGGGCTTTTTGAGCAATACACTCAACGAATTCAAATGATGGTAAGGATGGTGGATTGGTTGATCTAGGTGGTAGGTATTCTAGTGTCTAAATAAGGATGTGGTGATGTAGGGGTTTGTTGTGCTATGGGAGTACTTAGGTTGATTGTCCATAGATGTTGAACACAAAAAGTACGGATACTAATTCTTATGGTTCATTAGTTGCTACAACTAGTGGGTGAAGTGCTTGAAGTTTTGGTTATGTCTATGAAGCTTAGGGGTTGAGGTATAGGTTCACCTTGAAAGGGCACGTTTGATTTAAAGGATGCTCTTGGAAGTTCATGAGCAATACGCTTAATGGTGCCAAAAGATGGAAGAGGGATAGTAGGTGTCAAAGAGGGATAAGTGGCACAGTGGGTTGTTTGTTTTGGATAAGTGTTTTAACATGTGTTGTTAAAATACTTAGGTGTTGATTTTTCGGATATGACTTTTAATGACTACAATCGTAAGTCGCATATACTTGAATATTTCGGATGAAATACTTAAGTTGTCAATCCTAATTTGTTGAGATTATAAAGCTTAGATTGAACTCAAGGATAACAAGACTTGATAGTATGTCTTTAACATACGTGTGAGTTAAGACTCTATGTAAATACTTATCGTCTTGAAGGATGACACATTATTTTCATGTTTAACCAAGTGAGGAAATACATGTAGATACAAAGCAATATCTAAAGTCATATGTTAGACTTGTGTATGATATCTTTGAAAGTAATGAGTACGGATTTGTTAGTCTTGGTAAGTCATCTAAGTCATCCGCAAACGGGTGAGGAGATGTTGGTGGTGTTTGCACAAAGTACAAGTTTTGGAGACTTTGGTAGTGAAGGTGTTTTGGATGATGGTGGGTGATTTTGGTGGTGGATTTGGAGTACTTAAGTTTAGAAAGTTCACATCTTGAATGGGTGATGAGATATTGAGACGTAATGAGTCTGAGGATGAAGAGTTCAAGTTAATGAAACAACAAGATCGAATGCTAATCCTAGTGGTTTTTCTTAAGTGAATTATTTGAGGTTGAGGATTTAGTCATTTTGACTTTGCTTTGAGAAATGCTAAGCTTAAGGAAAAGTAACAGTGAGGGTGTGAAAATGACCATCCTGAATGTGTCGATTTATGGAACTAAGGATTCATGGATTTGATGTTAATCCATACAAAGATGGTAGTTTCTAATGAGATGGAAGTGTCTAAAATCATGTCAAACATCCTAAGTTAATCCATTGAGGATGTGTTGAGTGAGGTATGAAAGATATGTATTAACAACTATCCTAGAAACGAAGTTTGGTAAATTAGATTGCGGGATTTAGTAAAATTCAATAACTTACCTGTAGGATTCACGGCACCATTTCTTTACACAGCCGGAACCCATAAATTGGTTCCTTTGGTCCGCTGTGCATGTATGGCGGTACCAAAATCCATAACGGACGGAACCAAATTAATGGTACCGTCTGGTCCGTGGAGACCATAAATCTTAACAGACCCATTTTTTAGGTGTCGGGGACTTTTCCGAAACCTGAAACTTTTCTTAAAACATGTGACATTAATTATTTCTAGTTAAGAAAAGTCGATATCACATATACAAACATAGTGGAGCATAGACTTTGACCATATTAACGATTTTCACATGAAGGTGAAAATGGGTAAAATTTGATAACACACTTGTGATATCCCCGCATAAACCGGTTAGCATACAACATTGTTTTAAGTCATATTATCATCCTACATAGAAAAAACAAATAAATTACATCATATAACATTGTTTTTGTCCTTATACCAAACACTCTCTAAAGACCTCCATTTTTCAAAGTACTTGACTAATTTACTTAGTACTTTTGCTAAGTGAGTTATGACATTTCATAAGTTATGTGAGATGTTAGTATAACCTATGCGTAAGAAGTGATCTAAGTCTATAAGTGATGGTAGAACAATTTTCCAACTTAGTGCACAAAATCTAGCAAATATCCTATTGTGCATAAACAAGAAATCGCAACACGACTTGCGACTTGAGAAGCGTGCATGATTTAACACACCATTACCACCTACCACTAAGACTATAGACACTACACCATCTCATAGGGTTGAGGACCTGTGAGAGTTCTAGGGTTATTGTTGCTAGACCGCCTACTACTCCTACACTTGAAACACGATTAGACCATCATGGCAGGAGCAGATAATAAGCACCTTTCTAGCTAATGTAATCTTTATCATTTATTATCTCTCGATACATCACTACTTTACTAGGGCTAGGCCAACTTTGTTCTCGATCAATTAGTAGACTATTACTACTCAATAAGGTTTTCCTATGTATCCTACAAACCATCCAACAAATTTTATTCCAAATTATCCACGCTACTATTTCATAAAATTATTTCACTTGATTTTACTTCGAATTATTTTATCACCATCTCAGAAACGTTGTTTCATAAAGTTTTAAGCAAGTTGTTTTATTACCAACTTATCAATTGGTTTCAGTCATTTTAGCAACTATTTAATATACTCAGTAAACGATTTTCGTGTTACTACGAAAAATCATTGAGTCATTATCTTACAAATCAAAGCGTTGAATACCATCTAAAACTTTGAGGAACATAATACTATTTCAACAAAAACAAGCATCACATCATTTGTCCTTAATTATACATGGCCTCGATCACCTATGTATAATTCGTGAAGAATTATGTCATGGAAGTAACAAGTATCATTTCAAATCTCCTAAAACAATTCTCATTTAAAAGTAAAGTTTTATAATCGGATAAATCGTGCATAAACATTTCTTTTGTTAACACTCTAAAGGTGCTTACGCCATTTATCTCTCACTCAACCGATAAGTTAGGATTTGACGGTGACATTTTAGGAAAGACTTCTATACCATCTGTGAGGAGGATTTCTATACAAGAAAACAATGGAAGGATTTTGGAATTACCAACAAGGACTAGAACTAGGTGGTAGGATGATTCAAACCCGACAAAAAAAAAAAAAAAAAAAAAAAAAAAAAAAATCTTAAGACATCACGAGACCTTCCAACCACTATTTGGGTTAGAATCCAAACTCTATTATTCCAAAAGTATTAGTTAGACCGAGTTACGAGATTTAGTAAGGCGTATACCCGAAGCAACATTATAGGATATACCAAGTTTTCTAACCGAGATTGTAGAACATTCTGTTAGCATGGCCTCAACAATAGGTGAACTTCCCTACAATGAGTTTCCTTAAAGAAAAATTAAGTTAAACTAAGGTTATCGATATAAACCTTCCCTAAGGCATTGTGTCCTCTAGAAATTCCAAGTAACCTCACTTCTATATCAAGAGATGTCACGTGTTTGAACATGTCGGACAATCAATGACTCTCATCTACAAGTGAAGCTAGAACAGACATTCTTGACATAGTATAGCGGATATCTATTTTCTTGCTAGCATGGTAACAATATTAGTGATGAACTACTTTTGGAAGCACTCATATCGAACAAATCTTGGAAGCCAACCACATTAGACACATCATACAACGTCGAGTTAGCTAATGGTAGCGTAGTTAGCACCAACCCCATTGTCATGCGGTTGCACATTCAATTTTCTTAATCATCCCTTCAACATAGACCTCATGCCCGTAGAGCTTGGTATTTTTGACGTCGTCATCGGCATGGATTGGTTATCTAAGCATCGCCGAAGATCATTGTGATGAGAAAGTTGTTCATCTTCCTACAATGGCGAAACTTTGATTATTCGTAGAGAGCAGTGGAACTTCGAATTAGTATCATATCGAGTATCAAAGCGGAGAAGTACATTAAGAAAGGTTGTCTTGTTTTTTTAGCTCATGTAACCGAGAAAGTCGGAGGAGAAGCGACTTGAAGATGTTCCTATTGTCCGTGAATTTTGAAGTATTTCCAGGTTACGGACTTCCACCGCGTCAAGTAGAGTTTCAAATTGACTTAGTGCCGGGCGCTGCACCAATTGCACGAACACCGTATCGTTTAGCGCCATCCAGAAATGCAAGCGAAACTTTTCTTAAAACATGTGACATTAATTATTTCTAGTTAAGAAAAGTCGATATCACATATACAAACATAGTGGAGCATAGACTTTGACCATACTAACGATTTTCACATGAAGGTGAAAATGGGTAAAATTTGATAACACACTTGTGATATCCCCCTGCATAAACCGGTTAGCATACAACATTGTTTTAAGTCATATTATCATCCTACATAGAAAAAACAAATAAATTACATCATATAACATTGTTTTTGTCCTTATACCAAACACTCTCTAAAAACCTCCATTTTTCAAAGTACTTGACTAATTTACTTAGTACTCTTTGCTAAGTGAGTTATGACATTTCATAAGTTATGTGAGATGTTAGTATAACCTATGCAGAAGAAGTGATCTAAGTCTATAAGTGATGGTAGAACAATTTTCCAACTTAGTGCACAAAATCTAGCAAATATCCTATTGTGCATAAACAAGAAATCGTCAAGCATGCGAATAAATAACATGGCAAGATTGATACTTATATTATGCAAACAAACAAGTGAAAACAATAATTTGAAAATAAGCAAGCAACATATATGCAAACAACATAAACAAGTGGTCATTAAGCATAGTATGACAAGAAAAACACTTTTCGTCATTTAGCGTTTAAATATGACGATGTATACCAAGCTTGTTTAGTTTCTTTTAAAAATATTACCAAATTAATTAGTTTCAAAAGAAGTTGTATCAAAGTTCTAAGAATACCAACTTAAATTGTTTGATTCAAAATTTTGAGTTTTTATGTTAAAGCGAAACTTAATATTTTAGACATACTGTAGTATTTGGTCTATTTTACTTATTTAAATTTAGACTCAGGCCATGAAAGTATTTTAAATGAAAGTAGACTCAATTACCTTTAAAATGATAGGTGGCTCGACTCGAACGGACTTACGGTTAATTAGTTATGATTTTTGAAGTTGCCCAAAAATCATGATATCAGACACACGGATTCCACGGAACCAAATAAAGGGATCCGCCTTTATAAGATTTGGTGCCGTGGTCCTCTCGAGATGATTCACCAAAACTAGTATTTGACATAGAGAAAACGTGTGTGACTTACTAGATTTCATAGTAAACATATAATACACATATTTAACAACATATCTACTTATGTAACTTATCTTAAACATTTATGGAGGTGATTTTTCAACTAAATTTATAATTATCCCAAACACTCCTTTAAAATCATATTTCTTCAGAATTTTCTATAAGCACATAATACAATACTTACTAGTTCTTTCAACAAGCTTTTATTTTATTTTCAAGAAAACCTTCAAGCTTGTATACAAAGTTACATTTAACAAAGAAAATTTCTAAGTATAACAAGCAAAGCATCTTTCATATTATTTTTCGCTCAATGGTAATTTGATACATGGATCGTACTCTATTTTAAAACCATTTGTTTTGAAAATAAGAGCTACGTGGCTCTGGTACCAATTGTGGAAACGTGGGGGGGTGAATACGCTACCGTTTAAAACTTTAGATCTTTAGTATCAAATCGCTATGAAACTTGTTATAATATGAAAGTACCAATTATTGTTTGTGACTAATATAAAGCATGGTAAACCAAGTTGTCACACAATCATGAACATCAAACCACATCACAAACAATAGTATAGTGCAAGTATAAAAGTAAAGAGATAAAGAAAGGAAAGTGCAAACCGAACACAAGGATTTATAGTGGTTCGGTCACGGATCTCCTTTCCGCCTACTCCACTCCCCCGAGTACCCAACTCGAGAGTTACTTCACTAAATCAACAAGCTCCCTTCTCGTGGAGAAAACCTTACAATCGTAAACACACTTTTTCCGGTACAAAGCTAAATACCGGGTTCTAGTTCGAGGTAGAACCAACCTTACGTCGCTTATACAATATTTTCGACACTAAGCTAGATGTCGAGCTCTTTACAAGGGTACAACCACTCCCAATATGTTTTATGGCCCAACATAATAAACCTTGTGTTTTATGGCACAAACACATAAACCATCTAATCTAGTTTGGTGAAAGTGTTGTTATGATGCAATGATGTTTACACTAATGATCCATGACACAAATGTCTAATGGATATGAATAACTACTTCTAAATGAACTTCCATTGATAGGAAGCCTTCATGATGAAGATCAAAAGTTCCTAAACTTCTTGTGATAGATCTTCACTTGTGGTGAGTGGGGATGGCTAGATCTCCAAGATTTCCTTGGTTGATCAAAGAGTATGCTTACAACAAAGATGAATGTTAGAAGCATTATGATCATGATCATTAGGGTGTTTAATGTGTGTTACTACATTGTTAATGATTGATCTAAATGTATGCAAGAAGGTGGAGAAGATGTGCTTTTAAGTGGTGAAGAAATGGGAAAACAATGGGCTTCTATTTATAGCCAAAAGTGGTCGAGCGTCCATGGACCACGGACCCCTTAAAAGGGTTCCGCCCTTTATACAATTTGGTGTCGTGGGTGCGACATAAAATCTAAAAACTTTCTTCAAATCTTTCCAAGATATTACCAAATCTTACTAAGATCACATTTGATATATTGAGTGTCAATCTAACCAAAATATTCAAGTGATCTTCCAAGGATTTCAAAGATGATGCATGACATGATGTAACATGTATTTCCATTTTTAGATTAAAAGGTTTATCAAAGTAAACTTGTAAAATGTATTATGTAACTAGTTGATAAAATGTCTAGTTACCTTTTGAAATACTTGTGAATGCAAAATGTAAAATGAGGTTCGAAATAGAATGGTTAACCTATTAAAATACTTAGTGACTCTAAACGATTTTAAACATTCTAAATGATTTGTTAATGGGTTTGATCATAATGCCACATAACAAACATGTACGAACCTGTGTTGTAACATACGAGGACTTGAGACATCGAGAGGTGTTGAATGTATGTTGAGACAAATGTAATTACAAGTAACTTGTACATTTTACGTTATGTATTACAAGTTACATGTTTGTCATCAATCAAAACAAACGAGACTGTATAGATTAAATATCATAATATTTGCACTAACACTTATCATGGTTTCGACTGAAATGTTTTCTGGATGCTTACAAGGGTTACCATCAGATACAGATGGCGGAAGAAGACGAAGAAAAAACAGCCTTTTTTACAGGAAAGGGTGTGTATTGCTACAAGAAGATGCCCTTCGGTTTGAAGAATGCAGGTGCTACCTACCAAAGGCTAGTGGACAAAGCCTTCAGCAAACAAATAGGTAGGAACCTCGAGGCATACGTAGACGATATAGTTATTAAGAGCAGAACTGAGGAGGACATGCTCTCCGACATAAAGGAAACCCTTGATCAGCTTCACGCCATCAACATGAAGTTAAACCACAAGAAGTGTTCCTTCGGCATGGAAGAAGGACAATTCCTGGGACACCTGATCACGAAGCAGGGTATTAAAGCCAACCCTTCAAAGGTTAAGGCCATAACAGACTTGCAGCCTCCTAAATCCCTCAAGGAGGTACAAAGTCCAAACGGAAAGTTAGCAGCCCTCAGCAGATTCCTATTGAAGGGCACAGACAGATGCTTGCCATTCTTCAAGACACTAAAAGGATGCACGGATAAAAAGACATTTCAGTGGAGCACGGATGCAGAAGCTGCCTTTCAAAAGCTCAAGGAGTTCATGGCTACTTTACCTACACTTACCGCCCCAATCAAAGGCGAAGTGTTGTTTATGTACATTGCAGCCTCCTTCGAAAGTTTCAGTGATTTCTTATTGGCGGAAAGGGAAAAGAAGCAAATCCCTATCTACTTCGTTAGCAAGGTTCTACAGGTAGCTGAGCTAAATTATCCGGAATTGGAGAAGCTAATCTTGGCTTTGGTCCATGCTGCGAGGCGCCTTCGAAGGTACTTCCAGTCTGACCCCATAACCGTGCTCACTGACAAGCCTATTAAGCAGATACTTTCGAAGCCAGAGAAATCTGGAAGGATAGCTAAGTGGGCTATCGAGCTAGGAGAGCATGAAATTGAGTACAAGGGTAGAAACTCGGTCAAAGGGCAAATATTGGCAGACTTCTTAGCAGAAACACCCTCCGAGCCAAAGCAGGACAACAAAGCTGCTGAGAAGAAGCCTGCGAAGACGGTAAAAGGGTGGAAGCTTTACACCGATGGAGCCTCCAGCTCCGACGGATCAGGTGCAGGGTTGATGCTAGTTGACCATGAAGGAAAGGAGTATACTTATGCACTCCGCTTCCAATTTGATGCTACTAATAATGAAGCGGAGTACGAAGCCTTGCTAGCAGGTCTCCGACTAGCTAAAGACATGGAGGTAGAAGACTTGGTTATTTTTGTTGATTCACAACTGGTGGCCAATCAGATGAAGGGCTCCTACGAAGCAAGCCAGCCTGTGATTAAGCAATACATGGATAAAGCCAAGGAGATGCTCGGAGGGTTTACCTCCTACGACATAGAGCATGTTCGAAGGAACCAAAACAAAAAGGCAGATGCACTTAGCAAACTGGCATCAATGGCACTTGCTCATCTAACTAAGGAGGTTATGGTCGAAGTGTTGGCACATAGGTCCATCGTCCAAAAGGAGGTGTGTGATGTAATACTAGAGGAATAGTCAAATTGGATGACTCCGATCAGAGAGTACTTAATAAGTGGTATATTGCCGTAGGATCAGAAGCTAGCACGAAAGGTTCGCATCAAAGCACCACAATACAGGATCATGGGGAACTACCTATACCGAAGGTATTTCTTGTCTTTATGGCTCCCTTGTGTAGGACCTAGGCAAGCCTCCAACATAATTCAAGAAGTGCACGAAGGGTCTTGCGGGCTACATGCAGGACCTCGCTCCGTTGTTTCTAAGATCATGAGGATAGGATATTATTGGCCTTCGATGCACAGGGACGTAGTAGAATCATCCAGAAGTGTGAAGCCTGTCAAATCCACTCAAGAGTGCCAAGGCTACCAAAACAAGATATGACCTCCGTGACATCCGCATGGCCTTTCAGCCAATGGGGGATAGATATCATAGGCCCTCTACCAATTTCTCTAGGAGGGGTAAAGTTCTTGGTCGTAGCCATCAATTACTTTAGGAAATAGGTTGAAGCCAAACCCTTAGCATCAATTACAGGGAGGCACATGGAAAAGTTTGTGTGGGAACACATCATTTGTCGGTTAGGAGTACCCCATATCATCATTTAAGATATAGGGAAGCAGTTTGCCGAAGGAGTGTTTCCCGTGTTTTGCAGAGGCCTGAACATAAAGCAATCCTTCACCTCCGTTTACCATCCTCAAGGTAACGGACAGGTGGAATTTACTAACAGGGACATCATCCAAGGCATAGAACGAAGGCTTGGATACAGCCACCATGGTTGGGTAGATGAGCTACATCAAGTACTCTGGACTCACAGAATGCACACAAAGTCAAGTCATGGGGAGACACCTTTTAGCTTGACATATGGCATATAAGCTGTCATCCATTCGGAAGTAAGTGTCGAAACAGAAAGGGTCATAAACTTCGAAGCAACAGACAACGAAGAAAGACTTCGCAGCAACCTAGACCTACTCGAAGAAAGAAGGTAAATAGCCTCGATCAGGGAGGCTATCCATAAACAAAAGATTGAAATACAACAGCAGGGTTCGGCCTTCGACATTCAAGCCAGGAGAATACGTCCTCCGACTCAACAGCACAAGTAAAGCTGAGTATCAGGTTAAACTATGGCCTACATGGGAAGGGCCCTACGTAGTCACGGAAGCATATGGCAACGGAGCCTACAAGCTAGAAACCCTTGATGGAGACGCTATTGATAGGACTTGGAATGGCACTACCCTTCGTAAGTTTTACATATGAAACTTACAATGTCTAAGGACATTTTTTAATTTGCTTTCAATCAATGTATTTGCATTCTTCTCACTGGGGGAAAGAAGCATTAATGGTAGGCGTCTAGTATTCATTTCTTAAAATGATGTAATCCTACCTACCCACTTAATGATATAACACATTTCCCTCAAATCTCTTATTTCATTCAATATAACAAAGATCTGTCCACCAAGTCATTTTTATAAGTTTCAATGTTGAAGGGATGTGTTAATACAAATAAGCCGTAAAAACGTTTATTTATATTTTACGATCTTCTAATGTTTTGTCGATAACAAAAGTAAAATCATATTAACGAAACAAATAAAATACGTAAATGGTTTGAACTAATAGTTTTCTAACACACTTACGTTTTCACATAAAACACTATAACAAGATTAAGTGATTTTATATACACATGTACAACAACTAGTGTTTACATATTGGCTTAACAAGTTTAAGTAAGTCTATGAGTTAGATACATATGTACAACAACTAGTGTTTACATATTGGGTTAATACATACTTATATTAAGTACACTAAAATGGGTAAAAACAAGTATATACTAAAATGGGTAAAAGCAAGTATATACTAAATAGATAAAAACTAGCAAATGGTTTTTGACCCATAACCCATGGTTTTATATATACCACTTACACAAGTTCAATGTATCCTTAAGGTACATTGTATCTAGATTGAAAACCATGGATCAACCCATAACCCAAAATACCCATGGGCAAAGAGGAGCGGACCACGGATCCCTAGCTTTGTGCTAGCGGATCCCAGTGGAAGGATCCGTGGGATCCGGAAACAAGAGAATTTCGTCTATAAATAGAGAGCCATTTCTTCCTTTCTATTCATCCCTTTACACACATACTTCCCCAAGTATACTAACCTCTAACCTCGGATCCAAGAGATCTATGTAGTCTTTGTCTTTTGTTTTGTGTGATCTTCTAGGTTCCTCTTAAAGGAAAGATCACCACATCTTGAAGACGCAAGCTCAAGTCCATGAGTTGCCATGCCGTCATCATCAAGACAACGAAGGTTCTCTTGTTGATAGATCTACCTTTCTCCATAGATGTTGGGTTGAAGGCATTAGTGAAGAATGCCGAAAGTGTCAAGATGAAAGCATTAGTGAAAGGTGCTCATCATCCGTGTCAAAGCATTAGTGAAGAATGCTAAAGGTGTCAAGACGAAGGCATTAGTGAAGGGTGCCAAGCGTTGTGTCAAAGGCATTAGTGAAGGATGCCGATGAATCTAATCAAGTAGCATTTGGGAAGAATGCTTAGGTCGTATAATTGATGAGGTGCATCGTTATACTTATAAGTAGTTGTTTATTTCAAGGATGGTGATATCCTTGATGATATTGTAACAAGGAGTAGATCTCCTTGATATTAGGTGTTGTGTTGTGAAGGGTAGTAGTTCCTCCATGGTAATGGAACTAGGTGCTTAGCCTAGTACCTAATAAAGGGTAGGCGACGTTGTGAAGGATTATTTCTCCTAAGGTGTGAAAGAACTCGATGGTTAGCCTAGCACCGTATAAAGGGTAGGCGACGTTGTGTTAGGTGTGGTTCACCTTGGTGTGAAAGAACTCGGTATTTAGCTTTGTACCGGAAAAAGGTTAAGCGATGTTGTGAAGGCTTCTCCGCCATAAGGAGTTTGGTGTAGTGCTTACGAACCCTCGAGTAGGTGACTCGGGGAGTGGAGTAGGGCAAGGAAGGTGTCCTTGTAGCCGAACCACTATAAATAACTTGTGTCGTGGTGATGTGCTACTTACTCTTTATCTTCCATTACACATTTATTTATCTATCTATCAATGTCCAACATAAACAACCAAATAGATTGACATAAGTCGATCTAAATATTTAAAAGGAAGTTTTAAATTGGTAAAACTATTTAACCCCCCCTTCTAGTTTTCCACAATTGGTACCAGAGCTTCGTTACCAAGTTTTTTTTTTGTATATTGTACTTTGAAAACTTGATACGATCCGTGTATGTTTGAAAATTACAAAGAAGGGAATTTCTTAAAACAAAAAGTCATGTTTTTATAAATCATCATATGTTGGATAGTGATAGATCATTCTAACATTTTCCTTTGAGAAGTCTTCATACTAGGATTTGGGTATCTTAGAAGATCATGAAGTATTTCACGCCTATGGTTTCTAAAACCATAAAAGGGAATATAGCAAAGGATTGGGGTATCTTAGAAGATCATGAAGTATTTCGCGTCTATGGTTTCTAAAACCATAAAAAGGGATATAGCAAAGGTATGTTTTCTTAGTTACATTTTTTAAAATGTGCTAAATTGCTTGTGGACAAAATGGTGATATATGCTTCTATCTTATAATAAGCATAATATGAAAAGTGTTTTAGTGATTTTTTTTCTTTGAAGTTTTGTTGTTAGATATCTTGTTAATGAAGCTTGAATAAAGGTAAAAATGGGTAATATAACTTCACTAAAAGTCTACAAAGACTAAACCTTTCGTCGGGTCAAAACGCACATTTTGTAATTTCGTATCGATCACGCGGATCCTCAAAGTTACACCGGACGGATCCTCAAGCAAGGGATCCGTGGGATCCGTAGGTACGTAAGACGCTTTTGTCTCAATTTCAAAATTCATAACTTTTAACCGTAAGTCGTTAGAAGTCGTGCCACCTATCGTTTTAAAGGTATTTGAGTCTACTTTCATTTAAAATGATTTCATAAACTGATTCAAAACAATAATTTACAGAATCATTGATTAATAATAGAAAGTCATTTTTCGGTCATAACTTTTGCACAAACTTTTGATCTAATTGGAGACGGATGTTTTGCTTTTGAATAACAATGTGTCCTCTATTGAAATTAAGGTTTTGATCATATTTATAAATATAAAATAAACTAATCAAGCTTGGTATACATGTTTATATTTAACACAAAGCGATGAAAAGAACTTTCGTATGCTATGCTAAATGATAAATTGTCTTCTTTGCATTTCTTGATTATTTGCTTATCTCAAATAGCTTTTGTGCTTGTTTGATTGAATAGCATATGTGGTTTCCTTACCTTGCTATTCATTCTCTTGTTTGTCGATTTAGTAATATTCTACTAATCAATGTGCTATTTGAAGGAGTGTTTGGGATAACATCTAGTTGTGTCGAAAATGTTAGTTTAGATACTTAAATAAGTCATATAGGTTGAAAAATGTTTAAAACATATAACACACTAAATGGATTTTTGATTGAGTTTGTCATGTGTGCAACATAAATGTTTTATGTGCTTATATGATTTCTTAGTAGGATTGACAACTTGATTATTTCATCCGATATACTCAAGTAAATTATTTTGCAACGCAAATATAATTGTTCATATCCGAAAGTCCAAACTCAAAGCTTTCCTACAACATATGTTGAACTAGTTCATCCAACCATTTTTTGTTGTTTACCATATGGACAACTTTTAAACTTATTTTTAACATGACGCCTTCGTCACCTTAGTTGTCTCAAGTATATTATTAAACGAAGCAAAGTATCATCATTGTTACTCTTCGATAGGCCATTGTAGGAATATAAATTTTCCTAACTTGAGAATGAATACTGGAGAACTTATGGCACTAGAAACTCAATTTGACCTAACGGTTGAATTGCTTCCTTGATAGAAGTTGGGTATGTGGAATCACCCGTAAAAATGGCCGTGTTTAGTCGTAATTGAGCACCACTAGTAATAGTCTCATATTCATTCTCTCACTTGGGAAATCTATACTCCCATGTGTCCCTAAAGTAAGTTTACAATGGAAATACTTTGCGTTGTCTTAGGATTACTAATCAACCAAGTTGTAAAATTGATTTTTCTTTTAATTAATCACAACCACTTGCCTCATCAAGCGATTATCTTGCTTTGATCGAGAAGAGCTACATGACTTCATGGATGAAGTTCATTGTATGCTAATCACCATCCATAATGACTATACATAGTTCATTGCTTCATTGGCCAAAACAACCCTATTGTCTTGAACACCATCATCTACTCTGCACGCCATTGTTAATACAAACGATTTACTAATCTAGATCGTAAATATGTTTTGAGTTTCTTGAATAGTGCTTGTTAAGTTTGATAAGCCTCTTTGTTATTTGTGAGCTCGATCACATTTGATATCTTGGTGTTAGAACCTCTTTAAATAAACCTAGGGATATAATGCATTGTCAAGATCATTGCATACCTTTAGTAAAGGTTCTGCTCTAGCGATGGACGGATCCCAAATGTTGTACTAAACGGATCCCTACACCTAGGGAACCGTGGGATCTGGCAAACATAAAATGCAATTGCAAGCATTGTATCTCAAACACATCCTTAGAACACCTCACACTAAGCTAAACATAGTGTCTTAAGGCAGATTAAGTCCTTATCAAGATAGGTTGATCCTTCCTACACATAACTCACCTAGATCACACTCTAAAACACTTATAGATCCACCGTTTCATTTTTAATCCATTACTCTTCCGCTCTCACAACTCACACTTCATTTTTTACTTGATCCCTCACATCTAGTCTTAGAAATCCTTCGATTATAGCTAAGATTGATCATAAATCATCCTCACCACAAAATTGATCAAAGTTGATCAATTCCTAGTTTTTCCATCTCAAAACCTTTAGGATATTTTCCAAAACATAATCCTAAGTCACAACCTGATCTCTAGGATCATTTAGCTTCAATTGAAACTCTCATCTTTAGTGTCATCCTTGCTCATCCATTCGTACTCTTGAAAGTATCAAATCCTTCCATAAATGACAATCATTAGCTACATCACCTATTACTTTCAAGTACTCAAGCATCCCTTCATTTAAAACACTTAGGAGGACTGAAACACTCAAGATGATATAGGTCTTAGATCTTAGAAACATCATTTCCACTCTTTCATAGTCACGAGAGACGGATCCTCTCGAGGAGGGAACCGTGGGATCCGGATGACGATATAGGTCAAATCTTGCTAAAACAATCATTTCAACTCATCTTTCTAACTCATACACTCCATCTCATCTTAAATGAGCTCCTAGATCAAGACAAACTCAAGTTGACTCTTGTGCATGATAATCATCACATTCCAAAGGATATTAGAAGCTTAAGTCTTGAATGCACTTGCCAAATCCTTCCCTTTATAAGTCATCTTGTTAGAATCCCTTAGTCATCAAACACAACATAATTCTCAACATTTAGAAACCTTTTCCTTAGTCATTTCATCATGAGAAAAGCTCCTAGTGCTAACTCATCCACCTAAGAACCACCCAAGAAACTTGCTCGTGTTGTACACGAAATTTCCTCAACCGAATCATCTCCGGTTAAACCCACAAATGCTAGGATTTCCCATCCACCGAATCATCACCCGTAAGAGATAATAGTGCTAGAATCCCACCTCAACAAACCCAATCAACAATTGCTAAAAGAACCTCAAGAATTAGCATTAAACCTTTTAGGTTATAAAAGGGATCATCGAGCTCTAAACCAAACGTACCTAGTTCTAGCAAAACGTCTAAACTTTCATTCTTAGAGCATGGACTAGAGTCCTTCACCGAGCCTCTCTCTATTCATTAGAGCATTCACCACCGAGAACTTCCCATTCACCAACCTTCTCGTTAAAATAGGAACCACCTACATCACCAACTAGTCCATCGTTGGAAACAAGGAACCACCAAGGACTTGATCATATGGAGGAATTTCCATTACCACCACTCTCATTCCTAGTAGAACCTCATCCTAAATTACTCAATGTACCTCCACCATCATTTGTAGAACCTCCTCAAAACATCATGTTCCTAATCAAGAAAATAATTGCTCTAATTGTCTAATCACCCAAGGACTTTTTCAAGAAGTACGAAATGAGTTGCATTTCATGTTTAATTATCTTCTTGAAAGATTGGACCAAATCAACAAGTCTACTCATCCCTAGACTCAAGCACATTGTTGCTTCTCAAGATTTGGTCACTTATTAGTATTAGTAGAATATGGCTAAATCATTCTCTTAGTTTTTAGAGATTTGTTGATCATCTCTTATGTTTTATCGAATGATAGTTTACTTGCCATATTGCATTGAGTATATGTTTGTTGGTTGAATAAATATCTCATTTTGATGTTAACATTACTTGTTAAATCACCATTGCTGAATTTAATCATCAGCTATACGGATCCCTCAAAATTGCCTAGACCGATCCCTACTAGGAGGGAACCGTGGGATCCGTGAGATAGAAAACTATTTTTCTACTAACTTGAGTCTCTTTTGCAGGAAATTATGCATTATACTCTTGTTTTTCTAACCTTTACTTTGTAGATTTTCAAAATAACACATGAAAATCTTGACACCATAAAAGCTAGGGGGAGCTTTGAGTCAAACAATATTGTAAAATCATTTGCAACTTAATCCATTTTTGGATTACACTTCATGTTACCCCATTGCAACTTTGCAATATTCGAGGGGGAGCACATTTTCGTCACTTAGACGAACCATTTGCAAACTTAATTGCAAACACAAGTAGCTAATTTTCCATTATGTCCTTGACGCCCTTTTTCAAAGGGATGGACTCGTCAAGGGGGAGTTAAGACGAGTACCATTCCCGTCACTTGCTCTCATTACATCTTTTATAATTTTTCTTATAAAAATTGTGTTAGTTTCTTCAAACACTTTTGTTTCGACAAAAGGGGAGAAGAAAGTAAAACTACAAATTTAAACATTTACAATTTTAGCTTTTCCTTAAAATAATTTTATGTTTTGTCATCAACAAAAGGGAGATTGTTAATACAAATAAGCCGTAAAACGCTTTATTTATATTTTACGATCTTCTAATGTTTTGTCGATAACAAAAGTAAAATCATATTAACGAAACAAATAAAATACGTAAATGGTTTGAACTAATAGTTTTCTAACACACTTACGTTTTCACATAAAACACTATAACAAGATTAAGTGATTTTGTATACACATGTACAACAACTAGTGTTTACATATTGGCTTAACAAGTTTAAGTAACTCTATGAGTTAGATACATATGTACAACAACTAGTGTTTACATATTGGGTTAATACATACTTATATTAAGTACACTAAAATGGGTAAAAACAAGTATATACTAAAATGGGTAAAAGCAAGTATATACTAAATAGATAAAAACTAGCAAATGGTTTTTGACCCATAACCCATGGTTTTATATATACCACTTACACAAGTTCAATGTATCCTTAAGGTACATTGTATCTAGATTGAAAACCATGGATCAACCCATAACCCAAAATACCCATGGGCAAAGAGGGCGGACCACGGATCCCTAGCTTTGTGCTAGCGGATCCCAAGTGGAAGGGACCCGTGGGATCCGGGAAACGAGAGAATTTCGTCTATAAATAGAGAGCCATTTCTTCCTTTCTATTCATCCCTTTACACACATACTTCCCCAAGTATACTAACCCTCTAACCTCGGATCCAAGAGATCTATGTAGTCTTTGTCTTTTGTTTTGTGTGATCTTCTAGGTTCCTCTTAAAGGAAAGATCACCACATCTTGAAGACGCAAGCTCAAGTCCATGAGTTGCCATGCTTCGTCATCATCAAGACAACGAAGGTTCTCTTGTTGATAGATCTACCTTTCTCCATAGATGTTGGGTTGAAGGCATTAGTGAAGAATGCCGAAAGTGTCAAGATGAAAGCATTAGTGAAAGGTGCTCATCATCCGTGTCAAAGCATTAGTGAAGAATGCTAAAGGTGTCAAGACGAAGGCATTAGTGAAGGGTGCCAAGCGTTGTGTCAAAGGCATTAGTGAAGGATGCCGATGAATCTAATCAAGTAGCATTTGGGAAGAATGCTTAGGTCGTATAATTGATGAGGTGCATCGTTATACTTATAAGTAGTTGTTTATATCAAAGGATGGTGATATCCTTGATGATATTGTAACAAGGAGTAGATCTCCTTGATATTAGGTGTTGTGTTGTGAAGGGTAGTAGTTCCTCCATGGTAATGGAACTAGGTGCTTAGCCTAGTACCTAATAAAGGGTAGGCGACGTTGTGAAGGATTAGTTCTCCTAATGTGTGAAAGAACTCGGTGGTTAGCCTAGCACCGTATAAAGGGTAGGCGACGTTGTGTTAGGTGTGGTTCGCCTTGGTGTGAAAGAACTCGGTATTTAGCTTTGTACCGGAAAAAAGTTAAGCGACGTTGTGAAGGCTTCTCCGCCATAAGGAGTTTGGTGTAGTGCTTACGAACTCTCGAGTAGGTGACTCGGGGAGTGGAGTAGGGCAAGGAAGGTGTCCTTGAGCCGAACCACTATATATAACTTGTGTCGTGGTGATGTGCTTCTTACTCTTTATCTTCCATTACACATTTATTTATCTATCTATCAATGTCCAACATAAACAACCAAATAGATTGACATAAGTTGATCTAAATATTTAAAAGGAAGTTTTAAATTGGTAAAACTATTCAACCCCCCTTCTAGTTTTCCACAGGATGTACAAATACTAACAATACATCTTGCTCATATGCTTAACATCCATCTCAACTTCACATTAACTTTCCTACGTGGTCTTAAGGTATTCCAAGCCTTTCGCTACCCAAAGGATTAAGATGGAGTGGGTCGCAACCCTCTGTCAGCAATTAAATTATACGATTGCTATATTCTTGGTGAAGTAATTACACACAATAAGGCTATGCATCTACCATACGCCTTAGGTTGTAAAAATTTTACATACAATATGAAACGTGAAGAGAAGAATCAAAGATAGCAAAATACATGCCCTAGTGGCCATGATGTAGATATTCATTTACGACTAGTTTAACTAGTCCAACAGGCTGTAGCCTTAACGATCAACAAACAAGATATTGTCTTAGGCCAAGGCCTTCACCACATACATAAAAGTAAATTGTTTCGTCAGGCATATTGCCTGGGAAGAGACATAAAGACATATTATTTGAAACAGGGTACATACCACCCTGAGGGATCAAATTACTACAACATGGTAGCCTTCATCATACTTTGGAGTGCGTTGGATCAGCAGAACCTGGGGATGGAACCTTGGGAGATGGTTTCCTCTTTGAAGGAGAGGCATGCTGGACTTTTCTTGGCTTCTTTGCCAACAGATCCTCAATAGAGGCCGTTGGGTCCTTTGTCGCCTCAGCAAGGAAAGGGAACTCTGCAGTGGATAAGGCATTTCCTACATCATCGTATTCATGCCCATGGGTTGCCCTATAGTATGGAACACTTGCAAGCTTCACTGGTTCACCTGTCTTGGCCACCTCCTCCAAAGTGGTACATTTGCCATGAAAAAATGGCTACATTCACCAACTTCCCAATCATAATGCCCACATCATCACTATGGTACAACTCCATAGCGATGTAAGGGATGACTTTGGTCACCAAATCAACCCAATCCTTCTTGAGCATTTTCAAACGAAGATCCAACCCATCCACCTTCTCCCTAAGCTTGATCTCTTGGTCAATCAACTTTGCCCTCTCTTCTTCAAGGCCTCCACACTTGGATGTCATAACGGAAATATGCTCTTTGTAGCCTATGACCTTCGCGCCTTCGAGAGATAGCCTGCTGCACTCAGCTCGGCTTTCGGCTAACTGACCCTTGAGCTTCTCCACATCTGCTTGGAGATCTTGGACCAGGGGATTTTTGTCGAAGTCCTCCATAGCATCTTCACACTTTTCCTGCAGGTCTGCATACTTCTTGTCCCTAGCTTTCTCCCTTGCAAGCATGACGTCCATCTCTTCCCTAGCCTTGGTGACTGCACGAAGAAGCTCCCTTGTCTTGGTGTTGAGTTGATTATCCAATATGCATTTTCTTACATAGCTCTTATCATGAAGGTCGCAGAGTCTTTCCATGGATATGTTATCCATAACCCCCTTCCAGCTAGATGGGGTCACACGCTTAATGAGCAAGTGACAAGCTAGGGGGACAGAAGCTCCTTCGTATCAGGGAATCCTGCAACAGAAATAAACTTGTTAATATATTACTATGTGCAACTAATTCTTTGCAATAGGGAAAAAGACTTACCATGAATGTCATCGGTGTTGGGCCCTTCGATGGTCGGAAACACCACGCCTTTACCCAGGCACTCTTCGCCGGTAGTTCGAGAGGAGGAGGGAAAGATAAGCTTCTCTTGATGCGGACTTAGCAGCCTTCAAGCTCGCACCCTTCCCCTTTGGACCGTCCCCTATCGGAGGGTCCTACGATAGCCAACTGCTCCTCTGAGGCAGGGTCATCTAAGTCTGCCACATTCTCAACTAACTGGTCTTCAACATCCACATGCTCTTTTTCTTTCGCAGGAGGAGCAGAGGACACTGGCTCAATCGGTTGAGCATCAACATCATTGTTTTTAACAGACACCGAAGGAGAACCCACACCATAGCTAGCCTCTTGGGGATCCTTCGAGAGAAATCTGACTTCCTTAGCACCACCAGCAACAACGAAATTTCTGAATGACATTTCTGCAAAAAGGAATAAAATAGATAAATATCAAAAAGATAAGTTCCTATACCTTATTTTAATTGAAAATTTACATAATTTCTCCACAACAAACAATCTCAGGATCTAACGGAGACCCCTCCCAACTTTCAGCAAGGCCAGCCATAAACAGTATTGCCTTAGGAAAGGTCTGGCAATCAGCTGGATGTCGAGCTAGGCGCTGATACAGGGGATTCCTCCTTACAGTATAGGGTAGGGGATCATTAAACCTCATTTCATCATACTGAAACTCTGGGTTTAGCAAAGCTGGGTATTGTGGAGGAACAATGGTATCTTGAATGAAAAAGAACTTTCCTTTCCAGTTTTTGATATTCGTAAAAGGCCTATCAATAAAAATGGGCACATCCCGTTCACCCCTTTTTGCCAATGTCAACCAGTCTCCTCCAGGGTACAGATTTAAAAACCCTCTAAGCGCAGTCAATGACGGTTCATGCCCATACGCTTTACACATTACAATGTATGTTGTGAGCTTGGCTAGGCCAAAAGGGTTAAACCTAGATATGTGTACTTGTAGTCTTCAAGGAGTTCTAAAATCGAGGAGGATGCAATGGTATCCTTAGGTTAGAGGTGGTGAATGCATGGGTATACAAGCCTACATAGGTCTTTGGGGCATCATAAATACCTTGATTTTTGATGGGTAACATGACTTTGTATTCTTTGGGAATAGGATAATCGATGAAGGAAAAATTTAAGCTGATAACATCAAATAGTCCCGAATATTAAGTGTCAATTTCCCCGATAATGCTTGTAATTTATATCATTTATATGGATTTACGCTTGTTTTCCATTGTTTTCCACTTTCGGGTAAATTACGAGCATTGGAGCTAAAGAGACGCGGAATTAGAGAATTATCTAAAGATTTATCATAGTATGCTGCTTTGAAGAAGTTACGGCGTAACTCGTCTCTCACATTACGCTGTAACTATTGCGTGACTTAGAAAACCAACTTATCAGAAGGTTACGACGTAACTCTTCCTAAAGGCTACGACGTAACTATATTAGGTCAAATGAGGTTCCACGCCGCTGATACTTACGCCGTAACTATTGCATCAGCTACGGCGTAACCAAGTTTATTGAAGACTACAGTGTAACCACTTATAAGGTTATGCCGTAACTAGCAGATCTAGTGAAAAATACGAAGAAATTGAAGGTTACGGCATAACTCTTGTTATGGTTACGCCAGTAACCCGATCCGCCTATAAATACCCCACTAATTCCAAAGATTTCTAATCATCCCATTCCACACACAACAACTAGAGAACGTGGAAAAAGCTCAAGGCGGGTCTAGAGGAGCATACTGAGTCGTCTCCAAGGGAGAAATCACTCCCCTACGATAAGCATTAGCATTTTATATTTTCTTTACTTTCAATTCATGTATTTCGTACCTTTGAATATTGAATTGGTTTGTATGATTAATATGAGCGGCTAAGCACCTCTTGGTGCTGGCCTAGTTATGATTCCTTAATTGTTTTGTTTGCGTTTACTTTACTTCCGTACAATTATTTCTAAGTGTATGCATGCATAGTTTATTGGTAGCCACCCTTGGTTCGGTAGTTTTGAATGGCGGTAGAGGCCAATTGCCTAGGAGATATGACCAACTAACCCTAGGTGAGCGGATTGAGACGGGAAGGGTAAGATATGACCAACTGACGACCCTTTCTACTTGTGCGATTTGACCAACTGATCACCTACCGTTTGGATGAACTTAAGAATTAGGGGTGAGTGTTTAAGTTGCTAACGCCCGGGCACTCACTATTATAAATCTAGCATGTAGCGGTACTTAATGACTTGGCTTAGGGACCAGGAACAACAGGACTTATGAGGGACACCGACTTCTCCCGTGGTGGCATCTTTGCCGATAGGTTAGGGCGAATTGACCAAATGTTGTCCTCTCGACTTTGACCCCACCTGAAGTAATTGGAAGTAAGTAGACGTAGACATAACTAGCTAGGAGGATTAACTAGGTTAGCACCACTCTCCTCTATTGATTTACCCTTTACCTTTTATCTGCTTTTATTTGCTTTATTATGCTTTAGTAGTTTAATTAATTAATTCCCTTTCGAAACCATTATTAATCTGTGACACCTAGACTTAGTAATAATCCAACACACATAGCTCTTGGGACGACCTCGGCTTTACCGATTACTACACTACACACGACCGGGTACACTGCCCGTTAGTGCACTAGGGTAGACCATAGGTATAACGAGACTTTATAAATATAAAAACCTTGTCAGTAAAACCTACATCAAGTTTTTGGCGCCGCTGCCGGGGAGTTTTATTAGGATTAATATTAAGTTTTTCATTTCGTTTTAAACTTTTCTACTATTCTCACGATCAGTATTCGAGTTTTCAGGTACCATGGAAGTTGTTAACATCGATGACCTCACTCTTGAGGAATATTTGGCGTTGACAAGAGCGGAACAAGGGCCGGGTCTCGTAAGACCGGCAATTGGAGCAGATATCCGTTTCGAAATCAAAGACCAATTTATGAGGGAGCTTCGTGCTAATCCTTTTTCAGGAAACAGGGACGAAGATGCATATGAGCACGTTGAAAATGTCCTATACATCGCTAGCCTTTTCAACATTCCGGCGTGTCTCATGATGTTTGTTATGCTAAGGGTATTCCCAATGACTCTTACTGGAGTCGCCGAAGATGGATCGAAAGATTGCCACGGGCAATTAATACTGGGCTCTACTTAAAAGCACTTTATTCATAGATATTGTCCGCCATCAAAGATTTCTAACCACTTTTGAGATCCATAATTTTAAACAAGAAGATGACGAAACGTTGTATCAAGCCTGGGATAGATACAACGATCTCCTTTACAAGTGTCCTACACATGATCTGAACAACCAACAGAAGGTCAACATTTTCTACAAAGGAATTAACGTAACTACAAGACAAATGCTGGACTATCAAGGACCTATCCCGAACATGACTCCTACTCTTGCAATTGAAGCCATTCAAAAAATGGTTGATCACTCTCAAAATGGCACGACGGAGGAAGTAAAAGAATCCAAGGCGGAAGTTTCGATGGAATTGCAAAGAATCGCTAGTAAAATTGAAAATCTTAGTCGAGATATGTCAAGGTCGAGAAACCGCTCATGCCATCCAAGTGGGTTGTGAAAGTCGTGGAGGAGGACATCTCACTAAAAATTGTCCTCATAACGACGAAGAAAATATTGAAGAAGCCAAGTATGGAGAAAATCGACCGCTTTACGGAGATAATCGAAATAATAACGGTATCGTGGAAATTACAACTGTGGGCCTTATGGAGAAAGAAAGCCCGTCTTGAAGAAACAATTAACAAGTTCCCGGAGAGTTCAAACCCAAAGACAAAAGGAGCAAGATGAGTGGTTAAAAGAATTCCAGAAAACATCGATAGAAACCTTTCCAAGCACGACACAACCCTAAAAAACCTAGAATCTATGGTGGAAAAGCTCAGTGAAAAAGTAAGGATGAATAACAATAAACCTGAAGGATCGAAACCCGCTATGGAATGTAAAGTGATTTTTGCTGATGATAACTCAAAGGTTCAGGCCAATGATACGGATTCAGGGGTTGATCCCGTCGATAGATCTGAGTTACGCCATAACCTGCCTTATGAGTTACGGCGTAACTATGTTTTTGACAGCGATAACGGGGTTATGAAGAATATTGATGAAAACGACTCTAACGAGTTACGCCGTAACCAAGAATCTCAGTTACGGCGTAACTGGGATACGTGGGCAGAAAAATTCCTCGAAGTAGACGAATCAGGAACATCTGAGATTAACGACTGGTCCCACGACATTAACTTGTGCCCCCTGCCTAGATCTAAGAGGAAATATCACTGGTGCAAAATGATACTCGTTGCTAAGGGAGATTGGTACGACCTTTGGACCTCGTGTGACCCGAGAAATGAGGTTTGCGATGGAGGAAAAAATAAGGATAGGATCAACCATAACAAATTTATGTGGCCCACATATACTGATGATGAAAGACTCGAGAAACTCTCCCTCAAAGATGAAGAAGAGCCGTTTATCACTCATTGGTGTACTCCGATCATCATAATTGACGAAGACTCAACACGAGCATGGCCTACATGCAACCCCTTCCGCGAGTATTGCAACGGCGAGGATAGTGAAAGAGAGGAAAAGTGGACATGCCCTCACGAGCGTGAAAGACATTGTATAAAGTTCGGTGATTTAGCATTTGATGATTGGTACGCAATACAGTTCGGGGATGCCAAGATTAACCCGAATCTTCTTAAAAAGCTAAAAGTTGATTACGAGGAGCACAATCAGAAAAAGGAAGTGGCTAATAACGACATCTACTGTATGGAAGAACATTTAAGTGAAACTGACAACAATGAAATACGCAGTCACTGGTGTGAAAGAATAAAATCTCCTGGGGAAATTTTCTGGGCGTCATGCAACCCTTATGACGATATATGTAACGGGGGAAGCATCTCAAGGAGAATAGGAAAAGACGAATTCTTTTGGTCCTCAACCAACGATGAGGAGAGAACGAGTTTGCCTTGGCTGGACAACCTGGGATTCGATAGCTGGGTGAAGATTAAGTATGGACATGTTGATACGTTAACCAAAGAGAAGATTTGGAAGGAGTACATGGGTAGAGAAAATTCAAACAACGAAAGCCTTAACATCACGAGTGAAATAACGATTGAAGATGGCAAGGAGTTGGTTAGTGATGAAAAAGAAGAATGCAAGCGTGTACTAGTGGAGAATCTGCTCGATGAAGAATGGTTTAAAGGTACCGCTTCTGATGACGATGACATTGAAGGGATCCTAGATTACCTTGAGTTGCAAGGGAATGAGGAGTTTACTGATCCCGACGACGAAGCTTATGAGCAAAGGAGGTGCAAACTCCTTGGGATTCCCTACAAGAGACCGCCACCAATTATTGTCGAAAAATACGAGTTCACTCGCTACCACTTGGGACCGGAGGAAAATTTTGCAAAATCCGAAAATCGAAACTAATGAATACCTCCGAACGCCACGAATGTCGCTGGATGAGGCATAACTTGATGAAAGACATTGAAGAGGTCGGGAAGTCCAAAGGCCCCATAGAAGCCCCGCGGCTCGAGTCTAACTTAAAGACTCAGAATAAAGAAAAGTGCTCTTTCGGGAGACAACCCGAATTATCCCTTTCTTTTGTTTTATTTCCATTTCAGTAGGGTTTTGTGTTTTCTAACCATTTTGCAGAAACGAGGAAGTAATTGTCTGCAGCTTCTTGATTCGACCAGAGTTACGGCAGAACTCATCTATGTGATTACGCCATAACCAACTTTTTAGCAAGTAAATTCTTGACGCATTACTAATTACGGCGTAATACCATCTCGTGGTTACGCCGTAACCACTCGCTTTGCGACTTATGCCGTTTTGCTAGTTACGGCGTAACTCCTCAAAAGAGTTACGACGTAACCTTCCTCTCGCTTTAATTCTTTCATTTTAAAACACAATAACCTTGTATTAGTATTTTAAATGAACTTTGTGGGTGTGTTCCTCAGAACCCTCACGAGACTTCACTCGTCCACTTGGGACACCAAGTGGTTTAAAAGGCTTGTTGCATATGCTAAATGCAACCGTGATTCCTACGAAAGTGAGTTAGGTTTGTTTTTCATTTTCATTTTTCATTTTTTTTTCTTTTAGAATTATGCTTGTCGGTAGTGTGATTTCGTGGATTGAAGTTTGTTCATGATGCTTATACGAAGGCACGCCTCTTTTCGTGGGCCTTCTTTCTTTATGGAGCAAATTTCGTGGAAGTTCTCGCCTAATTCTACTTTTCTCTTCACCTTTATTTAATGCTTAGTACAAAAGGGACTTTGTACAATTCAAGTGGGGGACGGGAGTAGAATTATCTCTTGAACATTATTTTGCCCTCGTTTTTCTAGTTTATTTTGATAAAATTATGCCATTTTTAAATTTTGACATGTTTTTCTTAACCTAACTAGAGTAGACCTTAGCCGAGCACATACAACCCTTGATATATTATGGTGAGATTAGCCTTATCCGTTTCCAATATTTTACCCCAAATCCACCAAATTATGAGTGTGCTGGTAGCTTGTAAACTTTAGAACTTGGCCTTTGCATCATTTCGAGGCCATAGACGAGGTATGTTGAGTTAGCTCGATGTATTTGGACTTTTCAGTTTTAGAAGGCAATATTATAGGATTATCACCCAGATAGCCTACCATTGTGTGTCTATCGATTAGTCACCTCGACTTCTCGACCCCCATGTGAAACCCTTTTGTTGCACTCACCTTTAGTGCAAGATACCCCTAGATACACACATCTGAGCCATACCTTTCATTTTGTTAACCCGATATATTGTTTCGATACACCTATACACCTTAGCCTACCCCGTAGTCTTTATTTGTGATTGGAAGTCATCATTTGCCTAAGTTCAAGGTTCGAGTGGAAAGGTTCGAAATCACGCTTTCATCGACAACATTCTCGAAGATCATTGAAGACCCCAATTCCCATTGTTCATCTCAAGTGGGGGATATTATGTTTAGTTATTATTGTTATGTTGAAAAAAAAAATTCAAAAAAAAAAAAAAAAAGGTTGTTATGTTATTATTGTAAAGTGCGATGTTATAAGCACTATGAGCTTTATAGATTTAGTATCGAGGAGGCCACCTCGGTCACATTTGAAGATTGGAGTTGGTAATTATGCCAATAATTGGAGAAAAGGTAGTGTGCCCATCACGACGTCCTCTAATGACACATCTACCTTATATTTCATGATCCGGTTTCTTGACTTCAAAGCTTGAACTTTGGGCGAACGGTAAGTGGTGATGACTTGGTTATAGATTTAGACTACCTGCTTGTTTTTTTTTTTTTTTACACCATTTATATATCCCATGTCTTATCCTACCCTTTAGTCATGAAGCGTGTCTAGGTGATGCAGCGAGCAATCTTTGGTGTCTTGGCCATGGATTTGGTCATGTATCATTGATTTTGTCCACTTCGCCGTGACATGTTAGTAATGACGAGTCACCCTTAACCTTTGTCGTGTCTACCCATATTGCCTTCGAGAATTGTTTAGCCCTTAACTCTAGTGGTGGAGATTTGTGTAACCGCCAAGCTTATGATAGAATACATGCTATGACTGTGCGATTGAGTGATCACCCCAAAATTGACACTTAGAATAGTTGAGAGATTTGAGTGTTTTGTTCCCTTTCGTGAGGTGTTCGGCTTTGTTTTATTCTAGCATAAGGGATTTGTAAACTTATATTTTCCAGGTTATGGGAGATATCTTTTTAGGAATCTTTCTAATAAGGTCTACTTGAGGGCAAGTAGAGTTCAAGTTGGGGGCATATTTGATAACATCAAATAGTCCCGAATATTAAGTGTCAATTTCCCCGATAATGCTTGTAATTTATATCATTTATATGGATTTACGCTTGTTTTCCATTGTTTTCCACTTTCGTGTAAATTACGAGCATTGGAGCTAAAGAGACGCGAACCGGAGAAATATCTAAAGATTTATCACAAGATGCTACTTTGAAGAAGTTACGGCGTAACTCATCTCTCACATTACGCCGTAACTATTGCGTGACTCGAAAACCAACTTATCGAAGGTTACGGGCGTAACTCTTCCCAAAGGCTACGACGTAACTATATTAGGTCAAATGAGGTTCCACGCCACGATACTTACGCCATAACTATTTCATCAACTACGGCGTAACCAAGTTTATTGAAGACTACGGCGTAACCACTTATAAGGTTACGCCGTAACTAGCGATCTAGTGCAAAATACGAAGGAATTGAAGGTTACGGCGAACTCTTGTTATAGTTACGCCAGTAACCCGGATCCGCCTATAAATACCCCACTAATTCCAGCATTTCTAATCATCCCATTCCACACACAACAACCAGAGAACATGGGAAAAAGCTCAAGGCAGGTCTAGAGGAGCATACTGAGTCGCTCCAAGGGAGAAATCACTCCCCTACGATAAGCATTAGCATTTTATATTTTTTTACTTTCAATTCATGTATTTCGTACCTTTGAATATTGAATTGGTTTGTATGATTAATATGAGCGGCTAAGCACCTCTTGGTGCTGGCCTAGTTATGATTCCTTAATTGTTTTGTTTGCGTTTACATTACTTCCGTACAATTATTTCTAAGTGTATGCATGCATAGTTTATTGGTAGCCACCCTTGGTTCGGTAGTTTTGAATGGCGGTAGAGGCCAATTGCCTAGGAGATATGACCAACTGACCCTAGGTGAGCGGATCGAGACGGAAGGGTAAGATATGACCAACCGACGACCCTTTCTACTTGTGCGATTTGACCAACCGATCACCTACCGCTTGGATGAACTTAAGAATTAGGGGTGAGTGTTTAAGTTGCTAACGCCGGGCACTCACTATTATAGATCTAGCATGTAGCGGTACTTAATGACTTGGCTTAGGGACCAGGGAACAACAGGACTTATGAGGGACACCGACTTCTCCTGTGGTGGCATCTTTGCGATAGGTTAGGCGAATTGACCAAATGTTGTCCTCTCGACTTTGACCCCACCAAGTAATTGGAAGTAAGTAGACGTAGACATAACTAGCTAGGAGGATTAACTAGGTTAGCACCACTCTCCTCTATTGATTTACCCTTTACCATTTATCCGCTTTTATTTGCTTTATTCGCTTTAGTAGTTTAATTAATTAATTCCTATCGAAACCATTATTAATTTGTGACACCTAGACTTAGTAATAATCCAACACACATAGCTCTTGGGACGACCTCGGCTTATACGACACAATACACTACACGCGACCGGTACCAGTTACACTTTTCATCTTCATTCATTTTTGTGCCTGTTAGTGCACTAGGGTAGACCATAGGTATAACGAGACTTTATAAATATTAAAACCGTCTTCTCTTGGCACAAAGACAAGAAACCTCACGGGAGGTGGTTCATGTGGCCCAACCCTGCGCAATCACTTAACGAAGTGTCTACTATTTCTTATTGCAGATTGGCTACAAGTTTGGCGCAAGCATATCACCCCTTATACCCTTTGATCACCATCGAAGGCCTGGTCGTACGAATTATTGTACAATCAGTGGTGGTAGTGGTGAAAGTGGAAACGGAAATGTTTGAGTACACATCTCCATCAGTGAGTTAGGCATCACTGGTGGTAGTACCGAAGATGATGGCATATCAAGTGGTGAGGCTAATGGTAATGATGATGTGGGAACTGGTGGTAGTGACACAAATGGAACAGTACACACTCATTTCCGAGCGATGTGCTTGAATATCAAGCCTCTCCGATGCAGTCTGTATGGTATGCCGAAAGGTTGATCAGGCTCGTAGGGTTTAAGGACCCTAACTCTCCTTCGTCAATGACGAATAAGCAATGGTGAGGAAGATGGTGTGACAGAAGACACATATGTAGCACTCTCGGATGACTTGGATGCCTCATCCTCTGCTCCGACATCGGATGCATGCAACCACTGCTTTGATTGCATGATCTGATCATAAGTCATGAGATCGTATGCAGAATGCTCTCAAAGATGGACAGGTGCAGTTGGGATGGGTGGAGTTAGTGTAATTTCTCCCTCCTCAAAGGGTTCGGTTTCATCTAAAACAAAAGCCGGTGAAATTGGGGTTGGGCTCCTCGGTATAGGCACAGTGGTGGATGACATGGCATCCTCCATATCTGAATCAGATGATAACATGACGGGGTGAGAAGCTGACGACATGGTACTGTAACAACCCATAAAAATAATAATGTAAGCATAAGCCAAAATCATGCGATAAACAAGGTTTTAGTTAGTCGTGCATAATCTGCCAAGCAAATCTCAATGCTTAACTAAAATGAATGAAATTTACTCATTATCTTATTTCACTTGATGTTTCACTAGTGATGCATTAATCTCAATGCAGTTTGATGTTATAAAGCGGGAACGGATGTCGTAAGGTAGTCGTGTAAAATAGTCCCGTTTCAAAAGCGTAGTTATAGTCCAAATGTTTTAAAAGACAATTTGGTTCTCTGTAACATTGGCTCTGATACCAATCTGTAACACCCCCAAAATCACAACATAGCAGCGGAAAGCTAATTTGGGTGTTACTTCAAGGATCACAGTCAATAATCATAGAAAACGACTCTGTAAGGGACGTTTTGATAAAAGTTGTTATCATTCAAGAAAAACTCATAGTTTTGTTACAAAAGAACTCCCAAATAGTTTTAACATTACATAAAGATGATTCATGAGTTTGTGGAAAATGATAACTTTATTTTTACACCCAGATGAAAGAGGTCTTGGTTGCCAACTCCGTGCCATAGGATTTCTTCAATTATTACCTGAGATAAACATGCTTAAGAGGTCAACAACAATGTTGAGTGAATCCATAGGTTTAAAATTTAATCAGTTGAACACAAGAGGATGATAATTGCTTCGAAGACAATTAATCATGTAAAATCACAGATTACTATGCACTAAGCTCACGACACCAATACTCAACTCCATACACCTAATTACCGGTGTACGTGATGTTGCCCCCAAGGAGGTAATCACCAATCACCTAAGAGATTCAAATTTAGTGCGCCCCAGTGGTCTGCGCTAAACAGTCAAGTCTAAAAGACTTAAAACAGCTTAAACACAAATGCAATTAAGATCAGAGGAATATAGGAATTCACGGTCGTTAAGTCCCACGGAGGATGAATTGGTGTAATAAACACTTGATCGGATGGTAGAATGATTACTAAGGATAGTAATCAATAAGGTTTTGATGGAAAATTATACCTAAAGAGAAAATCTACAAATTAAAGCGACTTAAATGCAAATTAAAAGAAATAAAAGATAAAATCTATTAAATAAACGCTATCACTATTTTAAAGTCGATGAGCGTTTAAAACCTAAAACTTAAAACTTACGTTTAAAATAAAATTACGTCACGTACAAAATAAAAAGTGAGTTTTAAGAAATAAAGACCTACAAATATGAAAATGACATTTTATAATCCTAATAATAAAATAAAATTATTGGAAAAGAAAATTATTTTTACAACTATTTATTTAATTATTATTAATTAAAAACTATTTATTAAGTATTTAAATTGCACTAAAATACAAGAAAATACAAAATTAACCTAGAAAATGAAATTAAAACTTAGAAAAGTCTAAAATATGATAAAACTTATTTTAAAACTAAAATATATTTTTAGACTTTTATGTATTTATTATTAATTTAAAACTATTTAAAATTAATAAAAATGTAAAAATACTTTTAAACTAAGAAAATTATGGAAAAATACTTTTATTACTTTTATATTTATCTTAACCTAAGAAAATTGAAAATCATTTTTTGGATTTTTATAATTTATTTGTATTAAAAGCTATTTAAAATACCTAAAACCTGTTTTTAATTAAGAAAAATAGCAATTGAAGACCAAAAATTATGAAATATTCAGGAAAATTCTAAAATGAGATTATGAATCTATGAAAATTGAAAAACAAGCAGCTTATGTATGAAATATGCAAGCTATAGTGTAAACTGCCAAGAGAATAAGCTAGGAAATTAAGCAAATAAGTTGGTGATGCAATCAAACAGTAACAGAAGCTATTTTATACTAGAATAAGCTAATTTAAGCAAATTACAACTACTCCTATCAAGTCCTAAGATCAGATCAATCAAATAAACCAACTGCTTAAATGAACCAAACAGTGGTTTAGGACCACTGTTTGAGCTTATGCACAAGTCACAAAATAAGCTAGAACTAAAAAGCACTTATTGAAACTTGTAAAAGACCTGGTTGGCTACCTAAAAACAAAAGATGAAATCAAAACAAGCTAAAATGAGCTTTTGAGAAGCTTTTTCAAAACCTTAGAAAACACTGATTTGAGACTCAGTTAATGCTGAGTGAGTTGGGACAGAATGATAAGCACATGCAGGCCTAGTAAATAAGCTGCAATTGGAAATTTAAAACTTGAAACTTGAAAAGGACCAGGTTGACTGTCTTAGAACCAAAAATCAGATCCTGAGAAGCTCTTATGAGCTCAGTACAAGCTTAGCAAAAAGCTTGGAAAATCTCAGTTCTGAACAAGCTTTGGAGCAGGACACATAAGTGCTTTTTGATGAGCTTATTTGCAGCTTTAGAAAAATTAACAAAAATCTGAAAAAATGCTTATAAGAAACTAGACCAAGAAAAGTTACAAAACCCAAAGTTTGACTTGTTTTGATCCAAATATGAGTCTGTGATAAATCTACCCATTGGGCTCAAACCATTTTTTCAAGTATCTTGACTTTTGATGATTTCTAACTTTGACTTTCTTGAACTTTGCCACTGATTTTAATTACTTAGATTGATGTAAATGGTTGAAATGGAACCTATGCAAGCTTTGTTGATGACTTTTGAACACAAAACAAAAGTTTGATTTGCTAAGATCTCAACAGTTAAAGAGTTAAAGAGAAATTTAAGGAATTTTGACTTTAGGTGTATTGTAGGTGCAGACTAAGACAGGTATGAGTCCAAAAGGACTTAACAAGCATGAACCAAGAAGAAAATACCACTGCACTAGCCTAGAACTCAGTTAATGCAGCTTAACCAAACACACTTTTATAGAACTGATTTGATGTTTTTCAAAGGATAACAAAGATTCAGACCATGAACATGATTTCAAAATTGATATTATCATATAAGGGGACTATATAAGTATAAAACAACAACACTAATAGTATAAAATTAAGAAATACAAAATATGCTATATTAACTGTTAAAATGAGATTTTTAATAACTACTGATTTAAAATAACAAACCACTAGTTTTAAAACTTAAATACACTTAATTATGGCTAATGATTCTTAAGAAATAGATATCACAACTGATGAACAACTAAAACAAATAATTGTAGAAAATGAGAAAATAGCTTACAAATTGCTTTGATGCACAAACTGAGAATTAGGACCAAATAAAAGATCCTATAGCTTACCAATAAGCACTATACCCAAGACCATCCATTATATATCCCTCCAAATTTTATGAACCTTGCACCATGGTTTTTATTTTTAAGCTATTTAATTGATATTTTTGTGAATTTTGATTTTTGCTAATAAACTGCTTTTAAGAGTATCTAAAAGCTTTGATAAGCTTTATGAGGAGCTTATATGAGCTTCTAAGTCCAAATTAACAACTTCTAACAACATTTAATGAAATATGAGATTCTTGGATAATGAGAAAACTGCATAATTTGAGATAAGACCTTAACCTTGAAATTGATACTATTAAAAGTTTTAGGTTACACTGGAAACATGAAATACAAGATTTAAAAGCTTTAAAATACACTGGAATTTAGAATTTAGCTAAAACGACATTCAAAAGTAAAAATTACACTAGATAGATTACATCAATGCTTCCACTGCTTTATAAACACTCGATACTTGATCAACTTCTCGAATCTTTCCCACTTCAATCCAACCATTGGATTAGTCAAATTCATCTTAATCGTCCACATGGCTCTTTTGGCCAAAAGTCTATTTGATTGAAATGGTAGTTTGAATCTAATTAAAGAATCTTGGGGTGTTGTGGTGGTGTAGGGGACACAAAGAAGCAATTTGGTGGGCAAGCTTTGGAGGATTAGTCAAAAACAGGGACTGTGAGGTAAAAGGTTGAGTGTTGAATGGTGGGAAGCATTAATTGCTTGTGTGTGATGATAGGAGGGTGAGGTGGAAAGTTTAATGAGGTGGAAAGGTTGAGTGGTGGTGTTGAAAACCACCTCCGGTTTTGAGTTACAGGTGGGGAGATGGGTCTGATGTAGGCGGTTTATCCTTTTTTCAAATATTGGGCCGGGTCATGTTTGGGTTGGATTGGGCTTACCCGGTAATACTAATAAGGTCCGTTTGGTTTGGTTTAATCAACAAGGACCATATTTGCACTCGCCAAAGTTGAAGGGCTTAATTTGAACATTTTCCAAAGCTTTCACAAGGGTTAAACACTGCCAAGTAATAATAGTACAAGGACCTTTGTTGTTAATTTCCATTTTACAAATCCAGGACTAAAACTGTCAAGTTTAAAACTTGAGGACCAATATTGTAATTTCTCAAAAGTTTTATCATAAGGACCATTTTGTCATTTATAAATAGAACAAGGTTAAAACTTGATAATTTTCACTTTTAAATTAACCAAGGACTATTTTGACAATTTCCAAAGTTAAAGGACTAAAGTTGTCATTTGTGATTTTAAACTTTAAAGGGTTTGTTTTGACAACTTTTGAATCTCATGGACCTAAAATGATATTTTGCAAGTTTTGAATTACAGGGACTAATTTTGACAACTTTTGTAACTTGGGGACTAAACGCCAATTATGCAAACTTGATACGCTTTTCATCGATTTTGATGTTTTTGCATTTAAAACATATAAAACACTTGTTTGTGATATTTTTATCATTTTGAAGCATTTCGAGTGTTTTCGGATGTTTTGGCATTCTAACAAGATAAAATGATGAGTATTTAGACACTCATCAATCCCCCACACTAAGATATTGCTAGTCCCTAGCAATGATTTGAGAAAATTTAATGGATTTTATCTCTTTACCAAAAGCCATTACTTCGGAGTAGCCAATTGTTTTAGTTCAAGTAAGAACTTTGGTACAATGATAACCAAATGATTTTGAGCAAATCATAAGTCGTGAACGGATTTGGTTTGTCTTTACCGAAGCCGTTTTCTACGGACTAGCCAACTCTTAGATAAATTATCGTGGATTATCTTTGGTGAGTTGATTACCAATTATGGTTTTTCCATCGCCATTACCACAAGCCATAACCTTGCGGGCTAGCCAACTCATCACTTTTAGGATATGGTGAGTTGAGAACCATACAATTTTGGGCAAATTGCAAGCCATAAGCGGATTTGAGATATCTTTACCAAGAGCCGTTTGCTCTGGATTAGCCAATCCTTATGTGGGTTAGACATGGCGGATGATTACCATTTGTTGAGTAAGTGAAAACACTTACTCTAAAAAATTTTGGCCAAAACGGGAATTGGGTGAAATAATTACATGATGAAATTCGTGAGAATTCCCCCACACTAAGAAATGAATATTGCCCTCAATATTCAAAATACCGGATTATGCCGAAACAAAGAACATAAAAGGAAATACTACGGCCATTATTTTGTTTTGATATGTACACTTTTTTTTTTTTTTTTTTTTTTTTTGAGATAAATATACACAACATGGGAAAACTCCCCACACTAGGGTGATAGAAAGGGGATAAGAAGGCGAAATATGGATGAAAATCCATATGATGTGTGCTACTATTTTTGATTCCCGAGTCACTAGCTTGACTCGATCCCCGCATTCATTGGTTCATGGGAATGTTTGTAACCGGACAACCACGGGGAATGTCCTCTCCAAAGTAATGCTTTAATCGATGACCATTCACTTTAAAATTAGGACCATCGTGTTGAGATAACTCAATGGTACCATAAGGATAAACCTTAGCAATAGTGAATGGACCGGATCAGGTAGGGACTTAAGCTTTCCGAGAAAATCTTCAATCTAGAATTGAAAAGAAGGACTCGATCACCAACGTTGAAAACGCGGTTCTTGATCTTGAGTCATGAATCTTCTTTGTCTTTTGTTTATAAATTAAAGAGTTCTCATAAGCTTGATCACGAAGTTCATTTAGTTCATTCATTTGAACTTTTCGTGATCACCGGTCGTCGTATATCGAAGTTTGCATGTTTTAAGGCCCAAGAAGCCTTGTGCTATAGTTCAATCGGAAGATGACATGCTTTTCCGTACACTAGCTTGTATGGAGTACACCCAATTGGTGTTTTGTAAGTATGCTGAAAAGCCAGTCGTCATCCGCTTTATCCGACCAGATGCACGATTTTCACCCATCGTCCTTTCAAGTATTCTTTTAATACCACGATTTGAAACTTCCACCGCCCACTTGTTTGGGGTGGTATGCGATAGATAGGCGGTGGGTAACACCATACTTTTGCATGACTCTTTCAAATTGGTCATTACAAAATGTGTACCACGATCACCGATTATTGCTCGAGGAGTTCCAACCGCAAAGAGCTTTCAAAATTTCACAACTACTCGGGCATCATTTGTAGGTAAAGCTTTGCTTCAACCCATTTCGACAAATAGTCGGCATTCACGAGTATGTACTTGTTACCACGAGAAGATGGAAATGGCCCCATAAAATCAATACCCGGATGTCAAATATCTCACAAACTTGAATGGCATTTTGTGGCATTTCATTCCTTTGAGATATATTCCATGATGACAAGCGTCGCGTGTTTTGACATAATCGTGGGCATCTTTATAGATTGTGGGCCAATAGAACCCGGAATCAAACACCTTTTGGCGGTGTAGTTTGGACTATGATGGCCCCGGTGGGTCGGCATGACAAGCTTTGAGAATGTCAAGAGCTTCTTGTCCATAAACACACCGTCGGATGACTTGATCCGCACAGCATTTTGAATAAGAAAGGGTCGTCCCGAAATAGTGTTTAACATCCTTGAAGAATTTGTTCTTCTGTGGTCGACATCCCTTTCATTAATGAAGTTACCCGCATGGTAATTTGCAAAGTCGACAAACCATGGGGTAGAAGAGTTTCCACGAAAAGAAACCGCATTGAGTGTCTCGAGGAAATGTTTCATTTATTTCCTTTTTCTCGAAACATCTTGGTGAGGTTTTCTAATCGACAGATGATCGCCAGCCGTGTTCTCGCCTCCTTTTTATCACGTATGATGATATCAAATTCTTGGAGGAGGAGAACCCAGCGGAGTAATCTCGGCTTTGCATCTTGTTTTGCAAAGAGATATTTAAGAGTCGAATGATCCGTATACACTACGATTTGGTCAAGATTAAGTCGGCGAAACTTCTCAAATGCATACACCACGGCTAATAGCTCTTTTTACGTGGTGGTGTAATGAGTTTGAGCTTGATCATAGTCTTACTTGCGTAGTGAATAGGCTGAAAATGCTTGTTTCTTCGTTGCCCTAAGACTGCGCCGATAGCAAAATCACTTGCATCGCACATAAGTTCAAAAGGTAAATCCCACGAGCAACGAGAATGGGTGCTTCATGAAGCTTTTTCTTCAATGTTTCAAAAGCTACGATGCACTCGGGTGAGAAGATAAAAGGAGCATCCTTTTCAAGAAGATGGGTCATTGGTCAGGCGATTTTGGAAAATCTTGAATGAATCTACGATAGAAACCGGCATGACCTAAAAACTCCTAATACCTTTAATCTAGTAGGATGAGGTAACTTAGCAATAACATCGACTTTTGCTCTATCTACCTCAATCCCGTTCTTTGAAATTTTATGGCCAAGGACTATGCCTTCTTTGACCATAAAGTGGCTTTTCTCCCGCTTTAGACAAAGATTGGTGTCTTCACACCTTTGAAGCATTTTATCTAAATGGGAGACATGTTTGAAACGAATCCCCAATGACCGAGAAGTCATCCATAAACACCTCCATAGTTTCCCGATCATGTCGTGGAAAATGGCCATCATACATCGTTGGAGCGTGCCGGAGCATTACATAAGCCAAAAGGCATCGCCTATAGGCAAAAGTTCCGTATGGGCGGTGAATGTAGTTTTATCTTGATCCTTTGGATCAATGGGGATCTGAAAGTACCCCGAGAAACCATCAAGGAAACAATAGTATTCATTTCCTGCTAATCTCTCAAGCATTTGGTCCATGAAGGGTAGAGGAAAATGGTCTTTACGAGTAGCGTCATTCAACTTACGATAGTCGATGCAAACACGCCATCCCGTAACCAATCGAGTTGGAATTAACTCGTTATCTTCATTTGTGACAACAGTTATGCCACCCTTCTTAGGAACACAATGAATTGGGCTAACCCAAGGACTATCTCGAGATCGGGTAAATCAATCCTCGCATCAAGAAGTTTGATAACCTCTGTTTGATAACATCATGGATTTTGGATTCACTCGTCTCGATGTTGAATCTGCTGGTTTAAAGTCATCCTCCATCAAGATTTTGTGAGTACAAAATTCGGGTTGATACCCTTAATGTCGGAGAGTTTCCAAGCAATTGCTTGCTTGTGTGACTTCAAGATTTTTATGAGAGCGACTTTTTCATCTTTACTCAAATCTCTAGCAATAATGACTGTAATTTATCATCACCTTCAAGAAATGCATACTCGAGATGAGGTGGTAAGTCCTTAAGCTCAACCTCGGAAATTCTTGCTTTCTCAACCGACTTGACTTCCTTGTTATGAAGTTTGATGGAAGGGAGAGGAGGAGAAATGTCATGATTTAACAACTTCTCAAGAAGAAAATCTCCGATTAATCTCATTTTGATTAATCTCATCAGAATTGAATCACTAGAGTGAGGGGCGATGATGGATCATCATTAAGCAACTTCTCAATGAGAAGTATGTCTCCTCAATGTCAATTGGGCGTGATCAATTTCCCATGGAATAGAATCATGGATAAGTATGCTTCAATCTCTTCTAAGATGAAGTCACTTTCCTCAAATGGGGTGAGAGAAGGAGTAGAATTGGCAATAATGGGTTGAGATGAATGAGTGAGATTATCACCAAGAATTATGATCATAACCAAGAACTTCTTGCAGTACTCTTGAAGCAACATCAATGATATCTATTCGGTTAACCGATTCGAATCATAATTTGCGGAGTACCTCAAGTCGATCAAGGTTAAAAGTGACGACTTCATTACCAACACGTAATGTGATTTCTTGCTCAAATACATCTATGAGAGCACGGCCGTCCTCGTGAATCCTCGACCAACAATGAGAGGAACCCGATGATCGGCATCAAAATCAACAACCACGAAGTCACCGAAATGGAACTTTCCTACTTTCAATACGTCCCTCGGCAATGCCAAGAGGACGGATATTGTACGATCCGCAAGCTCGAGAGTCATGCATGTAGGAGTAAGTTCCAAGAAGAAAGTTTCTTCCACACTGAATATGGCATCGGGTTGATGCTTGCACCAAGATCCGCTAGGGCAAAGCATTCAACCATCCACGAATACACAAGGTAAGAGAAATTTCCCAGATCTCCAAGCTTTTCGAAGCTTCTTGAATAATCTTGAAAGTTCTCGTTAAGAGGAGTCTTAGCCATTTCAAACGACTTTTCCTTATTGCTTAACATGTGCTTGAGAATTGATGCAAACTTGGGCATCAAGATGATAGCATCCGCAAAGCTTATGTCAAAGTGTAACTCTTGGAAAATTTGGAAAAATTTATCCATTTAATGACTAGCTTTCTCGGAGCTTTGCTCATTTAAACGTGATGGGTAAGGAATAGAAGATTTGGATTGATTCTCAGCAGAGCTATAGGAGGTTCAAAACAACTCCTTGATTAGACGGGGTTTGGACAACTTGAGGTTGGACTACCGAAGGTAGGACGTGTCTTGATACCGTGGGCTTGAATTATGCACTTTGTCCGTAGTATCCTTAGTAACTTGACTCATTGGCACCGTGGAGGTGGCATAGGAGTCGAGGTCCATTGTGTTTTGGAGGTTCACCGTCCACTACCTTAGGAAGAGAAGAGGAAGAAGAGGTAGTAGGAACAAGCAGGTCCGATGTATGAAACACCACTGGTTGTGATCGCTTTGGCATCGCCTCGGGTTAGCGATCGTGTTGCTCGGTAAAGTACAGAGCCCGAGGGTCGATCATTTAAAGACTTCTTCGGATCGTTAACGGACCGACCAACAACTGTTCATTTCATCTTGGGATTTCATAAACCGCTTGAAGAACTCATCGATGATGGTCTGGAGGAGTAATGACGGGAGGAGCTGGAGGGACAATTGAGGTCGTATGTTTTGATTATAGCCAAAATTCCCTTGATTAGATTCATATTCCCATGAAATTGATTCCCCGATTGAAATTGTTTTGATGAGGGTTTCCTTGATGTTGGAAACCTTGATTGGGTCCGGATAGAAATTACCTTGGTTTTGATAACCTTGGTTCATTCTAGGTTGATTCGACTCGGTTAGGATTACGTTAAACCGGTGGTGCTCGATAAGTATTAGCACGGTAACTTGGATCATTTTGAGGACGGTATTGATTACCTCCTTGATTTGAAGTACCGGCTATAGCATTTGCTTCAAACGGACTACCATCGGTGGCGATCACATTGTAGTATGCATGAGGACCACCACAGTAACACAAACTTCAACTTTCTTCACTTCACCATGTGATGGTGTTTGAGTGAATGTGACTTTCTTTTGGTTAGCAAGAACCAAAGCTCGAACAATGTCCGTGAGTTTATCAATCTTAGCATCGGTGCTAGATGTACTCACAAGAGATGAAGTAGAAGGTCCAAGACAGGGCCGATTCGATATGTCTTAGTGCGGAAATGACGGACCGGGACTTGTTTTCAATGATTTGTAAGGCTTCTTTGGTGGTTTTGCTAAGGAAATTACCTCCGCGGAGGCATTCAGAGAGTCTTGGTCACCGGTCTCGGACCATTATAGAAAGTATCCATTTGCATTAACTCGGTAAAACCATGATGTGGACACTTGCGAGCAATTCTTTATAACGATCCCATGCCTCCCGAATGATTCATCAAATCTAGAGAAAATTTCATTATCTCATTCTTAAGACTTGTAGTTCGGGATGGAGGATAGAACTCGTTAACAAACTTGGTAACTAGATCTTCCCATGTCTCTATAGATCGAGGGGTTGTTTCTCGCCGCCCGGCTTGTCCTCTAGAAAATGGGAGCGGAAGAAGCTTGATAGCGTCGTGTGGGACATTCTTGTACTTGATGGTAGATGCTATCTTGTTAAACCATCGAATGTGTGCATGAGGATCATCCCGCTCAAAACCATAGAATTGGCTTTGGGTTACCGATTAAGTAACCCGGTTTTGAGTTCGAAGGTATCGACCACAATGGTTGGGACAACAATGGCATCTCCGTAACCTCGATGGGTGCTTGGAGAAGCTCATTCATAGGTTTGTCTTCCGCCATTTCGACGGTGGTGGTGGTGGTAGACGCGTTCCTCGATCACGGTGAAGGAGCCGAACGCCCTCTACGTCTGCGAGGAATGTTTCCAAGTTCGAAAGTGGACTTGTAGAATCGAAGAACGAGTCTTGTATGCACTAAGTATAAAAATCAATTTTCAAAACAAATGAGGCAAAACACAAGTGAACTTAACCAATAATCACGGATGAAATGGCTTTTGAAAAAGGTACACCAAATCACAAGTGACACAAAGGCAAGTTTTAATCGATGTTCGGGAACTTATTAATGGTCGCACCCCAGCTAGGTAGCGTACCGCCTTGATTTACGGTGGTTGATTTTTATGTATAATTTAAGTACCACCGAAAAGGCGTAGGTAAGATTTGTCTTGATGGGGTTTAAAACTTTTGACAATATTTTTGGTATCGTCTCGCTTAACCAAATCGTATCTCTTTAAGAATCACCTTAAAAGAAACACAAACTAGAAAACGTTACGATTGTTTTGTTGTTTTATATTGTTTTGGGTTTTAACACTTTAGGAAAAGTGTTAATGAACTTTTGATTTATATTAACTTTACGTAAAACTTTTACAAACTGTGGTATATGTGCAAGCACGGTCCGAAAATGCTAGAAACACGCTTACGACCTCCCGGCAATGGCGCTTAAAATTTGGTCTGCGCTAAGCAATCAAGTCTAAAAGACTTAAAACAGCTTAAACACAAATGCAATTAAGATCGGAGGAATATAAGGAATTCCTGGGTCGTTAAGTCCCACGGAGGATGAATTGGTGTAATAAACACTTGATCAGATGGTAGAATGATTACTAAGGATAGTAATCAATAAGGTTTTGATGGAAAATTATACCTAAAGAGAAAATCTACAAATTAAAGCGACTTAAATGCAAATTAAAAGAAATAAAAGATAAAATCTATTAAATAAACGCTATCACTATTTTAAAGTCGATGAACGTTTAAAACCTAAAACTTAAAACTTACGTTTAAAATAAAATTACGTCTACGTACAAAATAAAAAGTGAGTTTTAAGAAATAAAAGACCTACAAATATGAAAATGACATTTTTATAATCCTAATAATAAAAGAAAATTATTGGAAAAAGAAAATTATTTTTACAACTATTTATTTAATTATTATTAATTAAAAACTATTTATTAAGTATTTAAATTGCACTAAAATACAAGAAAATACAAAATTAACCTAGAAAAATGAAATTAAAACTTAGAAAAGTCTAAAATATGATAAAACTTATTTTAAAACTAAAATATATTTTTAGACTTTTATGTATTTATTATTAATTTAAAACTATTTAAAATTAATAAAATGTAAAAAATACTTTTAAACTAAGAAAATTATGGAAAAATACTTTTTATTACTTTTATATTTATCTTAACCTAAGAAAATTGAAAAATCATTTTTTTGGATTTTTTATAATTTATTTGTATTAAAAGCTATTTAAAAATACCTAAAAACTGTTTTTAATTAAGAAAAATAGCAATTGAAGACCAAAAATTATGAAATATTCAGGAAAATTCTAAAATGAGATTATGAATCTATGAAAATTGAAAAACAAGCAGCTTATGTATGAAATATGCAAGCTATAGTGTAAACTGCCAAGAGAATAAGCTAGGAAATTAAGCAAATAAGTTGGTGATGCAATCAAACGAATGTGAAGCTATTTTATACTAGAATAAGCTAATTTAAGCAAATTACAACTACTCCTATCAAGTCCTAAGATCGATCAATCAAATAAACCAATCAGCAAATGAACCAAACAATGGTTTAGGACCACTGTTGAGCTTATGCACAAGTCACAAAATAAGCTAGAACTAAAAAGCACTTATTGAAACTTGTAAAGACCGGTTGGCTACCTAAAACAAAAGATGAAATCAAAACAAGCTAAAATGAGCTTTTGAGAAGCTTTTCAAAACCTTAGAAAACATCGATTTGAGACTCGCCAATCGCTTGAGTGAGTTGAGACAGAATGATAAGCACATGCAGCCTAGTAAATAAGTGCAATTGGAAATTTAAAACTTGAAACTTGAAAAGGACCAGGTTGACTGTCTTAGAACCAAAAATCAGATCCTGAGAAGCTCTTATGAGCTCAGTACAAGCTTAGCAAAAAGCTTGGAAAATCTCAGTTCTGAACAAGCTTTGGAGCAGGACACATAAGTGCTTTTTGATGAGCTTATTTGAAGCTTTAGAAAAATTAACAAAAATCTGAAAAAATGCTTATAAGAAACTAGACCAAGAAAAGTTACAAAACCCAAAGTTTGACTTGTTTTGATCCAAATATGAGTCTGTGATAAATCTACCCATTGGGCTCAAACCATTTTTCAAGTATCTTGACTTTTGATGATTTCTAACTTTGACTTTCTTGAACTTTGCCACTGATTTTAATTACTTAGATTGATGTAAATGGTTGAAATGGAACCTATGCAAGCTTTGTTGATGACTTTGAACACAAAACAAAAGTTTGATTTGCTAAGATCTCAACAGCTAAAGAGTTAAAGAGAAATTTAAGGAATTTTGACTTTAGGTGTATTGTAGGTGCGAGACTAAGATGTATGAGTCCAAAAGGACTTAACAAGCATGAACCAAGAAGAGAATACCACCGCACTAGCCTAGAACTCGCTTAATGCGACAACCAAACACACTTTTATAGAACCGATTTGATGTTTTCAAAGGATAACAAAGATTGCACCATGAACATGATTTCAAAATTGATATTATCATATAAGGGGACTATATAAGTATAAAACAACAACACTAATAGTATAAAATTAAGAAATACAAAATATGCTATATTAATCTGTTAAAATGAGATTTTAATAACCATCGATTTAAAATAACAAACCACTGGTTTTAAAACTTAAATACACTTAATTATGGCTAATGATTCTTAAGAAATAGATATCACAACTGATGAACAACTAAAACAAATAATTGCAGAAAATGAGAAAATAGCTTACAAATTGCTTTGATGCACAAACTGAGAATTAGGACCAAATAAAAGATCCTATAGCTTACCAATAAGCACTATACCCAAGACCATCCATTATATATCCTGCTCCAGCCTTTATGAACCTTGCACCATGGTTTTTTATTTTTAAGCTATTTAATTGATATTTTTGTGAATTTTTGATTTTGGCTAATAAACTGCTTTTAAGAGTATCTAAAAGCTTTGATAAGCTTTATGAGGAGCTTATATGAGCTTCTAAGTCCAAATTAACAACTTCTAACAACATTTAATGAAATATGAGATTCTTGGAAAATGAGAAAACTGCATAATTTGAGATAAGACCTTAACCTTGAAATTGATACTATTAAAAGTTTTAGGTTACACTGGAAACATGAAATACAAGATTTAAAAGCTTTAAAATACACTGGAATTTAGAATTTAGCTAAAACGACATTCAAAAGTAAAAATTACACTAGATAGATTACATCAATGCTTCCCACTTGCTTTATAAACACTCGATACTTGATCAACTTCTCCGAATCTTTCCCACTTCAATCCAACCATTGGATTAGTCAAATTCATCTTAATCGTCCACATGGCTCTTTTGGCGCCAAAAGTCTATTTGATGAAATGGTAGTTTGAATCTAATTAAAGAATCTTGGGTGTTGTGGTGGTGTAGGGACACAAAGAAGCAATTTGGTGGGCAAGTTGGAGGATTAGCCTGCAAAAACAGGGCTGTGAGGTAAAGGTTGAGTGTTGAATGGTGGGAAGCATTAATTGCTTGTGGGTTGTGATGATAGGAGGGGTGAGGTGGAAAGTTTAATGAGGTGGAAAGGTTGAGTGGTGGTGTTGAAAACCACCTCGGTTTTGAGTTCTGAGGTGGGGAGATGGGTCTGATGTAGGCGGTTTATCTGTTTTCAAATATTGGGCGGGTCATGTTTGGGTTGGATTGGGCTTACCCGGTAATACTAATAAGGTCCGTTTGGTTTGGTTTAATCAACAAGGACCATATTTGCAATTCGCCAAAGTTGAAGGGCTTAATTTGAACATTTTCCAAAGCTTTCACAAGGGTTAAACACCCAAGTAATAATAGTACAAGGACCTTTGTTGTTAATTTCCATTTTACAAATCCAGGGACTAAAACCGCAAGTTTAAAACTTGAGGACCAATATTGTAATTTCTCAAAAGTTTTATCATAAGGACCATTTTGTCATTTATAAATAGAACAAGGTTAAAACTTGATAATTTTCACTTTTAAATTAACCAAGGACTATTTTGACAATTTCCAAAGTTAAAGGACTAAAGTTGTCATTTTGTGATTTTTAAACTTTAAAGGGTTTGTTTTGACAACTTTTGAATCTCATGGACCTAAAATGATATTTTGCAAGTTTTGAATTACAGGGACTAATTTTGACAACTTTTGTAACTTGGGGACTAAAGCGCCAATTATGCAAACTTGATACGTTTTCTTGATTTTGATGTTTTTGCATTTAAAACATATAAAACACTTGTTTGTGATATTTTTATCATTTTGAAGCATTTCGAGTGTTTTCGGATGTTTTGGCATTCTAACAAGATAAAAATGATGAGTATTTAGACACTCATCACCCGTTATTTTTGATAACCGAGACGGGGTCGTTAATCCCCATAGTACTATCCACAATATATGCGTTCACTCGCAAGTGACTAATGGTTCATGATGCAGGGGTCTTTTGGCTAACAACTTAGCCAATACCAATAATCAAAAAGCATACATTTTGCAAAAGCTTGTGTTCTAGTTTATAGCATGTATCTCCCTTGCGGGGTTTGTAAAGATAAGTAAAAGTGAGGCTATGAACTCACTTGAGTGGTACAATAGCAAGTATGGCAAATCAAGTACGAGACGATATCGGCTCCAACACAGAACCTATAGGTAATATACAACATGCTTTAGGTTTCGGTTTATTCACTTCCATTACTTTTTTACATTGGCGTTTCCGTATCGTTTCTATTTGTGTGGAATTGTTTTGAAATACAATCAAAAGTTCAATCGGTTTTTCCATGTCGAACGTCGTTTTAAAAGTATATATATATATATATCCGGATAGATTGAGAAGGTTTTTATTTTGAGAAGATTGAGAAGGTTTTCAAAATGAAATATTTTTAACTTTGATTCATGTTTTTCAAGCGTAAAACTCATTTTAATGTGATTAAAATTCAAAATGTGTAAAAAAATTTGAATCAATGTTAAAAATCTCTCGATTTTGCGATATATGTAGAATACTGAATCATCTGTACAAATTTAATGAATCATCATCATAACTCGATTTTAACAATGATTTGTGAATCAAATTTGTGATTTATAGATTCGATTCACCATAAAATGATGTTTACTTGTGAATCAAATAAAAAACATGAATCAATTTGCTCAAACGAAGATTTCTCAATCTTCTCAAAACAAAAACTTTCTCAATGGAACCGGAGCCTATATATCAATTTGCTCAAACGAAGATTTCTCAATCTTCTCAAAATAAAAACCTTCTCAATAGAACCGAGCCTATATATATATATATATATATATATATATATATATATATATATATATAGGGAGGGTTAATGTGAGATCAAACTTAAAGTTGTAAAATAAGATCAAATCTAAAAACCACTAAAACATTTATAAATAACAATTTTAGCAATCATACACAAAAAATTTTAATACAAATTAACATTTTAACAACTAATAACCAAATGATACATGAGTTTGATTAGTGATACACCGATACACATTACACTAATAAATATTCCAAAACCCCGATACACATTAAACTTCTAAACAAAGTGTATCACCTATGTTTCAAATAAATTTTAAAAGAAATATATCGAAACTTTAACAATTTTAGTTGTAGTAAATAAAAAATTATTTTTATTGTAAGGAGAGTATCTCTTGTCAAATTTTAGTTCGATCTCATTTTAACAACTTTAAGTTTGATCTTATTTGATCTAGATTCTATATATATATATATATATATATATATATATATATATATATATATATATATATATATATATATATATATATATATATATATATGTATATATATATATATATATATATATATACATATATATATATATATATATATGTATATATATATATGTGTGTATAAATATATATATATATATATATATATATATATATATATATATATATATATATATATATATATATATATATATATATATATATATATATATATATATATATATATATATATATATATATATATATATATATATATATATATATCTATACTCTTATAAAAGAGCAATAAACACGACTAAAACCGAACCTCACTCCAAATCTAAATTTAAGATTCAACCAACCAAGCCTCGAATTCATACTCACATGTATATCCCTTACCTAAAATCAAACCAAATCACGAACCTAAATTATAAGATTCAGCCACCCGAACCTACTTTATATAAAAACCAATAAACACACACACAAATACCCAAACCACATATTTCTTTTCTTACTTCTCTCTTCACATATTCTAACCTAAAACAGACATATCTTTCTCTCTCTAAACAAATCGCCGCCGTCACCATTAACATCATCACCGCCACCATCTGCTGAAACAACCAACACCGAGCCTCCCACCACCTTCAAAAACCCACCATCAAGACACGATACCACTGTAAACAGTACTTCTCTAAAGGTTTAAAGGTTTTTCTTATATAAACCTATATATTCTTTATGTTTTTAAGCTTTTTCCGTTTAGATCCATTTTTATTATAAATGTGAGTTAACGTTTTTGATTTTTTTTTTGTAGATCCACGCTTGGTGTGTTTGGTTGATTCTTGTGTGATAGTTGTTTTTGGTTCTCAGGTATTTTTTAGTTATATTTCTTTATTTTATTTACTTTTTTTAATGTAATTGGCTTTTTAGTTGTTATAGCATTTTGAATATATAATTTTGGTATATCCGAAGCGGTGACGACGGATCTGTTGTTGCGACATAGATGTGTAGTAGCCGCCGCTTGAGTTAGTCACCACAACTGGAGTTTTTCTTCGAGCGGAGGGTGTTTGATTGGCTAAGCTAACATGTCGGTGTTTGATGTAGTTTGTTTGTTGTATCGCTTTGTGTGGGTTTTTGTGACCCACCGCTGTGAACTCCGACGCAATAGTGGTGGTAGTTATGGTCTCGGTTGGTGCTTTTGGTTGGTGGCTTTGTGATAGTTGTTTATGGTTGTGGTTAACGTTGGTGGCTTTATAACGGGTTAACTATGTGGTTAACTATGTGGTTAACATTGGTGTTTGCTTGGTGGTTTTGTGATAGTCGTTTTTGGATGTGGTTGACCTTTGTTGGGTACTGATATTGGCTCAGTCAGTTTTGTTTTTAAGCTCTATTTTATGTCTTTGTTCAAAAAAGTTTAGATCTATGAAAAACAAAATATTTTCGATTTGTGTTTTTGGACCACATCTACATATTTGATTATTTGACTAACCTTTAGTTGTTTTGCTCTTACTTTTATGTTTCAGATGAGTTTAGTGAATGGTGATGTCGGCTGTAAGGTCTCAGGTCATACTTTTGTGTTCACATTCAAAAGATCTATTTATATTTTTTTCTAATATAAAAATGATTAAAACAAAAGGATGGTGTCTTAGATTTTAAATCTACTACGCAACCTTTGTAACTTTAAACATGCTAAGATCCAAATTTTAGTGTATTTTGTTTGTGAAATTTAATTGAGGTGTTTCACATGTTTGTGCTAAAATAAATGGTTTTTGAGATTGGGTAGTTACGGTTTGTATAAAAATCTTTTGTAAGATCTTTTGTTTCATGACGTGTTGTAATGTATAAAAATCCGTAGCATCACCTTGCAAGTTTGGCGAGAATCTGTTGCTCACTGCATGATAGCTGATCGTGACACGAATTTTGGTTGTGTGTCTAGAAATGATGTTATTTGCGTATGTTTTGTTTGGTTATGATGAATATGGCTATGAATCTTCGATGAGCCTTAACTTGGCAAGGCAATGAACGTAGTTGTATTTGAGAATTCAACCGGTTTTTTTGCAGCCAAAGATAAAATTTGAGCCAAATTTTAAAAGTTGAAAATTAAACTTTTTGAATATTTGAAAATTGCAATTGTGAAATTTTGAATAAATTCGATTTGAAATTTGAACATTTGAATAATTTCAATTTCGCTTTTGAATTGAATTTTGAAAAATTAAATTTTAAACATGTCAAAAGTTGAAAATCTCGAAATCTTAGAATGTAGAAAATCTTGAGAGTCGAAAATTTTGAAAGTTGAAAGTTTCAAATCTTAAAACATTGAACTAAAAGTTTGTGAATCAAAGTTGTTAAACTAAATTTGTTTCAAATCTTGAGGTATGCAATGTAGTTAAAATCTCGATATGTAAGGTTATTTTGCAATTTGTTGCTTATTTTGTTACAAAGTTTGTGAATCGAGTTGTTGAACTAAATAAAGTTGGTTGATTTTAACGCTAATGCCTTATACCCAAGGCATGTGTTTTCTGAAAAGGAAAAAAAGTAGATACAGGGCAACTAATAAATATGACCCATTGTGTTGATTGTTTAAATTTTGGAAACTGCATCCTCGAAAATCATAACCATGTGGATGTGAATTCAAATTTCAAAACATTTAAATATCAAAGTACGGAGTATAAACTTTTGGACAAGAGAAATAATAGAAAGATTTAAACTTATGCTTAATTTTAGGCCTAAAAATAAATGGCATTATTTTGATGGTTATAGACAAAGACTCATTTATTTTACAACCATTATGATGATACCACTTAGGTTTTAGGCTCAAAATTTGGCCTAAGTTTAGGCCCCTCTATCATTTATCTTTGGAAAAATACTACTATATAACAGTGCCATCTAATTGTAGCTAGATAACTAAAAAGTAAAAACCAACTATGGAGTAGCAATAGGGTGAGCATGGGCGGGATGGGCGATTTTATGGTAAACCAAAACCAAACCGTATATTTTGGTTTTGGAAATTACAAACCTTTTGGTTTCGGTTTTTTCGGTTTTGGTTTTTTGGTTTTTGATATTGAATCGGTTCGATTTCGGTTTTTATTCGGTTTTTTCTTACTTGTAAACAAGCAAGTTTTAATCTTATATGAAGTTTACAATTCTAAGTTTTCAATCAAAAATATTTAAACAAATATCAATAATAGCATATTGTCTAGCAATCCAAAGCGTCGAAAAAACGTACAAAACGACCAAACATCAATCTAAAATATAAAATGCACGTCTTTGGGGCTTTGCACTTTTCGTTCGCTTACGAGAATTGTAGGGAAAATTTTCAAAGAACACTATTGTTCAAAAACAAAAATATAATATCTATAAATAAAACAAATTTTAATGTATAGATAGTACACAACACATTTTTTAATAGATAAAGTTTTATACTTAAATCTTTTAAATTAAATAGCAAATCTTTTGTATAGATAAAATTATATAAAACATATTAAAAGGTGGGGCGGGCGGTTTTCTCGGTTCGGTTTTCTTATGAAACCAAAACCGCCCAAACATTCGGTTTTATAAAATTCAAAACCACCACCATCGGTTTGTCAAATGGGAGGTTTCTTTGGTTCGGCTTTATCGGTTTTTTCGGTTTCGATTCGGTTTTCGGTTTTGTGCTCACCTCTAATATACATTATAAAGAAGTCATTAATATAAAGCATGTAAAGTATTGGCGTCACTTGTAGTAAAAGTCATGGAGACAAATAAAATATACACATAACATAATACACACCTAAAACGGCAAGGAACTAACGATGAAAGACACACCAATTGATATCATACAAATCGACACAAACCAGACTCTTTTAAAAGCTTTATATAGTTGCTTTTAGGCGCGAGTACTTGACTATACAAATACAAACATGCTATGTCACACCAAAACATTGCACCACACATATAAATACAAAAAGAAAAATAATTAGAGAACACAAATGTCGACGGATAGAAATTTTGTCGAAAAATTTACACTTCCGACGCCATGCGCGATTACTCGGTTGATAGTTACAATGCTTGCATATATTTTTAGTACAATATTAAAAAATACCATCGGAAGGCACTTACACAAAGATTGTCGTTATTGTAAAAAAAATACAACTATGCTATCAGAAAAACAGTTATTCGAAAACGATTCTCAAACGCAGCAAATACAGTTTGTCAACAACCAATTATTCGATGTTGAAATTTTGTTGAATCTAGACACCGCCGCTAAGCTAGCGAATACGACATATATATATATATATATATATATATATATATATATATATATATATATATATATATATATATATATATATATATATATATATATATATATATATATATATATATATATATATATATATATATATATATATAAGCCATTAACTTGACAACAAAAACCCCAGAAAAAAACTCTCTCTCCCATGGAGAATTCCGGCTGCCCCCTCTCACCATTATTCCGGCCAAAAAACTAACCCTTATCCTATGTCCTCTCTACCTCTAAATGATCTTTATTGTTCTTAGGTATGCAATACATGGGTTAGGGGTGTTTTTATTCATAAAGGGGCGTGCTGTATGCTTTATGTTCATATATCATGATTGATTTTTCTATGTTCCTATCCCAACATCTCTTAATCGGTACTCATCAGATCTTTGCTGTTGAGTCATGTTTTTGTGGGATATAACCGCCTTTAGGGTTTCTTTGTCGATCTCCTATGTTGTGATGTTATGTAAGTCGGTTCATGGTTTCTATTATCTGCACGCATATTTTAATCAAGTTTCTTGGTTAAAGGATTCGAATCTATACGTTATCTATCTAGGGTTTCGTATTAAGTGGGTGATTGATGGCTGTTTTCTGGTGCTCATTGAAGAATCCAAACTCGATCTGGGTTTGGTATATACTGGTTGGAAGTAACCCGTTTTAAGGGTTTTTATTAATTCATGTGCGATTGGTTGCTGCTGTAAGTGGATAGTACGTGGGTTAAAGGTGGGTTGGAGATTGAATGTTGCTGCTTGAAGTTAGGGTTTAACCCTATGTTTTTGGTCGTGTTGTCAGTTAGGGTTTCACGATCCTATGTTGCCTCGTTTGTCATGTACCGATCGTTATTAATCTCATGTTCTATGGAATGATGGAATTGTTGTGATTAGGGTCGTTAAGCTTTATGATGAGTGTGCTATGTTGCTGGATGTTTTGTTGCATCATTGGATCTTGCTGGACTAGCTGCTCGATATCGGAAGTTAAGTTTGTGGGTAACTTGTTCAAAAACCCTAATTCGTGTTACTTTCACAAGATTAGGTGCTGATTCTGCCTTGATTCACATACGTACCTGCATCTTCTTCTTTGCTAAGGCGTTTTTGGGACTGATCTATGAAGATAACGCATCCCTAATTATTAGGGTTTCGTTTATTGCTGGTCTTGTGATCGTTTTTTGTGGTTATTGGATGTTAGGGTTGATAAACCCTAGTTGTGTCTATGGCAGGTTGTTCATATCGACTTGCATGGTGTGTTATATCATGTCATATTGTGATGGATTCCTTGGGTTGTTGCTTGATGCTGCTGTGAATCTGTATGGCATGATGATGTGGGTGTTAGGGGATCGTTTTCCCTACTAGGTGTTGATTGGATCAGCTGCGTGTTGGTGGATTCCTATTTTCCATTTGTCTTAAGTGCATCTTGGTCTAATTCATGGTTTGTGAAACTTTGTGCCTCTATTATTCACTCGGATTGATTGGTGAATGGTTCAAGGTTTCTTTTGGATTGATTTGCAATTCTGATTTGCTATGACTTTGTTGATTCATGTATGGATCACTAGTATTCTTGGATGATAAGCTTCTTTTCAGCTGGTTAGTATGCCAATGGGAGATGGATTGCAGCTGTATATGGAAGATTACAAGTTCCAGATGTCATATGCTGGAAGTAGGGTCATTTATACCTTTGTTTATGTTGTCAAATTTGATTTGCTAGGTATCGCACTCTTATTAGGTTATTAGATTATGCTTCATGCATAATACTAATAGAAGTAGCAAATGGATTTGATTAGGCAAGTTGAGGATTCTTCATGGAAGTAGATGGACTCCTATAGTGATTTAGAAGGCTCAAGTACGTCCTTGAGTAGTATTGTAATGTTTTTCTTACTTTTGTCATTATCGGTAGGTTCAGTTTGTAAGTTATAAGAATGGTGTGTCATTCTTATATGAGAGTCTGTAAGTGTCCTAAGGAACTGAGATGAGGGATGTCACCCTCATCCGTTGTACTTCAATGTTTTTCTGGTTAATGCATTTTACCGTGTGGGATTATTCCCTTTACCCAAAAATATATGTATATATATATATATATATATATATATATATATATATATATATATATATATATATATATATATATATATATATATATATATATATATATATATATATATATATATATACTAGAACAGTACCGCGCTAGCGCGCCGGTTTCTAACGTCGACAATTAATGATTTGTGATATTGTGGTGAGTGTTTTGTGTAGCGTTTAATATAGAACGTGAACCGATGAAAATGCAATTGCAAAGCAGTTTTACCATACGATAACTAAAGTCTAGACAAAATTCTTAACAACTATTAATGTCACACCCCCAAAATATCGCAGCGGAACGATAGTGTCATTGGGGTATGACGTCATAGCACAAAGTATGGATAAAGAAAACGACCTCTAATATGAGACGTTTTAAAAAGTTTACCATTCGATTAAATAAGTTAAAGTTTACAACACAAGAAATTCCAAAGTTTGATAATACATAAAGGTTTACACAACATGTCGAATGGTAATTGATAAAAGTACAAGACTCAATGTATGCCATGTGACCCAAAGCTCCATGAAATGCTATCGCCTTACGACACGAGATAAACATGCTAAAAGTGTCAACACAAGGTTGGTGAGTTCATAAGTTTGTGATGAAATGTAAAGCCTTCGAAATCGTTTATGCAGCAAAGGCATTGTAAATCCACTCGCCCAAGTTCCGCCCATACAAAACTTGCAACTGAGTGTTTACAACCCATTGCCAAAATATGGAATTGTCAATCTTGTTTGTAAGTAGGACATATGTGCATACTGATATATACATGTACTTAATGCAAAGAATCACGATAATCGAACCTCTTGACAAGTCTAAATTGTTTGTTATGTTTCATTGAATAGCAGATTATATTCACCCTGTCACGTCATCAAGGACCTAAGGGTGGGGGACGTCGACCGATAGTACTATCAATACCTCTCCGCCTCCTCCAGGAGTTAACCGATTGCTAATGTATGTATGTTGATGCATAATTGAAAACAAGTTTAGCACATTAAGGCACATATCGCAATAAACTACACATAATGTCTAAAGAGTATAAAGTATAGTGTAACACAATTGTATAAATGGTTTGAGTATTCGCAAGAGTAAAACAAGTATTTAAGCATGTATCTCCCCAAAGAGTTTGTAAGAATTTAAGCGAGTAAAAGGGGTATGAACTCACCGGTATGATTGATATGCTAACAAAATGAAGTGCACGAAAATGAGGCTCGGAAACTATCCGCGACCTAAAATGAATGTCATGACTTGAGTTATGATATGTTGTCGTGAATGCGTGATAAAATGTCGTGCATGCAAATCCATATGATATCCATACCACTTGTGCATTTTGAAAATAATGTTTATCGTCAAAATATATGTTTATGACATCCCGTCGTATTAAAATACTTTACAAGTAGTTACGTTGAAACAACCTCCTATGATAGTCGCAAAATGGTGCACACCGAGTGTTAAGAAACGAACTCAACAGTTTTGGAAAGTTTGTATCATTATCTCTTAGTTTTAGTGTTTAAGTTTCCATCCTAGAGGTCTCGATCACAAAGAAAAATATAGTTTAAGTATGGTACTTTAGTCCAAAGTATAGTTTAAAGGATGGTTTTCGGCAAAGTTTAAGCAACCATAATTAATTCATTACAACTCCGCTAAACAAACGGTCGGACATTTTGGAAAATATACTTGGCGAATTTACTTTTACTAGAAGACATCTCTTTATAAAAAGTTCTACATCATTGTTAAAAACGTCCTCCAACATGGTGACTAGTTTGACGTAATACTTGCCTATTAGAATTAATATAGTTTTTCTTATATAATAAAGTTACGGTAACTTTGTGAAAACGTGTATAATTTAATCGTTACAAATCCGTTTTCTATGTTTTACATGTCCTTAGCTTCGTATCAAAGTATACTAATATATTTTTGACCAGTCGACATAATTTATAACACCTAAGTTTCATTTTTGACTCGTAAAGGGTGACATTTTCATGCTGAAATTTTCAGAAAATTATAGTTTTCGTCGCCAACTTGAAAAATTCATAACTTCTTCGTTATAGCTCCGTTTAATCCGTTCAAGCGTACGTTTTGTTTTAAAGTGTATTTTCTAAATATCTAGCCCAAAATATTATACCCACTGTCGGATTTTCCAGATTTTCAAAATAAGGACAGACCCTTTTGCAAACTTGTCGAAATGAGTTTTTCTCGCGCCAAACCTATTCTAACCCATTCAAAACAACTCCGAAGCTATTCTAATCCTACCATACACCTTCTTAGGGTGTCATGGTTTCCTAGACATCACCAAAACTAATATATAACAAGGAATAATTATAGGATGACTTATATATTCATAACTCTTAAAAATCAGTGAAAAAGTGGTACAACATCATATGACTTGCATGTTTTTGCTCAAATATGATGAAATGAATATGAAATGAATATGAAAGATGAAAGATGAAAAAATGGACATGAGATGCTTACTAGAATACTTGATGAGGTTATATGAGCTAAGGTTAAATCCTATACACTCAAGGTTTTTATTTCAAAACCTATACAAAGAGTGATACTAGAGTGTAATAATAATAATCGTGTAGAATTTAAGAAAACCGTCGTAATTATTTATATATAACAATTTATATACAAAATAAATTTAAAACACCGGGTAAACTAATAATAAAATTTTTATAAACTTAATATGAGTATAAAAATATATTGTGATAAATTTTTGGAAGTAACGGATCAATTGTTCAAAATAATGTTTACGCGATAGCGTTTATTTAATAAGAAAATAAACGTTTAATGAAAAATGCAAAACCCATGCATAAATTGATATGAAATGATGAATATGGAGTTTGAGAAATGACCGGAAATTGAGAATTGTGACAATTAAACAACATATAAAAACGTTTAATGAAAATGAAAGTAAACATTACATCAGTTATGAGATAAAACTAACAACACACGTTACTTGTCGCGTAAAAACTAACAAGGATGGGATTAATGGTGCGGTTGTTAAGAAGAACGCAAGTACCAAAATTAGCATAAATGTAATTAGCCCAAAATAAAAAAAAATGGCTAATTTTGGCTATTTTGTAAAAGATTTGGGCACATTTAGTCCCATCTTTTTTTTAAATGGGCGTATTTAGCCTATTGAAAAGTTAAATGTGCACTAACGGGCACATATTTTCTCTTAATTGTAAAATATTATAATCGTTTTTGAAGAAAAACTTATATATATATATAATATATTTATATAGCGACAGATCGTTTTGTGTTAAAAAAAGTTTATGGGTTCTAAACGAAAAATAATAAAAGTTTTAAGATTTGGGGATTAAACATAATGTTTTGAAACTCGGTTCAACCCGGGTGGTTCAACCGGTTGAACCGTTCATCAAAAACGGGTCGATTTAAACCGAGTCAACCCGGCGAGTTGGGTAAAAATGGGTCAAATTAAATGTCAACCCACGGGTTTAGGCGTCCGGGTCAACCCGGTTTTCGATATGTATTAGTAGTTTCAAATTTTCACTTTTACTTTTTGGTTTTTCTTTATATATAGCAGCGGTACCGCAGGCGTTGCGACGGGTATCTGTGACGATTAACCGAGAAATAGATCTCGATGAGACCGATTCACCGGTTGTATCGGTTTCAACGGTCCTCTAGTTCGTTTTCGGATGGTCATTATTGGTTAGCGAACCGATGGCGACACTAGTTTCCGATTGAACCTGTTGGTCCGGTCCGATTTTCAAAACTATATGTACCATCAACTTGTTAGCTTGTATGAAGCTTTGTGTGTTATATCAATTTGTATAATGTGTATAATAACATGTACTTTTCATTTTAGGATGTTTTAAAAATAACATTAATTAGTGTATTTAATTATTTTATATTTAAATTTATGTGCAGCTTGTTTAAATTGTACATTGTGAAAATTTTATTATACATTTTAGTAAGAGGTGTTTTAATTGGTTGTTTTTAATTTGGTAGATATGCTTTTAATTAGTTGTATAATATGAATAAATTCTTGTACTTTTGAGTAATGGGGTGTTTTAATAAGAGTATTAATTACATTATACAATTCTCTCACATTTGACTTTCAACTTTTATTTTTCAAGCTTTGACCGTTTTTCTATTATATGTAGTGAAGCGTTCAAATAAGAAGTTTTACTTTGGTGAGAACGCGAAAAACAATCCTAGCTACTCATTTTATCTTTCTTTATCTTTGATCTAATGGCTAATATTAGTTAAGCAATTTTTCGAAAATTTTTTAAAAAATTTCAAAAAAAAAATTTTTGAAAAAAAATGATTTGAAAAATATTTTCGCAAAAAAAATGTTTTGAAAAAAAAAATTCGAAAAAAAATATTTTGAAATTTTTTTTCAAAAGAAATTTTTTTTTGAAAAAAAAAATCTTTAAAAATTTTCGAAAAAAAAACTTTTTGATAAAAAATTTTGAAATTTTTTTTCAAATTTTACAAAAAAAAATTTTCGAAAATTTTTTCGTCACATGTCGAGATTCTATTTGCGAAAAATTTCACATGTGACGAAATTCGTCATAGTATTAGAGTTTTTTCGTCACATGTGAAGTTTTTTTCGAAAAACTTTTTCAAAAAAAAATTTCGAAAAAGATTTTGAAAAATGTTTTTAGAAAAAAAAAATTTGAAAATTTTTTTAAAATTTTTTTTTGAAATTTTTTGTTTTCTAAATTTTTTTCATCACGCGTGAAGATTCTATTTGCGAAAAAGTTTACATGTGACGAAATTCGTCATAATATTAAAGTTTGTTTCGTCACATGTGAAGATTCTATTTTCGAAAAATTTCACATGTGACGAAATTCGTCATAGTCTTAGAGTTTTTTCGTTACATGTGAAGATTCTGTTTTCGAAAAAATTTCACATGTGACGAAATTCGTCATAGTATTAGAGTTTTGAAATTTTTTTCGTCACATGTCAAAAAAATTCCACATGTGACGAAAAATTTTAGATTATATTTTCGAAAACTTTCACATGTGACGAAATCCGTCATAGTATTAGAGATTTTTTTCACATGTGACGAAAAAAAATAACTTCGGAAAAAAAATTCAGCAAAAAAAATTCGGAAAAAAAAATTTCAAAAAAAAAACGGAAATAAAAAAATTCGGAAATAAAAAATTCGGAAAAAATTTAGGAAAAAAATTTTGAAAATATATTTTTTCAAAAAAATATTTTTCAAAATTTTCCAAACATTTTGGTAAAAATTTTCGAAAATTTTTCATAAATTTTTAGAAAATCTTTCAAAAATTTTTGGAAAATTTTTCAAAAAGTTAGTTAACTAATATCAACCATTAGATCAAAACTAAAGAAGGATAAAATGAGTGGCTAGGATTAGTTCTCACCTTCTCACCATATATATATATATATAGGGAAGGGATAAATGAGAATAAAAGCAAAATGAGAAGAATAAGAATAATTTCACCACACATTTCAAATAGGAGGGAGAATTTTAAGGGAGATGATCTATTTTTGTAGATGCATCCGAAATATGGTTGTGGTTTTCTTATCCTTCTCATTTTAATATTTCTTCTTATTTGATCCTAATATATATATATATATATATATATATATATATATATATATATATATATATATATATATATATATATATATATATATATATATAAAATATTTGGGACATACTATTAATAGAAGGCTTAAAAATTCAGATTCAACAAATTACTTATAATGGAAATAAGATTTTAGAAAGCTTATATAATACTCATAATTAAAGTTGAAAGAAAAAAAATTAAATGTCTTAAATTATATAATTTAGTAACAGCCTTATATTGACTTGTAACAGCCCAAGAGTAAGTTATAACAGCCCACGAGTTGAAACAGCTTTTCTATTTTCTTTACTCCCTCCATTCAATCGTAACAGCTAACATTTATAGTACCCCAATAGGACGGTATTATAAAACCCATTATAACTTCTGCATTTTACAATCAACTACTTTTCAAAAGTCTCATTCCATGTACTCACAAATCAACAAGCATAAAACCTAACTATATCATTTGTATAACAAACATAGAGTCACCAAATATTGTTGCCAACTTTCCTGCACACGATTGGGTGATGGTTAAAACACACCATAACCAACAACTGAGCTCACAAAGCAGCATTGTGAATGCTCCTACGAATGATCGTATGATGATTGATTCACACCTGCGTGAAGAAGTAAATTTTCAAATCCCCATCTTCCCAACTTCTTCGGTCTTGCATGAAATATACCACAACTTTTTCATAAGATATTTTAATATACTTGATTCAGCTGAATAATTTACATCGCATACACTCAAAACATTTTTACAACATTTATTTTCATAGATTTCTCACGTATATCATCGGACTCACTTACATACATCACCTTATTTATTTCTAAAAACATTTGTTTGATATATAACTTTTCCTTCCTGTGAAAATGGTAAAATGCAAACAATCCCTTTTGATAATCGTCATTCGTCACAAACACAACCATCGTGATTTCACAAATCTCATGATTTCACTACCAACAGCTATATAAGAAAACCAATAGATCTACAAAATATATCAAAAGTTTGAACCTTCGTCACATGAGTAGAGATCTGAGCCGCACCATCGTCACAACCATCGTGATTTGGTTGTTGGTTAAACCACAACAATAACCCACATGATCAACTAACCAACAAAAAACCAGAAACAAGTAGCAACCCACGGATCTGGCAAAGTAATATTTTCCTCAATCGACACCGCCGCTTCTATCTCGAAAAAGTTGGACGCCTGTAGATCTAACACGGCCATATATAAAGAGAATAGGTAGTGGGTTCAGGCATTCACAATTGAGGGTTCAGTGGGTGAAGGTAGTTTTGTTTAGATCTGATATGAGATAAAAGGGACAAAGGATGAAATTCCATTTCTAACCCTAGCTAGATTGAGTTTTTTTTTCCTTCAAGTGAAACTACTGGGATGAAGAGAAAATGGAGAGTTTTGGAGGTGGGTGAAGGACAAAACATGAGTTGATTATGAAAGGAATACAAATAGAGATATGAGATAAATAAAAAGGGAAAAGCTCTCATTGCTTTGCTTGAACTATCTCAGCCATCAGTAAGCCTACTTATCCACACCATATATTTTAATCTTTGAAATATATGATATAAAGTAGGGAAAATGACGCAAATGGACCACGCGCCCTGCGGCTTATCACTTTTCGGACCACGCCTTTTCTTAATTTGAAACTAAACCGGTTGCCCACCGATTTTCTTGGACCCAACCAGGGGCTGCCATGTGGCCGACAACTTATGACACAAGTACGTATTTTGAAAGTATATGTCTTGTACTGTTTTTTGGGCAACTTGTATTTATACACGAGGATACTTTGGTCATTTTACATTTTACTCACCCATTATATTCTTATTATCCGCATCGCTGCTCGTTTATTCTCACCTAATAATTCCCACTGCCCTCTCCTTCCTCACCTCCACCTCCACCTCCTCCTGTCTCTTTTCACCGCCACCACCTCCTCCGACATCTTTTCCTCCGCTACCGGAGTCTCACTTCTCCACCTCCTGAGTCTCATCCCCACCTCCTCATCCATTTTAGTTTACTGAAAGAAAGAACCCACAATGGAACAACTTTTGACATCTCAAGTTTAATTTATGAGTTTTTGGCATTGATAAAATTGGATGGGCTGTGTAACCAATATGACTACATCTCTGTGGTATGAGTATTTGATTAATTATTAGGTTCGATTATTTAACCGAATCATTATTTTAATCAATTTTTCGTTAATTGAAATCTACTTAACAATACAATTGAAATTCATGAATTCAAAGACAATGAATATAGTTCGGCTTATGGCTTATTTGGTTTTCGGCTTATGTTTGATAAGCTCGCTTTTTGTTGTTTATTTGGTGAATCATGGTCCAAAGAAGTGACTTTTATGGAAAGTTTTCTAGGGAGAGAAGTTCAAGAGGAGTGGTTCGAAGGGAGGTTCAGTGGTCACGCGGTGGTTGGGGTGGTGTTGGCGGAGATACTCATCGGATGATGACGGGATAGTTACTGACGCGGTGGTAGAAGTGGGAAAATAGGCGGTCGGAGGGGCTCGGGGGTCGAGGCCGTGGAAGTGATTGGCTAATTGGTGAAAGACGATCTTCACACTCTCCATCTTTTGGGACTAGGGGCTCGCTCGTCATCTCGAACTAGGGACAGTATTATGAATATGTTTGTTAGTTCGTGTTAAGATATTTTCTTCTAACTTTATTTCATCAAATGAATCCCTCGTGACGGTGGTGGCAAAATTACTGGTCGGTTGTCAAATGGGTCAAAACTTAAATTGGGCATTTTTAGTATGGGTTTGTTTTAGTGACCACAAGCACATTTTTATTCTTTTGTAGCTTATATAGTTAATGTCTTTGAAATATGCTTACACAAATAATTCAAGCTTTATTTTTAACAAAGCATATTAGAAGGTTTCGTACAATTGAATCCTTGTGGGATGACTTATAACCCTTTGACTCATTTTATTTTAGCTAAATCTTTTGCTTGAACCATTTGACACATTTGCTTGTTAACAAAATATTCGCCGTTCAGAAAAGAAAACCATTTGGCGCATTCCAGATTAGATTAATGTGGACACGAACATGATCGACCCTAAGGTTTTGGTGTGCGCTATCGTTACATATTTATTATCCGAATCTTGAACTAACTTCTCTTTTTATTTTCCTATGTTACTTCATGAAATACTAATATCAAATCATTTTTTGAAAAATAGAAAATTTGATGGTGCGTGCTTCAGCGTAGACAGTCTGAGCACGTATCATCGAATGTCCCCGAAGCACGGTTACTAGTTTGCCCTCATTTTACTTAGAGCCCACACGTTCATAGATCTGTTATAGCCATCTCTGGTCTGTTTGTATCCAACACAAAATGCCATTATCGTGTCTTTTTGGTTTCTTTACCCAAGTTCAGGAAGCTGAATGTATTGTCTTTAGATAGCTTTTTAGGCAGCAGCATATTTACCAAGTATGTTAGCAGCATTTTTTATGTCATGATATGTTCAACTCAAGTATAACTTATGTGGATTGATCTTTCTTGTAATTTATCATGAAACTATATGCTATATATTGATTAACATGTGAAATATTGTCCCTCATTGAGTTAAAGCACTAACATTTTTTTAATGATTCACCAATTCCTATATGATTCAAAATTAAAATACTTAACATATTTTATTGATGATTCAGTATCCGATGATTCACTATCCAATAATTTAACGATTCATTATTACAATTTGTTAGTGATTTAATATTCATTGATTCATCAATTCGACAATTCACATTCACATATGATTCAATAAAAAAATAATAATATAGTTTTCTTCAAGTATAACCGTGAATCAATCTTTAACTCAATGTGAATCATCATGCTACAAGGTCATTTTATAGATAATCTAATAAAGATTGATTAAAAAATTGAAAAATTACCATCAAACGTGTGAACATTAGAAAAAAAACTAGATACTGGAAAACAATATTACAATTGGAGTAGTTGGTTATCAATTTCCAAATTTAGATGGCAAAATTATAGGAGTCTTCAATATTAAATTTAAGATTTGCTTGAGCTAATTACTTATTTACCCTTACAATTATTTTAAATAGCTTATTAAATGATTCATATTTAATATTATTAGATGGCTAAGATCTTTTCTCAATCTTCTCAATCTGAAAACCTTCTCAATGGAACCAAAGCCTATATACATACATGTATATATATAGAGTTAGAATCAAATAAGAATATTACTTAAAATAAGAAGGAATAAGAAGAACTATAACCGTAAATCCGAGATGCACCGACCTAAATTAGATGCATCCCTTTAACTTTAGATGCATTATAACACACAATAGTGTGTTTTCTAGCTTTTAATCAGATGCATATACATATATTAGATGCATTTCATGATTTCTCTTGTTTTTGTTCCTCCTGCACGTGCCGAAATCATGAAAATCAATTTGCACCATCTATACATCAAATTAACTTTCAAACTCAAGATGTTGCATCTATATGAATAAAATGCATCTAATGCAAGTCGTTGCATCTCAAATGAGTAGTTTTGGTCACTTCTCACCACTTTATTTTAATTTACTTACCACTCGATTCTCTCTCTCTCTCTCTATATATATATATATATATATATATATATATATATATATATATATATATATGAGTTATTTTAATATATAAGAAAGGTCGAGAATCATGAGAACCATTCTTAGCCTTTGATCAAAATAATCTACGGCTGAAAATAAAATAGCATTATTGTAAAAACATTCAAATTCAAGTGATATAATTTATTAGCCTGAAGGGCAATTATGGAACTTCAAATAATAATCAATCACCGAATTTAGAGGCAGTTATAATTTTATTTTCAAAGATCACACACATCTAGCCTCTCTCTCATTTTTCCAGATCTGATGAAACACCAACCTCTCTCATTTATCCAGATCTATCTTCTCACTAATCATAAATCATTCTTTAACCACGCCCTTCTCAATAATCTTATTTCACCCCATCATTTCTCACAATATCACGGGATACACTGAAGAAAAACGGACACACATGTACATGACGTTTTTTGGGATGGTGGTGATTTGCATATAGATGTTTTTAAAATCGATTTGTGTTTGAAGTATAAAAAAGGTATGTGATGTTTAATTAAACGTATGGTTCTTTATTTGGCCAGGTTAGGTAATGTAGATACATGCCGAGTTAAAAACTGATGAAGGCACTTATTTACGATTATAGATTTACATTTGCAATGCAGTTTGTTAGAGATCATCCAAAGTTTTTGAAAGTATGTTACTGAAATTTTTAATTCAGGAATTCTTATTTAAATATTATCGAGGAGTTATACAAATGTATAAGGTTTGACTTTCTTAATTGTCTCAGTAGACCATACTAGAGCATCAAGTCCTAAAACTTTATTTGATTGTAGAACACTAGAATTGTTTTGTTATTTTTAGTTTTTGCAAATTTGAGGCTTCATTCACGTGAAGTTTTTTTTTGTCCACATTTTTCTAAGGTCCCTGGATGGAATTTGTTAAATATTTTGTCTTTCTACTTGACGCTCGCTGGTAGATCATTTAGGTTTTTGACGCAAATCGAGAGTTTGGGTTTTTTTGTTTACTTTTGTTAAAGATTTTTAAAATTTAATATACAGTTAGTTGACGCCAAAGGGAAACGAATTTAAAAGTGATTTTTTGTTCATTATGGCTATTGGTACAGTACAGTTTGAGATTGTAATAGTTTGAAAAATGAGAATAGAGATTAAGAAAGTAAAATATACTTATGGCTTGAATAGTTTAAAGTTGATTGTAGACAGTGAAACATTTATTCCGTTTATTCAAGGATGTGGTTTTGGTTTATTATAGTTGTGAATGTTTCAAAACACTTGTGCACCAGTTACGTTATACATTCATCAAGAGCTTGCACGTGTATGCTTAGTTTGTGATTAATCATTCATTTGAAAATAAGTGTGGGATAAAGGCAATTTTAACCTTTTGTCGTATTATGAAATTTGAAGGGTCAGGCAAGGTTGAAGATGAGGTTGCTCAACAAAGACGAAACATATATGCATAATTAGGGATGTCAATAGGGCCGAGTCAACCTGATCCGAATCCGATAAGGCTTATAGGGCCGAGTCTACTCGGGTTACAAATGCTTATCAGGTTATTTTGACCCAAACCCGATAACCCGATATTGTTATAGGGTCGGGTTAAGGTTGAGTTATTTAGCTTATCGGGTTATTGGGTCAACCCGATAAGACACAAAAAACATTATATAATATTTTTAGAAAAGGTTATAGCCCATAAGCGTCAGTATTTGCATTGGTTTACATACGCAATACTCCATTATTGCTTATTAGTCATTACAGCTTAGTGTTATTTGCAGGTTGTCTACTTAATTTATGTATAAATATATAATTCTAGTTCTTGCTTGCACTTACATATTTTAAACGTATATAAGTTTTTTTTTGTGCTCACTGTAGACTTTTTTGGGGCAATTTCATATCTCCCCTCCTTTTTATTGAAAATTTCATATATACCCAAACATGCATAAAAAACATTGTACATTATGCATTCAATACTTGCACTTTGGGTATATATGAAATTTATGTTGAAAGTAGGGTGATATATGAAATTAATCCGACTTTTTAATAGGCAAATGATATATTTATTTGTTCATATGCATTCTTTCTAGTTCATATTTAATTTGTTCATAAGCCTAAAATCATTTTTCTTTCGGTAGCAAACTTAAGACATGAAATACTAATGGAGCCAAATTAAATAAAGTGACCCGATAACCTGGATCAACCCGACCCGATAACACCCCTATGCATAAATTGTATTATTCTAGTTGTTAGGTTTATGGTTGGCTTAAAATTAATTAAAGGGTGTGCATATATCTTATGTTAGTATATTCCTTTGCATAATTTGATTTGAGTAATGGGTGTATATGTGTTTTATGGCTGATATAAAATATATAAAAGGGTTGTGCATATGTGTTTTAAGATTGATATAAAATCAAAGAAAAAGATATACATATGTGTTTTAAATTATGCATTTATATTTCTTAGTTGTTTCAAGTAAAAAATAAGTTTCTTTGCTAAATTTTTTAGGCGTGCAAATATGTTCTTTGAAGACGTGCACATATGTTCAAACGAATTTGATGAGAAACTGGAAGTACGCATATGTTCTTTGAAGGTGTGCATGTATGTTCTTGGAAGGCGTGCACACGTGTTCAAAAGATTCAGATGAGAAACTTCAAATACACATGTTCTATGCACATATGTTAGTGGAAAGCGTGCATGTGTATATTTGAACTGATGTATTTGTATTTGAATTGTATTTCATTTGATATAAAAATTTATGTATTATATTATTTTCTTGGTTTATCATAAATATAAAGTTCACGTCTATAACTATTTACGTTTTTTATTTTTATTTTAGAAGTTTATAGAATGTATAGTAGAAACATATGTGAAAAATACTTTTTTTAAGTAAAGCACATTTGAAGTTTAAACTAGTGTATCACTAAAAACACATGTAAATTTATATTATTGAAATGAAATACATGTGCACCTTGACTTATATGAAGAAAAAAACACATATGCACCTTACCTTGAAATCATGAAAAAAAAAATCCTAAAATTTAGGAACTAAAAAACGTTTCTATTTAAAAAAATCAAAAAGAAAATAAAAAATGTATTTTTACTATTATACCCTTTTGAATTAAATAATAATAATAAATAACTAAAAAAATCTGATTGGTTGATGGTGGTTCTCGCAGTTCTCGACCTTTTCTTGGTTCTGAAAAGTACCCTTCCCGTTTATATTAATCTTAACGTTTATATTATACTCGTTTCCCGTTTATATTAATCTTAACGTACTTATTACGTTATTTAGTTTGTTATTATTGTAAGATATTAACTTTTCACTTACACATCATAACATTAACACAATTAGCACATAGATGATTTTAGAGAGAAAGAGTGGGACATTCTAGTGAGAGAAACTAGTTGAATATTAGATTACCAAAGAATATCCAACCCTCTACCTTGCAAGGTAGAGGGTATTTATAGGTTACAAACTAAACGACCTCCGACGGCCTGTGGATCGTGGATACAATGGTAAAGACCGACCTTCTTCCACGGTGTTGCACTAAACTATTTTTCACTATTAACTAACTACATAAACCGTAACTAATGACCAATCTACGAGCTAACTTATGCTAGATAATAGTTGGGGTGACCGACTCTTTCAAAGACCGGAATTTTCTAATTCCTAACAATCTCCCTGGAGGTCACCCCATGTTTTACATTTCAAATCCTAGCATTCTAGTCTTGACATTGTTCTTGAGCTCGTAGTTTTCATATATCAACATCGTAAACTTAGTGCATAGGTGGTGCAACTTCAAAGTCCGCAAAGATTTGTACTTTAAGCAGAGGTCCATTTCGATTCACGAGATAGTAAATATGAGCCAAGATTCGAGATCATCACCATCAACAATCTCTCGTGACATCCTTTGTGGTGTGATGTTGTGACTTTAGGACCGACATGCTCACATTCGGATCATGATGTCTTCTCATCGAGTAGCGAAGCTTTAGTTGATTCATGATATTGGCGCAGCAGAAGCGAAGCATGGAGTGAAAATATCGAGTCATTGATGCACTAATCATGATTTCTTTTGAGTTGAATGTGTTAAGTGAGCATGCGGCTATGGATTGACCGCTTCATTCGATCACCGCAAACGTCAAGCGACTGCATACAACGCTTAGCAACAAATCGCACGAAAGTGTCTTTGATCACTTCGATGAATTGAGGTACACGCCCACGGTTCCTCGCTGATCAAGACAAGTACCGCTCAGTGATCGTGTAGGATTCCTAAGAATCTCCTTGACGTGGTTTCGCAATGTTCTAGCTGTTCTCAAACCGAACATCTCAAAGAAGACAACACGGAGTGAGTGAACCAATGAATATTAAGTCCATCGATTGATGAAAAGAGATTTGAAAAACAATCGTATTGCTCAATAGAAATTGTTTTGCAATACAACAAAGGTTTTATTGAAAATCGCTTATCAATCATAAAATACCTTTGGTTTGAAAAATGAGTACACGGTCGATGTGCTAAAGAAAAGAGTTTATAAGCACAAAGACCGGTTTTCAAAGGTATCCGTCAATCCCTAACTCGAACCAGTTTGATTCAAGAGATTGAATCGCCCATTGTTTCTGCTCGGTTGTCACATGGTTGATCTATAAAATAGATCTCACATGCCACCTACCAGAGCTTGTTTGATGTTGGCTCCGTAGGCTTTCCATCTTCATTGTGAATATGTAAACATATCACTCGATGTTCCGCAATACCACAAGGATAATGGGACTCTGTTATAATCTCTTTCCACATTGTGTGAAACAGAGAGTCTTCATTGAAAGTGTCCTAATGAGATTTATTGATGATCTCGTGGCTCTAGACTCAATTTGTGCATATTTGGATCCTATAACGGAGACTAGGGAGAGGGTCTCCTTCTTCAATATCAACCATCTCTAAGAGAAAGTCGATAGATAATGTCGGTTCCCGTGAGAATGAAACAAGACCTTTTAAGAGGAACTTGAGTGGTTTGGGAAGTTGAAGTGCAAGGCACACCGGGTCCATGACGCCTTGTCTTCAATACCGATGTTACCATCAAGAGCATATGAATTGAACCCGGTTTCGCCTCTAAGGTTGAATAAATGGAGGCTATTTGTTTTCACCCTTTCTCATTCAATTCTTTTTAATTCTTCAACCCTTCAAGCTTACCAAGACTTCATAGCTAGAACCTTGTTGGGTTTATTCCAAGACTAGCTCTGTCTCATCCGCACTCTTCCCATATCTCATTTTTCTCCTTTTTTATCATCATACCTAAGGACTTCTACACTAACTAGTGGATTGTCCTCGGTAGATCCCTCCGCTTCGGCGGATCATGGGAACCAATACCTAACCTTATCATCCTTATATCACCGCATATAAAGTAAAGTTGGTCGGTCAATTTGGTATTGTTCATCCGCCAATGGATCCAATTGAAAACCATTTGAAAATCAATTCGTATACTTGTGATATATTATCAAAGCTTTTTGTACCGAATTGTTTTGATATTTTTAGAACGAGAACTCCCTCAACATGTGCATCAAGTATTGAAAATGTTTTGCACGCGAGGCAAGAGAAAGAATTAACTTCTTTGATTACCATTTTCTAAAGATATCAACATCACTTCCTCAAAAGATCAAGTTGGAATAGCATTTCGGAAGGATGAGGTTTCCATGAATTAGCTCCCCTCAATATGTGCCTCGAGGTTGAAAGGGTTTTGCACATACTAGAGGAACCTTTATCATCAAAGGATTAGAAGCCATGTGATCAAGGTACTTTAAAGTATTTAAAGTGTAGTGTACCCGATGACTTGAATTTACAAAGAGAGTTCTCCCTTAATATATGCTTCATGATTCGAAAACTTGTTTAGCACATATAAGGAGAAGTATGCACAAAATTGGTCATCTTATCTTTACCATCTTTCATATTTATATCACATTTTCTCCCGATCAAAATCTTAAATCCTTTGAGATTTTGGATCTCAAGTGATTTAAATAAGTGTGAGGTAAAATATTTGTAGGAGAAAAATGTGTCCAATTTTATATGATAAAGAAAAAAGGACAACAGATGTTTCCCTTTTTCATAAGGGAAACCATAGTACAAATCCTAGCACTATTACATGTATCACAGCTTGTTCATATATAATACACCACATATAACACAAAGTTAACAAAACATAAACGGTATTCAAGACGCCTTCATTCAGCTTCTTTGAAGAAGTTTGTAGTGACCATCACGAGCCTTCCACCAACAAAGCTTTCAAGGTCGCGGAAGATCCTTCGTGTCTTGAGTCTACGCCGGATTGCAAAGAATGAAATGTTCACATCTCTTCACGTCATCATCACCCGTAGTAGTTTTAACCCAAGATCTCATATCAAGTTTGGCTTCTTTCACTCGTGTCAAGTTCTTCTTCGACCATTTTGAGCGTACCATCACTAAACTTGTAAAGTTCACATAGACGATAAGCATACGCGATCCATATCTGTCGGTGAAGATGACGGCTCTAGGGGTGTCAAGAACTTTGTATTCACGATGAAATTCATGCCCGCACGCACTCCATTGAGGACTTGTGAGGTTGACCTGGTTTGGTAGCTTTCAATGCCAAGTCAAGGTCCTCAACTCGCTTCCGAATGACTAAGCCCCGATCCAAAGAGTGACACCGCAGAGGGCCTTTTCTCACGCATGTAAGTGCTCCGTGTGTCCTTGAAGATTTAAGAGATAGAGATCTTCAAATCATTGGGCGTAAGATGTTTGAAGTCGTTCTCTTCAATGGTATACATTTTGAGATCGCTCTTTAAGGACAATCTTCTTCAAGTACTCATATCCATACATCGGAAGATCTCTACATCGACAACGCTTAAGATTTGTAGTTTTGATCCGCCTCATTGCGGCCTTTTATCGTCGCCATGTCTTTCAATGTAGAACATCTTCTTTTGAACCACCAGTGGGAAATACCATAAGACGCAATATCATACTTTTGTTCTTCATTTGCCCAAAATTGATCAGAACCATCCGCTCAAGCCCCGATCGTAATAGGTTGCGCTTTCATCTTTGAAATAGATAGAGCAGCCTTCTTTCCGCAGAGCGAGCACACGATAGTCCAAGTCGTGATTGAAGAAGAATTCACCGAATGGTTATCCGACCGTGTTCACCACCAAGAGGAAGAGATTTGTTGACATTGAAGCGATCGATTTGCTCACCGACTTGGTCATTCAAGATCTTATGGCATTCTTCCATCCGATATTGAAGATGGTTTGCATCAAGATGGAAGACTTTGACAATTTCGTAGGCTTGACCTTCTAGATCTCTTGGTGTTATGGAAGAGATACTTTTCCGCCACAAAACCATCTAATGAAACTTCCCATATCACCAAGTAGTGTAGAAGAGAGTCTTCACCGAACTTCATAGTTATTGGTGATAACCGATGCCCAATTGTTGTCGGGAATCATAGAGTCGACTGGGATTGTCCATGGGTTCGGAGAAGGAGGTCTATCTTCCACAATGCGTTGAATTGTGTCTCTGTAAGGAGCTACCCCGATGTACTAGTGCGGTTCCCGCTATGTAATTGTCAAACCAATCTTCCGATGGCTTAGGAATATGTTTCGTCGATGCATCATCTTCATCTCGTTCGAGTCACCATAACTTGAGACTCTTCGTGACCACTTGATCATCGTGAATGGAGGTGGATGTGAAGTGAATCTTGAATCGATCGTCGTCCGTGCGCGATTTCTTCCGAGTACCCGTTTGTTTGTAGAGTCCGATTGATTGGACGGTTTTGGAGTTGATGATGGTGGCTGTGATGGAGGTGAATTGGGTGTTGACGAAGGATTCCAGCCCAAGTTCCAGCGCCTCCCGGTGGTGGAGGATCTTCGCGATCTTTATGAACCTTCATCAATGTTTCCATCACAATTGTTCTTCTTTTCTTTTAGCATCCTTTTCTCCGACTTCAATTTTAAACTGTTCATAATTGTCGAATCGATGGATTCTTCAAGTGCCTCATAAAGTTTACCGTGAACCTCATGCTTGTCCTCTTCGGCCTCATACATCCTTTCACACAGGCGCCTCATATCGGAGATGGGAGGTCCTTGAATCGTCTGAGAAGTGGAGCCCATTGCCCATTCCACGGCATCCTTGACTTCTCCTTCAATAGCATTAGTAATCGCTTCATGAAGTTGAGGTGCTCCAATCAGAGACACGCTCCACCGAGAATCAACAGATTTAGGAAGTTGCCTTTCCAAGGCTTCTACCCTTTAATGGTTTTATCCAAGAGTTGATCGACGTGAGAATCATGGAGGGAAGTCGGTGGAGCCACTTCATCCGCGATTGTGAAGATGGGTTCCGAGTTGGTGGTGTTGTTGATGGTGTTTGTACGGTTGATCGAGCAAGGGAGGTGGAAGTGCAGTTGATAGTGAAGATGCAGTCATTGGAGGAATGGTTGAAGTATCTTGCTGAATGCTGATATTATACATGGATTGTGCAGAGTCTAAGGTTTTGTCATTAATGAATTGATCACCAAAGGAGAAGTCATCATCAAGATTCTTAAGTGAAGATAGAGAGTTTGTAGACAGATTTTGTTCATCCATCTTCAAGGTCTCGTCAGATCTTGTCCCAAGGTTCTCCTGTGAGCCCTTTTGTAACAGAGTGTCAACATTCAACTCAGATTGAGTCTCACCAAGTGATAGAGATTCCTTGAACGCTTCGTGCACCACACCGGATTGTTCCTTTCATGAGGTGAATCTGCTCTTCTCTTCACTCATATGGATTAGTGGTGCTAGAGGAGATGAAGAGATGGTTAAAAGCATGTGAGCAGCGACTTGTTCATCACTTGCAACTCCTTTACCCTTGTCAAGTGTTATTGGGGCTTTGTTGAGGTGGTTGAGAGGTTCTCTTAACATAACTCCACCCATCGGAGCCTTCACATTTTGATCTTCAAGACTTTGTTGTATACCACGCTGCATCGTCATCCTCATCAATTAACCCGAAGTATTCCTTGGCACCTCGGTGTGCTCATCTAGTTCCTTTTCCACTTTCTTCTTCTTTTCTTTATGCTTTTGGATGAAGATTCGACCGATGAGATCTTTCACGCCTCTTTTAGGAAGAGAGGCATAGGATGCTTTAGAGTCGAGGTGGTCTTGGGAGCAGCTTGGTTGTAAAGGAGAGGTGTGACATTAGCGAGAGTTTGGTTGCACTTTTCATGTATTGCTTGAAGTAGTCCTTCTTCTTGATATCATCCGTGAGAAGAAGATCGTGAATTGGCAATCCAAATACTTCGATTCGAACCTCTAGGAACATATTTCAAGTTTCCTAAAATAAATTCATGTTCGCTTTGTGAAGAGTTGATTCGCACCTAGGAGTGAAGTTGTGAGTTTGTTGCGATCATGGATGACAAGTTTGGAGAATCGATGTCGGGAATTACGAGTTTGTTCTCGCTTCACGACCTTGAACATTGTTCGAAAATAGGTTCTCGCGATATGAATGTGGTCATTGATAGCGAGAATTCTTCCCAAATACGATCCGAGACATTCACATCAACCCTATTAACGATTCCCATAGGATTTGCAAGATGGGAATTCTAACTTTATCGAACCCCGATGTTTTCCCGCACAAGCACACGCTCGTAATGGTTGCAATAGCTCTCGTGGTTGATACATGTGTCCGATGATAATGTCGAGGCTCTTGAGATACTGCTCGATAGCCTAACCCAATAAGAAATACGATCGATCGTCAAGACCGGTGGAGATACGAATCTAATGTCGGGGTCACATGATGTGATTCCAAGAGCTTTGCTCAAAATATCGTAATCAATTGTAAACTCCATATTATCCAAATTTGCAAGAGTATCGTCGTGATTTTATTCCATTGAACGGTGTTCCGTAATTGTTGAATGTAGATGGCGTGAATCGAGCATTGCTTGGTAATAGCAATCAAGAAGTTAGTGTTTTGAGGATGTCAATTGAAACTTTGAATATCGGATTTTGTGGGAGCCTTTGTAGGTCCACATAACAGCTTGCTTTTACCAATAGCGCCCATTGACTTTTGGAAGGATTTCATCGTCCGAGAGTATTCCGGATGATCCCGACGGAGTAGCGCTTTTTCGGGATTGAACTTGCCATTGATGTTCGAGTAATCATACAGTCAATAGTGATAGATGGGAACAGGTTAGATAATAACTGGTAAGTGAGACAACATTAATCATGGAGATAGAAACTCAGAATGAGTCCCCAAAACACATACAGAGAAGGATTGAGTGGCATAGATTACAAATATATGACAACATTCAGGTATATGATAACATTCATAAATGAAGTATATCAATGAAGTACATTCATACCAATAAATGATTACATGACGAGCTTCAAGGGGACTTAAAGGACAAAAGAGTGCAATACAGAGAGAACATGACATGAATCAAGATACACATAACAAAGTGATATAACACATATGTATGAGGCAAAAAGTAACATTTGGCAGTCGTGAGAGAACCCAAGTACCTTTTGCCTAAACAGAGATGTCATAACAGTTTACATAGAGTAAGTTAATTCAACAAGCCGAATTATGGGATCCTAGGAGTAGTGAGAGCGAAATCATCATTAGCAAAACTTAGAGCATTTTAAAATTCTTGACCCTAAGACTAATTCTCAATCATGAACATCGTTATAAGCTTGTAAAACAAGTCGTCATCTAGAGCCACGGACAAGCCACAAAAGGATTAGCACTCTAAGTCGCTAAGCAAATTCGCTAACATGTAAGACCAAGTTGCCATGAATAAAACCTAAACCAAGTCGCTACAAGCAACAACTAAGTCGCTAGGTAGTTAAATTCGCTAACTTGAAAATACAAGTCGCTATCTCGCTAATTCGCTAACCAAGTCGCTAGGATAATTCGCTAGCTCAGAAAGTCAAGTCGCCATGTACAAGAACTAAGCCAAGTCGCTACAAAGAGGTTAACTAAGTCGCTAGGTTATTAATTCGCTAACTTGTAAATACAAGTCGCTAGTTACTAACTCGCTAACTAAGTCGCCGAAGCTAGTGAGCTAATTCATCGGTGACGATTCGCTATGTAGAGCTCTAACTCGCCATGAAGAACATTCATACTAAGTCGCTACCAAGAACAGCCTAACTCGCCACCAAGAACATACCTAACCCAACCCATCACCGATCCATTTTACTCATCCATCAATGTATTCAACCAATATAGTCCAAACAATATAATCCACACAATGTATAACACGCTCAATCATTTTATAAGTAACACACATACGATTTACAAAGAAGATCCGAACCTAAGCGAGAGAGTCAACAAATCACACTACGCGAGCAATCGAAAGGATCCGGAAAGAGTGATAAGTTAGACACTAGACACTAAAGCATAAGATAGTAACAAAAAGAGGGAATCAAAGCAAACCTTAGGCTAAGTCGCTAGTAAGAATGAGAAGACGAAGAGAGAAAAAACGAGAGGAGAAGAGAAGAGACAAGGTAACACGCTAATGGGTAACTCGCTAGGGTATACAACCTCACTTAGGCAATATGACACAATTGGTCCTTGTGGTTATGAACTAAGGTGGTAATACGCCAAAAGCAACAAAAACTTACACTATATGACAAGTTTGGTCCCTATGGTATTAGTGAATGAGTGGTAATAATATGCTAACACGGATAAGATAACGCCTCTAGCATTGATTATTACATCGATCATCATGAAGCAATTCAATTCAACATTTCAACACATAGGCAAATCTCATGAGCAAAATGTATAACCACACCAGATATTTCAAATGTATACCCGCTAGTCACACAAGGAAATCACCACATAGTACAAATAAACAAGCATCATATCCAAAGACGAAGCCAATGGTGTATAAAGCAATCTTCCTCAATCAATGTCAACACGTAACATTGATTGATATTACCCGAGCCCATTAAACTACCAAGAATATATCATTTGTTCGAACTTCATCTATGATCCCGTGCCATTATTGAATGACATTTCTAGGATCGTAGATGTTATCGATAACAAGGAATATATTCATTATTAGATTGTAAAAAATGATAAAATGATAAACATTTGTGAATTTTTTTTTTTTTTTTTTTTTTTTTTTTTTTTTTTTTTTTTTTTTTTTTTTTAACTTGATTTATACAAAGACATGAAAGGACGAGTCCAGATTCGAAATGAATAGGAGTCAATAGTAAGAAGTACATCAACTCTGGCAAGCTATAGCTCCTGAATGAGCTATGTTCATATCTGAGGGGAACCAAGTCATGAAATTCCTGATTGAGTTGAGCATTGTACCTGAAAAAGACTGAGAGCACATTGTACTTGAAGCACATGTAGACTTGTACATAGAAGGGTTAGTGACATGTTTAGTCTCACATTTAGATGCAACACAGTATGATCCAGACATATCATTAATGGGGATCCTGTTAGGTTCTACATTCTTGAAGAATTTACCTGTGGGAATCCACTTGAGGCATGATTTAGGAATGTAAGTTCGTTTAAGTCCTGTATACTTAAATAATCGGCCAGTGGGAATCCATTTGAAGCCACAATGAGATGAACTAAATGAGTGCACACCTTCTTTCGACTATTTGTTTTTGTGATCCGAGAATTTCTTAGGGATTGATCCGTCGAACTATGTTTTGCATGAAATCTAGTTAAGCTTGTAGCATTTTTGACTTGTGGGTGATGTTCATTAGTCCCGTGCTTGGGATTCATCATATCCGAATTAGGCAATGAAGTGACCGGTTTTGACAAAACAGACTTGTAATCAACTTGGGATGTAAGCTTAGATTTCAATGGTTTAGCTCTTTCGCACCTAAAGGCATTAGGTTGTTTAGTAACTGCTCGCTTCAAGTGGTTCGAACCGTTGACTTTCCCAAAGTTGAAGGTTTTGCAAACTTAGTGTTCATCCTATTTCCAAGATACTTCCCGAGCTCATTTTTAGGGCAACAATATTGAAGCTCTTATCCCGAATTTGTGCATTGAGGTCATCAATATCTTTCATCAATAGATTAGATTGATTGATTAATTTAGAGTTTGCATCCTCAAGGTTCTTTCTTAACGCTCATTTTCTCTTAGAAGGTTGGACACACATAGAGCTAGTTCGAATTCCTAGAATCTAGTGTATCACTCATCTCATGACGGTCACATTTCGGGCTTCGAAAGAAGAGATTTGATTTCTTATGGTAGAATCTTTGTCCCGAATCGGATTTTAACCGATTAATTTCAAAAATTCTCTAAATTCGAAGTTCCAGACATTACTACTTTTTTTTCGCATAAAACATTTCATCCTTATGTTGTATTTCAATTTGCAACGATATACGTGTTTTTCAAGAATTGAAAATTTGTTTGAAAGTTCATCATATACCCATTTTTCAATCATGTTACTTGCACTAGATTCGCACAAAACAAAGATTGATTCCACATTGTTATGTTCGTGGTAAGAGTCATGTACCTTCTTGTGAGAATTGGTGTGATCGATAAGTGTACCTTGTTGATTGTTACCTTTTCCGACTCGAGAATTTGAGATCGTTGTTGTTTTCTTCATCCTTTTCCATCATAGCCGAGATTCGCAATCGGTGTATTCTCACGGTTCAACAGAGTGGAGCATGACACGTCATCATTGTTCCATGGACACTCTTGACACTCATTCAATTCCTTCAAATGTTGTTATTCTCTTTGCGCTTCCTCGATGTATGTTTCCATATTACTCATGAGTTGAATAAATGAGTTTCGAACTCATGAATTTCCATTCCCGTGTTTTCAAGGACATTCCGGTCATGGTATTATCAAAATCGAGGAGTATTCTTCCGGGATAAGTGGTGAAATTGGTTGAAGATGGTTTGAAGAGCAAAGATGAGAATCATCATTGAGAGCTTTTCTTTGGTAATTTGAAACCTCGGTCGATCTAGGTTAAACAATACAACTCTTGTTAAAGTGGGAAAGTCCCGACGAAGAATGGCACAACTTGTTCGATCCATGGTTGTTGATAAGAGTAATTTGAGAAGTTGATCGAGATGTTGAAACGCTCACCGGTGCATACCACAATCTTAGTATCATCCGAAGAAGTTAAGTGTGACATATTTGAGTTGTTCGATTGATCAATCTTGAGTCATTTGGTGTGAGGCCTTCGATGGGCATTCTGCTTCACTATTCGGGTCAGTTTTTCAGAGAGCAAGTACTTTGGTGATTAAGGGATCCGTGATGACTGACATTGTGTTATTATGAATTACTCCTCAAATCTCTAGAGAATTCAGAGTCAATTTGCTACCAACAAAATAGTACTAATCCCTAGTCGCTAGAAAATACTACACCTAGTCGCCAACACTAATTCGCCAACACACTAAGTCGCTAGCAATAAGTGTACTAAGTCGCTAGCCTTTAACTCGCTACACCCCTAATTCGCTAGAGTCCCAAGTCGCTAACAGAGAAACAAGTCGCTAAGTAGTAACTCGCTACAGACTAAGTCGCTAGCCAAATTTGTGCAGTAATTCGCTACACAAGTCGCTAGATATGCAAGTCGCTAAAGAGCAACTCACATGCACTAAGTCGCTACCATTAAGTCGCTAACAGTAGTGGAGATTCCACTACTTGTACTTTAACTCGCTAGCTCTAACTCGCTAGCTTTTATAATCAGAACTCGCTACAAAACTATGAAGTAAGTCGCTACCAAGAAACTTTTCCGAGAGCTAAGTCGCTAACATGAAAACCAAGTAACCTTCACTTTTCAATCCAAGAACAACCCAACCAAGATGATTCAAGCTACCAAATGAAAACCTAAACACTTTTGATGATTCTAAACATAAAAGTACCAACAAAATTCAAACTTTAACACAAGAAATCAACCAAATGATGCAAAACCACTAAACTTTTTCAAACTCAAAACCACCTAAAACCACTATAAATCCAAAGATGTGCAAGATATGATCTAACCATGGCTCTTGATACCAATTGTAAGATATTAACTTTTCACTTACACATCATAACATTAACACAATTAGCACATAGATGATTTTAGAGAGAAAAGTGGGACATTCTAGTGAGAGAAACTAGTTGAATATTAGATTACCAAAGAACATCCAACCCTCACCTTGCAAGGTAGAGGGTATTTATAGGTTACAAACTAAACGACCTCCGACGGCCTCGTGGATCGTGGATACGATGGTAAAGACCGACCTTCTTCCACGGTGTTGCACTAAACTATTTTTCACTATTAACTAACTACATAAACCGTAACTAATGACCAATCTACGAGCTAACTTATGCTAGATAATAGTTGGGTGACCGACTTTTCAAAGACCGGAATTTTCTAATTCCTAAATTATATATATATATATATATATATATATATATATATATATATATATATATATATATATATATATATATATATATATATATATATATATAGTGTGAGTTATTTTCGTAACCAAAAAATTATGAACTCATGAGAACCGATCTTGGCCTTCTATTTTTGATCAATCTACACTACTTTATAACGCGTTTAGGCCTTCTAAAATTAGAAGACTTAAAATTCGACTTTTTACTGCTTATTATGGAAAGAGTTTTCTAACCAAAATTAAGATAAGGAGCTCCAATCACGAGATGACATGTGTCACTTAACAAACTCCAAGCTTAACTTCTAACAAACTCCAAACCTAACTCCTAACCACTAAAAATTAAGATAAAGAGCCCAATTATAAAACGACATGTGTTATTTCTCAACTAAAATTCATCTTTATTTTTAAATTAAAATATCTTTTATCTACTTATTTTTTTATAATCTAATATCATCATATTTTCTAAAATTTTATGCTCTTTAATTCAACATCCATTTTGATATATTTTATGAGTTTTAGTTTCTATATTTTAATGGGTTTATTTTATTTTAATTCAAATTTTACAACTTTAACCTTTATTTCATTTATTTCAATCAATATAATCTTGATTCACAAAATCATATACTTTTGGGGTAGTGTTTGACGCGTAAGATCATGGGTATTTCATATACGCGGAATAATGATGTCATGAAAGCTACTTTAAAAGTTACGATGAACCAAACAAACACTTACAACTAACACATATACGTTCAGTGTTGTGAAACGAATTCACTAAACTAAAGTTAAACACATATAACTATATTTATCGCCACCACTGCTACATGCAGTCTCATTAGTGGCTATAAATGATGATGGCATAATGGTAATAACTAATAAATTCATGTTCGGTTATACAAAAAATAAAAGGGCATTTATGTAATTTAAATCACCCCTTAAATTTAGGATCTGACAAAAAAATTAATAAATCTCTTCTCATTTGTTAACCTAATAACCGCCCCTCATCTCCCTCTCTCTTTTCTCTGCATCTAAAATTCTTCGATTTGTAGAGCAAAAGGAGGACACGCGAAAAAAAAGACCCTAACACAAAATTCTCTCTAAAAAACGGCGACAATGGCTATGTATTGGTTGGTCTAATAATGTTTCATTCGTTACTCCTAGATTCTCAATTGTGGGTCGGTTGGATACTTTATTTTATTGATCAATCATAGGTTGGTTTAAGGTTTCTTAAACATTGTATAGTTTATTGTTTCATACTATATCGTGGGTCGGTATTGGGATATCAATATTATTATATTTAATCATTTTTCCTAGATTGCACTTTAACCATCCTATTTATTGCCTTATAACTGATTTGTCTTTGTTGTAATTGTGCTCTTCGTATTGAGATTATTATTGCTCTTAATCTGTATACCAATATTCTCCAGATCTGATGATTAATCTCCATTATTCTCGATAAGGTAGGTTTGCTTTTGTGTGGATGTTTTTGTGTAATGGACAGATAAGGTAGGTTTGCTTTTGTGGCTAATTTGATAAAAGTTTAACACTAATTTTATCTTCATTTTTAATTTATATCATGTTAATTTGTTTTTTTCATTTTCGAATGCGAAATTAGCCGACCCCATTACCATTATGGTTACATAATATTTGTAGTGATACATGTTTATTGCTTTGTATATCGATTGATTTTTTTTAAGAGAAATGCTTTTTTTTTAATGTTTATAAGTTAGTACATGTTGATGGATCTGACTCACTAAGTTAGTTAAATTGAAGTGATCAATTTATGGAGTGGTGATTTTTTATATGTTTACGGAGATATGTGAATAATATTTGAACGTTTTTGGCAAACGCGAACATTTTGGTTTGGTAACGTGAGTTTTTTTTTTTCGAACTAAATTTATTGTAAGACTAGCAAAGACGCTTGAAATTACATGAAAAAATGGAATCAGGACATTTGATCCAAGAGATCCAATCAAAGCTTACTTTTACATCTACTGTAACACCAAGATAAGACAACAAGACAATCTCAAAAAAAGAATCCAATCGCGGTTGAGAGCTTCCAAACAACACTTGATTACGGAATTCCAAATCACCCACCACATGACATAAAAGACTCTCTAACACACTTTTCCTCCCTTTAGAGACGAAGAAAGATTGAACCAAGAAAGCCAATCAACATAAGACATACATTCCTGAATATCCAACTCCCACCAACTAGCAACTTTAAGCAAAAGATGACGAGCCACATTACACGAAAAAAGAAGATGTGAGGAAGTCTCTCCAGCACAACTACATATGGGGCAAAGGATGGATGGGATATCAATCCCACGAAGAGACAAATTTAATCGAGTAGGCAATCTGTCCAAAGACACTCTCCAAGCAAAAACATTGATCTTTATAGGAACAACACTAACCCATCTAGTGGAAGGACCAACCACAGGCAATAAAGAATCATCAATATAAGATCGCACCGACCTAACCGAGAACTCACCCGAGGGGTCAAGAGACCAAACCCATCTATCATTTTGATTGGTAAGGACCACTGGAACGATTTTATCAACAAGGAGCTGTAGTTGCTCTTCTTCTACACCTCCACGTGGGTCACGCCTAAAAGAACGTGAGTTTTTTTATTGCACATGTATTTTTGAGTGTGCATATGTGTTTTTACAGTTGTGAATTTGAAACCTTCTATACATATGTGTTTTTACAGTTTCATGAACTTGTTTCTTTTGTTTAATTTCAACTGTTATGAAAGGATTGTGCATATATGTTTTGTTAGTTGTTATGATTAAATAATTCCTCTATTATTTGTTTGTGATTATAGGTTCGAGTATAACGAAGAATATGAAGAATGCACATACGTATATATAAAAGCATATGGACGAACTCAATCGCATATACATCTGAAAGAGATCGAGAGTGCTAAATGAGGAAAAAACACCGTGAGGATTAAAAACATATGTAGATTTTATGGGTTCTTTTAACAAGACGAGGAATACACACGCACGTCTAAAAGATGAACCAATTATTAAAGACATTGTTATGCACATGTGCACGCTTCATATATTTGTAATAATACATATTTATGTAATATTTTTTAATAAAGTTTTGTTTGTTTGTATAAAATTGTATAAATGTATTAATAAAGTTTTGTTGTTTGTAAACAAACTTATGTAATATTTTCTTATAGATACATGTGCAAATACAAAACACTTATGCATAAACGAAAAATACAATTAACACCCTATACACATGTGCACACAATGTTAAAAAAAAAAAAAAAAAATCCTAGAATTACGGAACTAAAAAACGTTTTTGAAAAAAATATAAAAAGTAATTTTGCCATTATACCCTTTTGAATTAAATAATAAAATTAATATAAGAAAAATCGATTGGTTGATCTTTGTTTCATAGCTTCTCGTGATTTTTCTTGGTTCAAAATAACCCTTCCTATATATATATATATATATATATATATATATATATATATATATATATATATATATATATATATATATATAATGAAATAATGATTAATCGATACTTTATGTGATTGTGTGTGCCAACTATTTTTTTCTTATTGACGATCGAACTTTCAAAATTCGATCATTGTGTGTATTTTATGACTATTCTTCCATAAAATGACCATTTTACCCTTCAAATATGAAAAATTAAGGGTAAATGGTCGAAAATACACAATAATCGAATTTTGAAAGTTCAAGACACACAAGTTAAAAATATGGCTACACACAATCATAAAAATGTCAAGTTCGATCGATTTTTATTCTTTTCCTGATATATATATATATATATATATATTAGGATCAAATAAGAAGATTACTTAAAATAAGAAGGAATAAGAAGAACTATAACCGCAAACCGAGATCACCGACCAAATTAGATGCATCCCTATAATCTTAGATCCATTATAATGCATCATAGTGTATTTTCTAGCTTTTAATCGATCGTATACATATATTAGATGATTTCACGATGTCTCTTGTTTTTGTTCACGCACGCCCGAAATCATGAAAATCATTTTGCACCACCTATACATCAAATTAACTTTCAAACTCAAGATGTTACATCTATATGAATAGAAATGCATCAAATGCAGTCGTTATCTCAAATGCGTGGTTTATATATTCTCACCACTTATTTTAAGTATATATACCTATCCTATATATATATATATATATATATATATATATATATATATATATATATATATATATATACTTGTGTTTAAATATATATATACGTATACACATAAAAGGCTACATAAAATAACTAGTCGATTTAAATAGATATCGTAAATCAAAATATATTTATTTTATTATATGAGTATAACACATTTACATACCCAAAAGTTACAATTTAGACCCTTAAGTTACAAAGTTTATATTTTACACCTTTAAACTTTGGAAAAATGGCAATTTATACCCAATTATATTACTTACTCAAAAGTATTCATAAATTACAGTTTAAGTCCCTCGTGAGACTGTTTTTACAAAGTTAGTTCCCAAACGTTTATATTTACAGTTTTAGTCCCTATAGTTTCAAAAATGACACATTTAACACAAAACTTATATTTTCATTATAAATCAAGTTTCCTTTAATTACACTTTCTACCATGTAGTTTTTCCATGCAAATGTACAAGTTTTATATTATTCACAAAGTTTCCATAAATATTAACCTCGAAAGTATAAGTCTTTGCAAATCAAGTCCAAAAATGAGTTTCGATTACATTTTTCATACTTTTCTTTTACAATAGCTTATATTTAGCTTATTAGTGGCTTATGCATTGCTTATTATCTTAATGGGCCTCGTAAAAAGCTAAATGGGCTACGATTTTGAAGACTGTTGGGCCTTAAGGCCCAAATGGTGATTCGCTTGATTTTTAAGAATAAAACGAGCATGTCTTGGGTACCAAAAGTCTTGACATGGTTTCTAGGCTATGTACGATTCAAAAAATGTTTTCAAAGCTTTGCATTCCAGACAAACATACACGTACTAACCATATTTCTAATTTTAGACGCGCATATGTGTGTGTATATATATATATATATATATATATATATATATATATATATATATATATATATATATATATATATATATATAAACGTGTATGAAAGAAAAGAAATGAAAGGAAACGTGTTCATGAGACTTACTACACCTTTCAAAGGTGGTGAAGACACAATGGTGTGAGCGTGTACACAATCTAAAACCCCAAGAGCTTAACTCGTTGCAAATACCAATATTTTACCAAAGCTTGCCCTTAAACTTCCCTTATGCTTTGCGTGTTATATGTGTGTATGTGTGAGTTTGATTGACTGTCTAAAGACTTGTGGTGAGTTGAGATAAATAAGCATGGGTCTTATAAGGTTACACACTCCATCTTAGGTTTGTTTTTAAATTACTTAGGTATCATGCATGGGAGACAACATAAATACAAAATATTTTGAGTGTGGGTTTGTATTTTGTGTGTGTCGAGTGTGCATGGTGTGTGTGAGGAACCAGTTGCCCAAATCCCCGTCCCCATACTCGACCATATTGTGTTGGTTAGGCCTAGTCACATCAAGCTTAGCCTAAGTGGGAAACAATATCCCATGGTTAATAAACTTTGCTATTTGTTTATTATTTGATTACGAAGGTGTGTGTTTTAGTTGGGAGACAAGTAAAAGAGCGAGGGAACTAGTTGTGATCTAGTTACATGAGGTTTTCTTACTAACTGTGTGTTATACTTTGTGTTTATAACTTGTTTTAGGGTGCGTTTTGGTAGCGTTGAGGGGCAGAAACACCACACAAACATCACAGTATGTACATTGGATTGGGCTAGGGAAATTCAATGGGTTATGCTTGTTGGATCGGGTAAGACGCGAGCCCAAAGGAAACGCAAAGGGTCCGGTTTGGGTGGGCTTAGGTGAGAACCGGCCCATGGCCAAAATAATTAAAAATAAAAATAAATGAATAATAAAAAATATATATATTTTCTATTTAGTTTAAATATTATTTATATTATTTGTAAGGGGGAATTGCATATATACCAATTAAAACTTAAAAACTTGATATTTCCCCACAATACAAGTTTTTATTGCGTGATGTACAATGTAATTTAAGCATGTTTTGGGTATATATGCAAATATGCAAGTTTTAGTGGGTATATATGCAATTGCCCCTATCTGTAAAGTGGAAGATTTAACGATAGGAAATGTTATGGTTAATTCGAGGTGTCTCGTGCTTGATTTGTGAACAAAACATTTTGTGTTGAATGCAACCTAGGTCAAATGAGAATGAATCTATTTTTATTTCAAATATATATATATATAACTCGTAATTGTCATTAGTTACAACTTAAGTCGATAAATTGTTGATTTATTTTTCGGGATCTTACATGTGATCAGAATTAACAGTTCGTTTTGAACAAATTTTAGACACATCTGTACCAATACCAAAATTAGCAGGTATAACAGCGACCTCGTCATCGTTTGGACAAAGCGTCGAAGGTTCTCCAAAGTGTTCGAACTACTAACGACACCACTTGGAAAAGGTGGAACACCCACTCGTCTTATTACAAACTTTTTTTTGGATTTCATATTTCAACAACGCAGCCACATGCAATAAAAAAAGGTCGATAAAGAAAGAAGAAAAAGCAAATGGATATAGCTAAGGCAGGCGTATACTTAACGGAAACCATTTTTTGATCATCACAACAACGTCAGTACCAGTTTAATCTCAAAAGAAAAGGGCAAAAAAAAAAATGTACATGCAACTAAGTTAAATGCAGATTGAACACACAAACTTAACATAGCATGCGAACCAAAGTACGCACAATATCGTAAAGAATAAACTAAAACGGGATAATCACCAGACGTTAAGAAGAGATATGAACATCAGATCTGGAAAACCTACCCAAACCCTTTCCACGTTGGTAAGGAAAGCTCAGCTAACTTCTGGAAAAAGATTGCAAACGAAGCGTTTCTTACGTATAATCACTACGACTAACAAACAGGCCACTAAAAACGGACATCTAAAATGGGGCTAAAACACAGGCTTGATGGGCTGAGAAATTTGGGCTGAAAAAAATATTATTTTACTGTTTGCCGAGAAATATATAGAGTAAATTATTATTTGTTTTAAAATAAAAATAAAAACCAAATATATAACTGAAAAGACGCATATCAGTTTTAAAATTTTAAAATTTACTCTTATTCAAACCCAACGGTCATATTTTACACCATCAAGAACAAAACAAAACCCATTTCAGTTTCCTTGAATCAAACCAACAAAAAATGGGTGTTAAAAATCTTTGGGACATCTTAGACCCTTGCAAGAAAATACTTCCTTTGAATCATCTCCAGTAAATATTTTTTTTCCTCATCAGGAACTGTAATTTTGAATCTTGATTTTATAAAGTTTGAATCTTTTTTTTTTTTTTTTTTTTTTTTTTTTGTAGGAACAAAAGGGTATGTGTGGATCTATCCTGTTGGATGGTTCAACTTCATAAAATCAACCAATCACATTGTGCTTTGAAAGATAAGCTTTATCTCAAGGGCTTGTTTCATCGGATTCGTGCTCTTATTGCCTTGAATTGTAGCCTTATTTTTGTTACAGGTATGATTCCTTATTGTAGACTTAATAGTACTATTTGGTGTCAAAATTTTGAAATAGTCAGTTTTCAACTGTTGGGGTGAACTACTGTAGTTTTCTCTTTCTCGGGATTATTTAAGGTCAAAATATAAAATATAGACTAGGGTGATTAGGGACAGAATTATTGCAGGAAAACTTTTTAATTCAGTCATAGTCGAAAGAATTATGTGCGTCCAAACACCGGCTTGTTCCCCTTAGCAAATATATGTTCTTTATTTTTCTACTTCAAATGGAGGTGCTGGAATCTGCTCTAGTATGCATTTGTAATGTATTGTGAAATGTGTTTTATATCTTGATTATTTGAACCGGTTATAATAATCCATAGATGGATCAATTCCGGGCATCAAAGTATCTACGTATAGAAGGCGTTTACAAATGGATTTTGAGGTAAGAGCTTCTGTGTGTTTAGGTTTGTATATTTTATAGTATTACTAGTAAGTTTTGTTCTATATTAACTTTTATATGTAATGCTAGGGCATTGAGAACGAATCTTGTACGAACCAAAAAGGTCCACTTCAGAGGAATATGGGCTCTGAGTTCTCTTTAATGATAAAAGAAGCCAAGATTCTTGGCTCGGCATTAGGGGTTCCATGTTTAGACGGGTAAGTTCCTCGCTGCATCTGCTGCGTTGCAAAACCGTAGAGGTCGCAAATGTTAGGGTTGGGTTAGGTAACAGATAAAATATGATGAATTTTGGTAAGGTTTGAAGTGTTGTGTCAAGTACGATTACATGTTGTTTAATTTATTTAAGAATTTAACTTTTCAGAAATGATTTTGGAAGTTTATGCATTTGAAACCTCACTTTGGTTTATGCATTGAAACACATGTGCCCAAAGTGACCCATATACTAGTAAATGTGTTAGAATTGCCACAATACCACCAACACAAAAGGAGTTCCATTGTTTTAGGGAAAGTGAGTCTCACCAATCGAACAATGAAGCAGAAGTTTCTATTAAGGAATTTTTGCTGTTACAGATTTTGTTCTATGTTATTCTTCTGTGAATAACTTTAAATGAGTTTACATACTTTGGTGAGAGTTCATGCTAGAAACATACAGATATCTTATAAATGCTTCAAGAACAATTAGGATGGGCTTCATTCTAGTTCTCTGTTTTAGGCTTCAATTATAAAAAACTCATAAACGTATTATCATATGGATGATAAAACTGCACTTTCTTCAACCCTTTGAACTTCTTGTTACTCAGAGTCGAGGAAGGGGAAGCTCAGTGTGCATTATTGGACATGGAGTCGTTATGTGTAAGCAAAAACCCGCCTCAATCATTTATGATTATTGACTTGCACTTGAAACTCATAAAAGACACCTCTTTGTGATTGATTTATCGTGTTTTCTTTGTTTATTCAGGATGGATGTTTCTCTTCAGACTCGGATATCTTTCTTTTTGGAGCAAGAACAGTGTATAGAGAAATATGCTTAGGTTAGCATTTCTAACTTTCTGTACAATACTAGAGTGATTTTTTGTATGAGGTGACTTGGGGTAACACTATGGCCCCAGTTGTAGATGATAAGTACGAGCAGCAAAAACATGCGCCGTATATAGTGGTGGATTTCTATTATTTGTTGGGTCTGAACTTCAGATTTCTTTTGTAATGTTTTCTAGTGTTAAAATTAAGTTTTCTATTTAATGCATCCCTTATGGAAATTGTTATAAAATTGCAAAACAAGATTTCCTTGCTACTTTGAGTAGTCGTGGCCAAAGGTAGATACTACGTGTTATGTGCATGGCAACATGTATACACATTAGTTAAAGTTAAGTTGACTAAATGTTCTTCACCATGGTGCTAAATGCTACTGTAATCCTTTTTTGTTTGTATAGGAGAAGGTGGTTATGTTGTTTGTTATGAAATGGATGACATTGAGAGAAAACTTGGGCTTGGAAGAAACTCTCTGGTGAGTAGTGTTATATTTCATTTTTTCTGTTTGTGTCTAGAATGTCTCGTTTGTGGGATAAGTAAGTCAAGTAATGATTACTAACGGAAAAGATGTACATTAGAAACAAAACTTACAAAATAAGGATATGTTGCAATTTTTTACCTCACTTAAGTTATTATGGTCTTCAGATTGCTCTGGCGGTCCTTCTTGGTTGTGATTACACACCCGGTGTCCGTAGGCTTGGACCAGTAAGTTTGAAAAATATATAATCTATTTGATCATTATTCTCACTTAATATTTGTTGATGACTACTAATGTATATGGACTAATCATGTGTACAGGAATTGGCATGCAAGATTGTTAAATCTTATGGTGAATCTGCAGTTCTCCAAAGAGTTGTATCGGAAGACTTGTCACTTTTAAAGAAGGCAAATTGTTCCAAGAAACGGAATAAAGCACTCGGCTTCAACAATAAGGAGAACATTCCACCTAATGAATTAAATATCAATGGTATATAATATTTTGATTTTAAATCTATTGTTAAATGGTTCTCTTGAATTAGTTAAAAGTTCTACTTCAACTATGTTCTGAAGTTAGTCAATAATCCCAGGCACATAGCTTAATGAGATTATTTGACTTTGACTATACATGAAGCGGCTAAAATATCCACTGAAAATGACAAAACAACAAGAAAACTTGTGATTTCTTAGGTTGTCCCAAAACGAAAAAGTACACAGCTGTAAGATTCATTCAAGTGGAATAGAGTGGTCTAATTTTTGACATGTGTTCTTTTGGCAGGGAATAAAAGTGATTCACAGAATCATCAATCTCAACAAGTAATAGATGCATACCTCAAACCGAAATGCCATTCGGCTGACTCTCAAAAGGTTCAAAGGTATATTCTAATGTCTCATGTTCTTTTCTAAGACCTATAAACTACATTAATAGAGTGTTTGGGTTTGTGTTGTGATAAAATTCAGCATCATTATGGTTTTCTTGATTAGTCAGCACATAATCGGGTTTTTAAAAAAATGGACAGAACTTAATGTAAGAAACCGGTTATTGAAATAAGATATAACCGTTTTCTGGTTTTAATGAACTTGCTGATTATATGAGTCTCATGCTTCAAGCCATAATAGTGACTTTCACAGCGCCGCACACCCAAACACTTTAAACGGTCCTTATTCATTTAGAGGTGGCCAAATGGATGGGTTGGGTAATGGGTTAACATTGGCACTTTATAAAGTTGGTCAACCAAGTTTAGCACAGTATTGCATAGATACACTTGTTATGGTTTGCGTTGGTTGCAGGGTTCTTGGTACGCATCCATTTCAGCGGAACCTTGTTGTGCAAACATGTCATCGATATTTTGAGTGGCCTCAAGAGAAAACAGGTCCATTTTTTCTTTAGACAAACTTAGTAATTTAAACTTCAACATAATGAAATGCGTATACAGAATAAAATGGACAGTGATTCATGATTATTAGTTTTTCTCCCGTTCATATATCTGAATATCTAATAATGGGCGTGTTCTATTTGTGGTGCAGAAGAGTATATTCTTCCAAAGATTGCCGAAAGAGACTTGAGACGATTTGCAAACTTGCAGTGCATTTCGTCTAACTTAGGAGTGCGGCTTCCATTAGACAAGGTAATTTGTTAACCTCCTGAGCTGTTTGAATGTGTGTTTTGTAAATGATTAAGTTATATATATTGTTCACGATCAGATGATTAGAAATGAGAGATGCCGTGTGAAATGGGAGAAAAAATCTCCAGATTAGGTTAAAAAGGGTAAAGAAGCAACATTATTTTACGGTTTTACCATTGATTATAAGTTTATGCCAAGAAATAAAGCTTTTTCCTTTATAACTTTATATTTTCTCTCACCCTTTTGACCTTTTAGAGATGAACGTAACCCAGATCGACCCATTTAATTAGACGGTCAGAATTGCAGTTTTCTAATTAGTATTGTAATTTGAAGGAATTCCATCTTACACCGAACATTTCGATGGTTGCAGATGCCAATGAAGTGTCCTGTTGCAGAAATAATTAAGCGCAGAAAAGCTCAAGGAAAAGAATGCTTTGAGGTTTCGTGGGAAGAAATTGATGGACTTGGTAGCTCTATTGTTCCAGCTGAACTTGTTGAAAGGTAATCACTACTAACCATCAGTTTCCTTTTTCCATAATTGTAATTTGCGTGCAAAAGTTTAGCATGAAAATGTATGTGCCTTGTAAAGATTCGTTCGTGCATATCCAAAATGTTAGATTGGTAGACCATATATAAAACGTCTGAAATGCACTTTAAGAATAAAACAGGGAAGCATTTTGGAGCTAAACCAATATCATCAACAAGCTGCAGTAATGATGATAAGCAACTAAGTAGTTTTAGTTGCCTCTTTGTGCCTTTACTATTGTCTTTTATTTTCTTCAATGATTATGTTAATGGTCAACTGAATGAGAACAGTTTATATTCGCACTCTTAATGTTTAACTAATTTTAGGGGTGGCAAATGTGACCCACTTACCCCAAGACCAGGTCTATTTGGGTTGTATGTTTTCACCAAAAAAAGTCAAGCGTGTAAAATGTTAAAAAGCTTAGCTGTCTGATGGGTAAAATTTTAGAACATGGCTAAAAAACATAAGAGTTAAATGGGTCGACAGGGTCAAATGTCCCCTCAAAGTGTTTTCAAGATGTTTTAAACCCCTTTAATCCCTTTATAAAAAACCAGATTACGATTTAACTATAGAGTTTTATAACCTTATCTCAAATCGTTAATTGATAACTAAGCGGAACAAAGTGTTGGTGTGCTTGCTCAACACGACCGACTCATTCATTTTGCCACATCCTCTGAATGTATGTAAACCTTGACAAAGAAGTAAAAGTCATTATGGTTCTCTATAACTTACTTTCGTTGTTTAATATTTTCCAAAACAGTGCATGCCCAGAAAAGATAGTGGAGTTTGAAGAAAGATTAGCCGAAAAGAAGAAGCCAAAACCGCGAAAACCACGACAAAAGAAAGCCGAGACGGACAAATCTCTTAACGAAGTTGATACCAAACTTCAAGAACTTCTCCTTGAAATTGAGGGTACAACTACTAATACTCAAAAGTATCGCCTACTCGACGAACCAATAGTAAACATTGATCAACAGGAGACGAAAACTGATCAAGACTGGTCAATGCTGGTCAACACTACTTCGAACAGCCAAAAGATAAAAATGACAGATAACACTACAAAAAGTTGCTATAATATTATGACAGAGGTGGTGAATCTATCAACACCTTTGGTAACGAAATCAAAAACAAAAGTTGAAACGGAAATCGTTGATCTGTTGAGCCCATTTTCGGCTGTTTGTCCTATGAAACATAGAGATGCTGATGTCATTGAGTTAAGTGAGTCAGAAACAGATGTGTCACCTGAACATGCGAAGAGGGCGAGAGAACTTAGATTATTTGTAGCTAAAATTAGGAACGAATTTTAGTAACGTTCATTTATGGTTAACTGAGCTTACTTTAACTAGTTAGACTGTGCCATTGTTATAGTACTTTACTAACTGAATTTGGGATTATATATGTATAACCTCATTTGGGCTGGTTCAAACATTTGGAAAGGACTGTTACATGTGTACTTAACTTTCTTCAGGATATGGCACCATATGATATTATTTTATGGTTGTTAGTTGTTGCATGTTGAGAGAGACTCTATATGGACATTTCTTGTTCGAGATCTCAAACTGCAGTTAATGTACCAAGCTTGGATCGTTCAACAATCAGAACTGACAACATATATCCCCACTGTTGAGAGTGATTCTATTTAGGACAAACCGGTTTTATGTAGTTATTTTTTTAATAGATTCACGTGCTTCTTACATCCGTGTTTGAACAAACAAATAAATAAACTTTCTATCACTAAAAAAAAATAATTGGCATGATAGGTCATTTTGATGTTTTGTGAGTATAAAAAAAATGTGGGCCATTTAATATGCCACTTATATTTTAATTAAATTTAAAATTTTACTTACAATAACACTAACATAATCGATCATGTCAAAATTTAAACTTGAGAGGATATGAATCCTAAGTAATTATACATGGACCATTATAATATCATAAACGACCAACTGAATGTAACATAATCATTGAATAATTGCGCGAATATTGGATATGAGTTTCTCCTAATCTCATTATTTGTTTTTTAGAACTTGAGCAGTATGCGGTGACCTTACTGAAGCGGATCCGAATGTTTTTCGTGACTCAAGACATTGAGGCACGTATTGCTAGTTATAGAGCTAGAGAAGTGGGGACTCAGATAGTATCTCGACTTTCTACTAATTTCTTACAGAATATAATAATTTATAATAAAGTAATGTTATAATAAAAAAAAATATAATCATAAAAATACAATACTGATGCTTTAAATTATAAAATTGTGAGTTACATGCTAATTCAAAATTTCCTTCCAACTTTTTATGTAATCTAAATTCATGTAATTAATGTAATATGGATTAAATTGGATTATGTAGGATTCAAACTGGACATTAGTGGTGTTCAAAAAAATAGACCTTAGTGTACTATATTTCAGTTGAAATGGGTTTATTTGCAAAGAATAATGAATTAAACAAAAGAAAAACTTACACGTTTAGTCCCCTTAAATAACAGGTAATCCTTAAGTCGTTTTTGAAATCTATCACCCATTTAGTCCATGTTTTGGATGGGGCGTTAGTTTGACCGTTAAGGGTCAAATGGTGAGGGCATTTGTGTCTTTTCAGGTTATCTCTTATAATACCCACCCCTATTTATATCCCAACCCACCCCGATTAAATTAAAACCCTAGAACACACACATAGCCAAATTAAAAACCTAGAACACACACAAACTCTTCTCCAATCATGGTTTGGTGTAGGTGTGGTCGAGTTGCCATAATCAAAACTTCTTGGACAGTGGAAAATCCAGGTCGCCGTTTTTACAGTTGCCCCATTCCGGTAAGATATAAAATCCGAAGTATGTAGTTTAATCAAAACCTAAAAACCTTATTTATGTTCTTTTCTTTGTACAGGGATCACGATGTGGTTGGATTGATTGGTTTGATCCACCAATGTGTGATCATGCCATTCAAATTATCCCTGGATTGTTAAGGGCTAGGAACATGCATGAAATTGCCATTGAAGAATTGACAAGTCAACTTAGAAAGATAAAGATGTATTTGATGTTTAGTTGGTTAGCTTTTCTTGGTATTGTCGTAATGTACATCTTGGCCTAAGTTGATATGTAAAGGTCAAGTATTGTTGTTGTAAGATGTCTTTTGGGATGTATGCAGTCTTTTGGGTTAATGAATGAAGAAGATTAGATTTGGGTAATTTTGTGAGTTTCTTACATGTATTTGGTTAGTTTGACTACTAGAAAGCCAACTATAACTCTTTATATAAAACTAGTATGACTACTAAAAGTTAACCTTAACCATTACTAATCATAAGCATGGTCAAATACATATATTGCAATACTGCAATACCGCAATACATACCAGGAAACCAAAAGTTACATGTAATTGTATATTACACAAACATACACCAAAAGACAGGTTTAAACATGAAATCATTATTGACAACATACATAGCAACATTTTCAATTACACAAACAGATCACCCAGAAACCTCCTTTCCATTGTTCTTTTTCTTCTCTGGTCCTCTATTATCACTAGCTGTAGCTTTCTTCTTTGATGGCCCACTTCCATCAGCAACTTTCTTCTTTGTTCCTCCATCAGCAACAACTTTCTTTTTCTTTGGGGCACTTGCATCAACAGCCTGTGTAGATGATGACCTTTTCCTAGCATTTGATGAACCTGTAACAATAGCCTGTGTAGATGATCCCCTGTTTCATTCATTTTTTGCCATGTACAAGATCTTCTGTTGTGCACAAGGTTTCCACACTTTAAACATGTTACAGTTTTATATGCCCTTGACAGTTTTCCACCACTCACCATTGCCTTCTCTTCTTTTGTTTTCCTTCTATTCTTCCTTGGCCTTCCCACTTGTGTATGATGGTTAGGTGGAGTGTGTTTTGAAGGAATTTGGGATTTCTTCCACATTATCTTACCATTTATACAACCAATCTTATGACTGTATGTCTTTCTCTAAGTAGCTAACCAATAACACTTATGGACCCACTCTTCTGGTATAGCCACATTAAGTGACATGTTGTAGTTGGTTGCTAGAGCATGTACACAAGGGATGTTTGGTAAAAATCAATCTCGTACAGCTACAAACCGTATTAGCCACATTCACCACACACTGATCACCATGTGGTCCCTTGACCTCATATTCTCCCCTCCCCCATTTCAACCCACTGAGTAATTGTTTGCTTGGTCCATAGCAGCTTTCAATAGTTTAGCCGCAGTAGGAGTGAGTGGGCCATCAGTTTTGTCTATTACACCAAGAATATTCACAATCTTTCTCCTCAAGTAATGCCTAATGTAATATTTTCCCATTGAAAACCTCACATGTTATCATGATAGGTGCATCCCTAGAATCTAATATTTTCCCATTGAAAACCTCACACATATTGTTTAACAAGACATCAGATTTAGCTCTACATGTTATCATGATAATTAAGCTACTTAAGTAAACTGCAACAACTATTTAACTACAATTATGAGTAACTTAAGTAAAATGCAACTAGGGGTGTCAAATGGGTTGACCCGACCTGACCCGAACCCGAACCCGATAATACCTTATAGGGTCGGGTTCATTCGGGTTCAACTAAGCTTATCGGGTTTATCGGGTCAACCCGACTAACAACCCGATAGCCTTATAGGGTCGGGTTAGGGTTACACTTTTCATACTTTATCGGGTTCGGGTTCAACCTGATAACCCGATAAATGTATAAGGCTTCCTAGTTCTTTTTTCATTTTAAGCCCAATAACACTTTAATTGCTTACTTGATAAACTCTTAGTGCTATCACTGAGCTACCGTTTAGCCCAATATGTCCATTAAAAAAAGAATTAGAAAAAGAATTGCCAAAAACTACGATCAAAATATCTCAATTGATCACTTACCATAACCTATCACTTACCAAGTTACCATAACCATTATGATGCACTGATCAATCTTTTCATTATCATCTTTAATACATTACACTTACAGTTAAAGGCATACTCTTTAATTTTGATAGCCATTACATTATTTATAACTTTGTTTAGGTTTATAAATATTTATGTTGGTTACTTTTAATGGTACTTGCTTTGCATGTTTGATCAATCGATGGTTTCTCATGTTATTTATTAGTCATTGTCACTTTTTATGTTTATTGTTATTTGATTATTGTTATTTGTTAAGTATTAAAAGTAGTACCAACAATTGGGATTAATAAGTTGAAATATTTTAGTTTGTTAGATATTGAAATTTCCTTTTACAGTAAACAAATGAGAACATGAAAATCTTTCTATGCTAAAGGAATTAATGATGGTTAGATTAGACTTCAGTTGGAACCAAAGTTTATTATGTATTCATGTGTATATCCATCATAAGCTTTGTTACGTATGTTAATCATTCTTTTCTATTTGGTTCTTGCTAGATGTCTTCGAGTTCAATGGATATTTTGGAAGAAACAACCGTGGAGGTCGAAAGTGGTAAAAAGAAAAAGGGAAAACAACCAAAAACTCGTAAAAAAAAGATCACCGGTATGGATAGATTTTAAACAACATAAACTAAAAAAAGGAGAGTTTCCCGAAGACGTGAAAGCTAAATGTTTACATTGCGGTGACTTGTACCTGTGTCACACAAAAAAGTATGGCATTACAAATCTGAAGAACCATCTTAAAAGGTGCAAACCTTACCTAGAAAAGAAAAGTAAGTCTAAATCTAATATTATTTTTGAGGGCGGCGATGTAAACAAAATGATGGCATGGAAATTCGATCAAAAAAAGAGTAAGAGGGCTTTAGCCCACATGATTGTTGTTGATGAGTTACCGATCAGCTTTGTTGAGAATTCAGGTTTTAGGCATTATCAAAGAATCAATCAACCTCTATTTGATGTTCCATGTAGAGGTACAATAACACAAGAGTGTTTGACAATGTATCGAGAAGAAAAAAACAAGCTTCGTGAAATATTTCAAAAGAACATTGGTAGGGTTAGTTTAACTACTGATGGATGGACATCCATTAAGAAAAAGAGCTACATGGCTCTTACGGCTCACTTTATAGATAACGAATGGAACTTGGTAAAAAAAGTGTTGAATTTTCGTGAACTTGATGGTCATCGAGGGATAGACATAGTAAAAGGGGTTGAAAGTTGTTTAAATGAGTGGGGTTTTGATAATATTTTGTCTGTCTCAGTTGATAATGCAAGCGCGAATGATAGCGCTATTGAATTTATGAAAATGATACTTGAGAAAAATTATAATTGTTTGTTAAAAGGGAAATGGATGCATATTAGATGTGCGGCTCATATAATCAATCTTAGTGTTCAAGATGGTATAAAAAGAATTGATAAATTGATTGAAGGTATTAGGTGTGCGGTTAAGTGGATAAAGAAGTCGGGTTCTAGAATTGAAAAGTTCACTAAATGTGCCCAAAGTGCTAGATGTGATAGCACTAAGAGTTTGGTACTTGATTGTCCTACTAGGTGGAACTCGACCTACACTATGTTGGACATGGCTCATGTATATGAAGACGCTTTTACTAGGTATGATCTAGAAGATGTGGAGTTTGGCAATCATATCAGGAGCAAAGGTCATTCCGTTCCAACATCAGATGATTGGTCTAAAGCGAAAAAGTTGTGTCATTTTCTGAAAGCTTTTTATGAGATTACTTTGAGAATTTCCGGCACAAAGTATGTGACGTAACATACACTTGTCAATGAATTAGCCACTATCCGTGCTTTATTAAGGAAACAACTTGATTGTGATATTTTGGATGAACCGCATGTGGATGCACATCTTTATGATATTGGAAAGGTGATGCAGCCGAAATTTGACAAATATTACTGTGAGGTGGAAAATATGAACTTGTTGGTGTATTTTACATTCATACTTTATCCACGGAACAAGTATGACTTTTTGGATATCATTGTGGAAGACCATTATGGAAGAGAAGGTTTATCGGTTGTGACAAAAAAGGTTGATTATATTAAATCTGAACTTACACTTTTTTATGAAGATTACGTGCGTATTCATGCTCCATCTTCTACTACTTCTTCAACCTTAGATAAAAGGCAAAGGACCACCGAAACTAGTGATGAACCCGATCACGGAGACATGTTGAGAAGTAGGATGAAAAGGGGTCAATCATCAGATTCAACGACTAGTGAATTGGATAAGTATGTTGGTGAAATTTGCGAACCTTATGATAAGAGTGTGCATTTTGATATTTTGCAGTGGTGGAAGGTAAATAGCCAAAGATTTCCCGTACTTTCATTAATGGCTAGAGATTTTTTAGCTATTCCCACCTCAACAGTGGCTTCCGAGTCTGTATTTAGCACTAGTGGCCGAGTCTTAGATTCGTATAGGAGTTCTTTAGGTGATAAGACGATTGAATGCCTTATTTGTACTCAAGATTGGCTTCGTGTAGGCTTAAATCCAGAAAGAGATGAAGACTTGGATACAATACAACAAATAGAAAAAGGTACGCTCATTTATTTTTAACTTGTAAACTATAGAGACTTTATCTCTTGCTAATTATGATGTCTCTATGTAGCGTTGATGGAGGAAGAAGGTACCAGTTCCAAACATGATTGAAGAATGATGTTCGAAGCTGTAACACCCTCAGTTTTTGAATAGCAGCGGCAGCTAATCGAGGATATTACTTATTAACACAAAGTACACATTACAGAAAACGACTCTAAATGAGACGTTTTAAAATACATTATCATTCGAATTTATTCATAATATCAGAGTAGAGGTCCCATAATGTACATAATAAGTTTAAAAGTTTTCGAATGATAATATGCATAGTCTTCAAAATGCCTATTCCGTGTACCTTCATTCGCGTGCCAGACATATCTTACGGACCTGAGATAAAACATGCCGAAAAGTCAACACAATGGTTGAGTGAATTCATAGTTTTGAAAATAGTAGTGGACAATAGTTTATAGTATAATTGCAATGTGTACAATTATCTTCTTGATAGTTATTATTGCTCTAAGCTCATGGAACTCACGACTGACTGTTGTATATATATCACCGGATGATATATATAAATATATAAGTAACTTTCCCCGAGTAGGTATTTTGCCATATACCTAGGTAATTCAAATAAAGTGCGTTTGGTTACCGATCTGGCTAACACAAACGGGCTTTGTCAATCCCGATAGGCATATCCACTATATTTGCGCTTACTCCTAGTGATTAGTGGTCCATGATATTGGGGACTTTTGGCATAAAAAACTTAGGCATGCAATAATACAGTCAAGGCATTCAGTTTTCAAGTAATTGTCCATAATTAAACATTTTAGCATGTATCTCCCCCAAGTAGTTTATAAAACAGTTAAACAAAAGTTGGGGCTATGAACTCACCGTGGTTATCAGTAGTAGTTTATAGCAATACCAATGTATGTCGAGACTGCTATCTTTAGTGATTACCTACGAAAGTATAATAATTATGTTTTAGTATAGTTTTCAATATAAGTGTACAAGTATATGTAATTTGTTGGCTTATGATGTTGTACATGGATATTAAGCTAAGGTATCGCTTAAGTGTTGGTTTGGCTTATAGCCTTTTTATAAATGACCTCGTACCACCGTTCGGGCTAACAAAATCAAGAGGTCATGTAGTAATCGCACGAGGAGCCAGGACACTTTAAATCGTAAATCCACAACTCGTCGATACGATACCCCGAAGAGGCCTCTTTATGATAATGAAATTTCCTACTATTGTAGTACTTATCATTTATAAGTAAGTATTTGATGAGACAAATGTTGTATAAAACATATGTCGTCTTTCATCAAAGACTATGTTAGGAATTAGAAATTCCAGGTATTAAAGAGTCGGTCACCTCAAGTGTATGTAATCGTTAGAAAGCTCGTAGTCGTAGTTATTTCAAGCTAAGTAGTATTTAGTTAAGTAACACCGTGGAGGACGGACGGGTCTTTACCCACTGTATGCCTGATCCACAGCCCTTTGTGTGGCGTTTATGTAAGACTATAAATACTCTACCTCCCAAGGTAGAGTTGGAGCTATAATAATATCTTTCACTTTCTCTCACTAAGTTCCCTAAACCTCTAACTTTCTCTCTAGAATTCCACTTATACGCCCACTTTGTGTTATGGTTTGATGTGTATGTGAAAACCAATATCTTACAATTGGTATCGAGCCATGGTTAGATCATATCTTGCACATCTTTGGATTTCTAGTGGTTTTAGGTGGTTTTGAGTTTAAAAAGTTTAGTGGTTTGTGCATCATTTGGTTGATTTCTTGTGTTAAAGCTTGGATTTTGTTAGTACTTTTGTGTTTAGAATCATCACAAGTGTTTAGGTTTTCATTTGGTAAGCTTGAATCATCTTGGTTGGGTTGTCTTTGGATTGAAAAGTGATGTTTGTGAAGTTTTTCTTGCTAGCGACTTGACCTACGTATTGCTTTTCTTGCTAGCGACTTGCTTTACATTTTGGTAGCGAGTTGCAGTTTGTGAAGGTAGCGAGTTAGGCTTAGCGACTTGTCTAGTGAGACAAGCCGACAAACAGTACAAGTAGTGGATTCTCCACTACGGGTAGCGACTTGGTGGAAGTTAGCGACTTGTACGTGTGTTCGTTAGCGACTTGGTACATAGCGAGTTGTGTGACACCCCCAAATTACCTGTTTTGCAGCGGAATGGAATTCCTGGGGGTGACTGTCATAGCATCAAAGTTATAGTTATATTGAACGACCTAAAGTGTCGTTTGGAAAACACATCGTTTGATTTAATAAATCAATCAGAGTTTACAAAGTATAGGTCCCAAATGAAAGTCACTATGTACGGAAATAAATTTTATACAATTCAAACGATGTTTTTAAAGCTCATAAAACCCAAGTGAGACGCGTCGTCACCACGACTCTATGATATGTCCATATGCATGCCATGAAGTGAATGCCTTAGATACCTGAGATAAAACATGCTAAAAAGTGTCAACACAAAGGTTGAGTGAGTTCATAGAGTTTGGTTAACAAGTAAAGCTTTTAAAGAGCGTTCATGCAACAAAGGCAAAGTTTTTGGTCATATAGAATAGTCCACAAAGCAAAGGCATCGTAAATCCACTCAGTTCCAAGTTCCGCCCATACAAAACTTGCAACATGTGTGTTTACAATCCACTGCCAAAATATGTATAGTTTATGTTCATGCACACGTTGCCAAATGAGTTCACAAAGCAAAGGCATTGTAAATCCACTCGCCCAAGTTCCGCCCATACAAAACTTGCAACTGTGTATTTACAACCCATCGCTAAAAATAGTACGTCAATCATGTATGCATATATCATAGTAGTTAAAAGTATCAATGTTTTAAGTATGTAACTCAGATATTGATCATGTACACGTGCATCAAAACTTATGCAATTAGCCATGAGTCTCCACTCCATCTCCGTAAACCTCGGTGGGTATGATGCTCACAAGGAAAGTAATAGCATTGGTTCTACTTCATCTCCGAAACCCAATCGTGTATTATCCAAGGAGACTTTGTGTTGCTCATAAGGAAAGTAATAGCATTAGTTTTACTTCATCTCCGAAACCCAATGCATGTGTTATCCTAGGAGACTTATCATGCGAACGAGGGGACTGCTCCGTGTATGTTGGGAGACTTTCAAGTTTAGTATAACACAATCAAGTATACCGCAATCAAGTATATAATGCAATCAAGTATAAATGCGATCAAGTATTATGCAATCAAGTATAAAAAGTATAGCGTAGCATAAAAGTGTAAATGTTTTGAGTATTTGTATTTGTAAAAGCAAGTAGTTGAGCATGTATCTCCCCCAAAGAATTTGTAAAGTAATTTAAACGAGTAAAAGTGGGGTATGAACTCACCTGATGCAATGTTTATGATGACAAAAGTAGACACACTGAAATGAGGTGCAATCTCTATCCGCAACCTAATGAATGATATGCTCTAATATAAGTCATGAAACAATGTCGTGCATGCAAACTCATATGATATCCATACCACTTGTACATTTGAAAATAATGTTTATCGTCGAAATATATGTTTATGACATCTCGTCATATTATAAAATACTTTACAAGTATTTACGTTGAAACAACCTCCTACGATAGTCGTTTAGTAATTTATCAAGAATTTATAGCTTTTAAATGCAAAATAATATACTTTGATAATTTGTGAAAGTGACTAAATGACCTCGAAAAGCTAGTCGTAAAATAGTGAATATCGAGTGTTAGGAAACAAACTCAATGGTTTTGGAAAGCTTGTAGCATTATCTCAAAGTCTTAGCTTTTAAATTTTCATCATAGAGGTCTCGATCATGGAGAAAAACATAGGTAAAGTAGGGTACTTGTACCAAAAATATTGTTTAAGGGTAACTTTCGGCAAAGTTTGAGTGACCGTATTTTATTCGTTACAACTCCGTTTGACGAACGGTTGAACATTTTGAAAAATAAGCTAGGCAAACTCACTTTTACTAGAAGACGTCGTTTTCCAAAAAGTATTCCATCGATGTTAAAAACTACCCTCAACATGGTCACTAGTGACAACTAGTTTTTGCTAATAGGAAATATTTATATGTTATACTTGTGAAAATAGTTACGTCAACTTTATTTAAACACGTGTAATTTAATCGTTATAAGTCCGTTTTCTACGTTTTATATATCCTCGGAATCGTGATAATATATACTAATATATTTTTGATAAGTCGACACATTTAATAACGCTTAAGATTCATTTTTGACTTGTAAAAAGTTGAGAATACATGCTGAATTTTCTGAAACAAATAGTTTTCGTCGTTAAACTTAAAAATAGCATAACTTCTTCGTTATAGCTCCGTTTTAATCCGTTCAAGCGGCCACATTTTCGTTTTAAAGTGTATTTTCGAAATGAGTTTTTCTCGCGCCCAACCTATTCTAACCAATTCAAAACAACTCCGAAGCTATTCTAATCCTACCATACACCTTCTTAGGGTGTCATGGGTTCCTAGACATCACCAAAAGTGATATGTTTCAAGGAGTAATTATAGGTTGATAATATATATATATAACACTTGAAAACATTAAAAAGTGGTATAAACATCAATATGACTTGCATGTTTTCTTATATATGATGAAATGAACATAAAATAGATATGAAATATGAACATGAATATGAGATGCTTACTAGTGAACTTGATGAGGTTAAGTGAACAAAGGTTTAATCCTAAACACCATAGGTTTTTATTTCAAAACCCAAACTAAGAGTGTAACTAGAGTGTAATAAACTTGACAAGAAAAATTTTGGTGATCCTCCTCTTGATCCTTATGGTTGGCCGGTTCAATGGTGAAGAAGAGAGAAAGGATACTTTGATCTTACACTTTGCAAATATTGAGTTGTATGTGTATGATTTTGAGTATTAAATGATATAAGAGTAGGATATTTTGCAAATGTAAGTGACTCATCCAATATGTCGACCAACCATAAAAAAAAAAGACTAGTAGCATTTAACAATAATAAAGTATATTAATGTAGAGTAAATGTGTAATTAAGTAAGGATAATTAATAACTTGCGTATTTATTTAAGCATTTAGGGTAGCGTTAGCTAAAAATAAATTTTAACGGGTCAAAATAAAATGTATTGAAGTCATAAAAATTATAAAAATGCATTTCTTACATGAGTTGAGTGAAATAAATATTATCGAGTTGAATTTACGAAAACCGTCATAAATATTTATACGTAACAATTTATATACACAATAAATTTAAAACACCGGGTAAACTAATAATATAATTTTTATGGTCTTAAATTGAGTATAAAAATATATCAGGATAAGTTTTGGGAAGTGTCGGATCAATTGTTCAAAATAATTAATTACGCGATAGCGTTTATTTAATAAGAAATTATGCGTTAATGAAATATAAATTTGAAAAATGACCGGAAATTGAGAATTGTGACAAGTTGCTATTTAACCACTTGACTCATTAGCGACTTGGATCTTAGCGAATTGCTGCCAAAATTTTGCTAGCGACTAGAGACTTAGCGAGTTGCTATTTAGCGACTTGACTGCTGTTTTAGCGACTTGGGAGTATAGCGACTTAGTAGTTAGCGACTTGGTGCATAATTGTCTAGCGACTTGGGTGATTTTTTAAATACGGTTTTCTCTTGATTTAGTAAAATCCCGTGAAAGAATCTATTTCCCGGTTTAATCATAGAGTTATAAAATCCCGTGTAATCTGTTAACATGTCTACCAACGTTCCTACTATCATCTCCATCATTGCGAGGATGTTCAAGCTCTGGCTCGAGATACTCGTCCACCCATGCTTGATGTAATCGACTATGACTCTTGGGCTCAATGAATCAGATTGTCTTGTCTTGGAAAAGAAAATGGGGTTAACATTCTCAAATCCATTGATGAAGGACCTTACCGAGTTGAGATTACTAGAGATGTACTAGATCTCATTTGAAGATGGAACTACGATTTACGGAATGGATGGACCAAAGATGTATGATGAGCTTGATGATAAGGAGAAAAGAGATTCGATGCGGATATCCGAGCTTCTAACATTATACCGCAAGGTCTACCAAAGGACATCTACAAGCTTATCAATCACAACACCGAGGCAAAAGTCAGATGGGATAATGTCAAGATGCTTCTTTCGGTTACGAGCTAACTGTTGAAGATCGAGAATCACAGTTGTATGATGAATTTGAGCACTTCAAGATGAAACCAGATGAGAGTGTCTATGAGTACTATGTGAGGTTCCACAAACTTGTGAATGACATGAGAAATATTAAGATGACAATGCCGAACATTCAGCTGAACTCAAAGTTTGTGAACAATATGAATCCAGAATGGCACAAGTTTGTCACTTCTATGAAGCTCACTAAAGGATTGAAGAATACAAACTATGAGCAACTGTTTGCCTTTCTTCTCCAAAATGAGAGACATGCTATGTTTGAAAAAATGATTCTTAATCAGTTCAAAACCAACCAGAGTGAAACAAGCTCATCAAATGATTCAACTGCATTTTACTCAAACATCGGAATCACAACCAAAGCATCACAAGTCATACCCATGGGTAATGGTAATCACAAACTCATTCCCGATCCTATGTTCAAACAAGTCGATCTTTGATGCACACGTGGAAACATCATTAATCAACTAGCTCTTCCGATTAGTCAAAACATGAACTCTCTTCCACACACCAACAACAATCTCGAACCGCTTCCAACCCACATAATCAAGCCACCGCCGAGATGGGAAGGTTATGGTACAAACCAGTTCAAGAACGACAATCTGAACAAGCAAGAGGTGGGCGGTAGATGTTATGTCGCAAATCGAATAGAGGAAGGAATGGAAATCGTGGTCAAGCAAAGCCAATCAAATGTTACAATTGTGGAGGTGAGGACACATTGCAAGGAACCGCACATCGCCAAAACGCCTCGAATCGCCGATTACTTGAGATAAGATGTTGCTTGTATAAGCTCGGGATAATGGTGCCGCTGGATGAAGAGGAGTTGTTGTTTCTTCTTGAGGGCAATGCCAAGACCTATGATGCGATGTGGATGAGCGACCAATTCGTGAGATAGGTCACAATCATCGAATGCCTTTCAAGTCGCCGATTGTGATGCATACGACTGATGTGGATGATGGACCCATCGCACACATAATTTTATGGCTAGCATTTCTCCAATGGTTTCTCCCAAGGTCTTATCTTCACCACAAGTGGCCCATCCAAAGACAAACTCATCTCGAGGGTATTAAAATTATACGATGATGCTTGATGTGCAAAAGATGCATGACAAAGTACAATCAATCAAACTTTTGAATCAAATATTGAAAATATGGATAGTATCAATGTTGTCCCATATGATCAATATGTGAAACAAAGTGAAAGTGAAGTTGTACCAAGTGATGCATCTTCCGCATCAATAATGATTATGTTTTGATGAATTCACCGCATGTGCCTCGATGATTCCGTAGTTTCGAACTAAATGCCTATAAAGAACGTGTTGCTATTTATGAACAACGTGCAAAATTTGAGTTGACCACTCGTGAGCGGGAAATGGATGACCAAGTGCGTACAATCATTAGAAAAGTAATTTTAGAGAACAAGTATTAAAACAAGAGTTAAATTCCTTGCAAGAAAAGCTTTCTAAAGCGCTAAACAAAAACAAGAACTTCAAGAAAATGTGAAAATGCTTAAGCAAGAATTTAATGCAAAGGAATCAAAACTCTTGAAAGATTTTTCTAATCAAAACTTTGAAAAACAAACTTGAAAACAAGTTGTACATACAAGGAACACCATTCAGACTGCTCACATGATCACTAAGCATAGAGTTCTAAGCGATAAGCATAGTGTTCCCATTATAGATAAACCCAAAAGCAGCTCAAAGTGTGATCTATGATGGCAATGAGATTCTTAAACCTAGACAAAAACCTAGTTGCTTTGAGTGCACAGAGGAAGATAAGAAATTAGATGAAATCACTAGGGAGAAGATGAATAAGAAACTAAAGGATCCTAAATGCAAAGAGAAGAAAGTAATTATCACTCCCCATGACTACAAAAAGGAGAATTGGATCTCCTTGAACATGTTTAAGCCTCAAACATTGTTGACTCCGAACAAGTGTTCGGAAAATGGACTTAGATAAGCGAAGCGGAAAATATTGTTGAAACAAACCCTCCCTTAGAAAATGCCTAAAGCGATGTGTATCCTCCCAATACACCAATGCATCTAGTTCCTAGAACTATTGCTACTAAAAGCAAGACCTTAATCACCAATATGTTATTTTTCAACTATTTGGTGATTTTGAGAAAACTTGTAAGAAAAGGATCACACCCACGGGATAATCAAGGGAAAGGGTTTTGAACAAACAAAAGAATGCTATTTAAGCGAGGTCATGCCTTTCTTTAAACTCCTAAAAGATCACTTTGAGAGTCTTAAAAGGGATAGATCTTGATATTAAGGGAATGGAAAAGGAATTTGATGCAATGATAGTTGAAGTTAGTGACTATGAGAGCACTAAAATATAATGAGATTGAGAGGAAGAACTTGCATACATTAAATGAGACTCTTATTATCGAATGTGTTGCTCAAGATATGTTTTTCATCGCTACAAATTGTTCTATTAATGCTTCCCAATTTCATGAACTATCTGTTGCCTGAAAGTCTCCCATGATCGTGTCATTGAGCTTGAAAAACTAATTACGAACTAAATGAGAAAATTGAAATGGATGATCACGACAATTTGGTTAAACATTTTTCTAAACTATAAGTTGAGCATTTTAATTTACAACTAAAATATCAACATCTTAAAGAAAATGTCAAAACTTCAAATTTCAAGACATCCTCGGATGCTCGAGTTTGATGCGCTTTTCAAATTAACAAACGTGATGAATGATTCAAGCTCATTGCAACACGATCGAATGTTGAAAGCCCAAATCTCTCAATTAAAGGGTCAAGCGAACAATATGACAGGCTCCCAAATTCCTCCTCCTCTAGATTCTCGAACTCTCAAACGTTTCATCTTCAAAACTTAGTAAATGCATTACAAAAGGAAAACGAAAGTTTTCTAGAAGAAAATGAAAAGGTTAAACGTCATTTCAATGAGTTATTTGAATCTATAAAGGTCACTCATAACAAAAATAACGAAACGGTAGCCTCGTTACAAAAAGAAATTGAGAATCTAAAGAGTCAGGTAAAAGGGAAGATGCCAATGACCAATGGGGAGAATGGTGTATCAAAGGTACATGTCTGTAATAAATATGCTTTGTCTGTGAAATATGTTCCTCCTCATCTTAGGAATAACAAACTTGCTATTCAAACATATTTCTCACATCTTAAAGACGACCTAGAATGTCTCCGTGAGATTGTAGAAGAGGATAAGTTAGAAAATCGATGATAATGCAATTGGCCATGCATGCTTATATGCCAAACGATCTCAAGAACTTCTAGAATGCCTAATTACAATATGCCCTAAAACCTTAGGTGAGCAAGTCAATCCCTTGATACCGTGTTCTATGCCTAGTGCCAAGCATGCAAGTCATTCAATGAAAAATGTTATGAATGTGAACCCTAATGTGCCTTCAAGCAGTTCAGATTCCAAATCTGTTAGTGCTAAGAATGTGAACTCAAGTGTGCCTTCTAGGAGTACAAATCCAAGCACTTCTAGTTTTAAGAAAGTGAACCTTGGTGTGCCTACATGTAATTCAGATCCCAGAACATCTAAACAGGAGATGCAAAGAGTAGCAAAACCAACTAATGTTCCATTCCTCTACAGAGTAATCGGTGACATTAAAGCAAGCGGTCAAAGTCTCAAGACAATACAAGGAAGGACACGACCTCGCAAGCTAAGAATGTGTATTGGAAGAGAGTAGAAGACCTACCTAGGAACTTTAAGTTTGAGTCGAATAAAACGAATCGTGTTGATTCTAGTATTAGCCATAGGCATCGTAATTAATTCAATTCGATACTATTTGCAAACCTTGTATTGATGTCTCGCTTGAATTCGCTTCTAATCATGAATGTGTTGTTAATGTTTTGCCTAATGATGTTAATTGTCCGATTAATATTGTTAATGCTAAAATCATGCTAAGAAGGCTAAAGGCAAAAACAAAAGAAAGTTAGATAACAAAGGAAACCCACAGAAGAACATTTAGTAAGATAGGCTATCATTGGATACCGTTGGTCATAAGACTAATCGACAATGCCCACTAGAAAATGGATGCCTCTTGGTAGAACTATTCCTTAAGAAGTGAGCACACTTTGAATAGGGCTAATACATACACTAGTCTTGCATCTATTCATAATGATTCCATTGCCTTAATATCCGATATGAATGCTTCTATTTACGATGTGGGTGTTCCAACCATTGTTACTAACCAAATGGAACCCATTCTTGCATAGGGATCCCAATTATCCGCTTATCCATTCTTGTGCTCGTGTTCAACTGCAGATCGTTCAAATCGCTTACGTGGTACTGGACTCAGTTGTTCCAAGATATATTTGGCGACGGTCGCGGCTCATGAACCGTGAGCAAATTCATCGAACAGCTTAGATTCGGAATGATCATTTCGGTGCTATTATGGGTTATGGAGATTATGTTGTTGGCAAAAGTGTTATCTCCGTGGTTTACTATGTAGAAGGTCTTGGTCATAACTTGTTCTCTGTTGGTCAATTCTGCGATTACGATCTAGAAGTAGCCTTGAGAAAACATACCGCTTCGTTAGAGAACTTGATGGTTAAGAAATTTTGAGAGGTTCACGTGGTTCAAATCTATACACCATCTCTATTGAAGATATGATGAAGTCTTCTCAATTTGCTTGCTATCAAAGGCTTCTAAAACAAAGTCATGGTTATGGCATCGTCGTCTCAATCACTTGAACTTGGCACCATCAATGATCTCTCCGAAAGGACTTAGTTGTAGGTTTACCTAGACTCAAGTATGAAAAGGATCATCTTTGTTCAACATGTCAATTGGGAAAAAGCAAGAAGTATGCCCATAAACCCAAACCTACTAACTCACACGAAGTTCTTCATACAATTCATATGGATTTATGTGGACCAATGAGGGTGCGAATATCTTTGGGAAGAAATATGTGTTAGTTGTGGTTGATGATTACTCTAGATTCACAGGTCAAGTTCTTAAGGACAAAGGATGAAACTCCGATATCATCATCAAACTCATCAAACAACCGCAGTTCGACTTAACAAAACCGTCGAAATTATTAGAACAGACAATGGAACTAAGTTTGTTAACAAACAACTTAGTGAATTTTATGAAAACGTTGGAATCGACCATCAAAGAAGTGTTCCACGAACTCCTCAATGTAACGGTGTAGTTGAAAGACGAAATCGAACTCTTGTAGAAGCAACTAGAACTATGCCGATTTACTCAAAGGTTCCAATGTTTCTCTGGTCAAGCTATTGCCACCGCATGCTACACACAAAACCGTTCCCGATTCACACTGCTCATGGAAAAACTCCATATGAACTTGTCCATAACGTAAAACCTAATCTCTCTTTCCTTCGTGTGTTTGGTGCATTGTGTTATCCAACTAATGAGGACAAGACTTAGGCAAACTTAGAGCTAAAGCAGACATTGGAGTTTTTGTAGGTATGCACCAAACAAAAGGGATACCGAATCTACAACAAAAGAACCCGAAATATCATGGAAACAATTCACGTTACATTTGATGAGTCGACGGTCAAATGGCTCTGGACAATTCGATTCGGACCCGCACTTCAAAACAGTCCATTGGTTCATCCCTTGTTCCAAACTCTTCTCAAGAAACTCCATATGGACCTCCATCCGAAGATGATTTAAAGAAATTGTTTGATCCTATGTTTGATGAACTTTATAATCCAAGTACTAATGAGGTGTCGATTAAGTACAATGTAGGTCGCTCATATTCCCGTGAATGAAGTCAATCCTCGCCTCAATATCTTTAAGTCAAGAAGCACCTGCTGATCCTTGATCTCATCAACAAATCATCATTCTTCAAATGTACATCATGGAACTGCTTTCGCATCAATGATGAAGTTAATCCCTTTGCTACTCCTCAAGATGCTCCATTTGAAAACATATTTGCTCTCGAATCTTCATCGAACCATCTTCTTCGGAGACATCGACTCTGCTACTTGATCCTCAACAACTACCACATGAACACCTCGGAAAATGGACTCACGATCATCCATTAGACAACATCATTGGAAATACTTCTCGTCCGGTATCCACTCGTAAACGACTTTGCTACGATGCCTTATGGTGCTTATTTAATTACGCACTCTCAAAGATCGAACCTAAAGATGTTAAACTGCTATGAATGAAGACAATGGTTCAATGCCATGAAAGATGAAATTCATGAGTTTGATCGATTAGATGTATGGAATTAGTACCGACTCAGATTGTGCTATGATCATTGCTCTTAAGTGGATCTTCAAAGTAAAGCTTGATGAGCATGGTGATGTTTTGAAAAATAAGGCTAGGTTAGTGGCTAAAGGTTATCGTCAAGAAGAAGGTATAGACTTTGAGGAATCTTTTGCTCCAATTGCTCGTGTCGAGGCGATCGAAATCTTCTTGGCTAATCTCGCTAGCAAGAACATGGTTGTTTATCGATGGACGTGAAAACCGCATTTCTTAATGGAGATCCGAAAGAAGTGGTTTACGCCACCACCCGAGGGTTTTGTGAATTGAGCATCCTACTCATGTTTATCGCTTGAAAAGCCCCTATATGGTTTGAAGCAAGCTCCTAGAGCATGGTATGATCTGTTGTCAAAGTTTCTTCTATCTATCGGATTCACAAAGGAGCAGTTGATCCTACTTTGTTCACCGAAAAGTCGAGCAAACACTTAATTCACGCTCAAATTTATGTTGATGATATTATTTTGCCTCGACCGACCCAATGGAATGTGATCGTTTTCTAATGAAATGGGTTCAAAATTTCAAATGTCAATGATGGGACAAATGTCATTTTTCTTGGGATTACAAATTTCACAAAGTCCCGGAGGCATTTTCATAAATCAATCTAAATATGCAAATGAGATTTTAAAGAAATTTGGATTTGATTCTAGTGACCTGCTGACACTCCCATGATTGAACGAACTAAATTGGATGAGGACCACTCGGGGATCATGGTAGATCAAACGAAATATCGTAGTATGATTGGATCCGATGTACCTCACGCCTAGTAGACCGACATCTTGTTCGTTGTGTGCATGTGTGCTAGATATCGCCTAAGCCTACTAAAAAGCACCTTGAAGCGATTAAGCGGGTCTTCGGTATCTCCAAGGAACCATCAATATGGGACTATGGTACCGAAGGACACCGGTATGTCACTAACGGCCTATGCGATCTTGATCATGCAGTTGTCAAGATACACGTCAAGCACGTCCGGAGGTGCTCGCTTTTGGGTGATAAGCTTGTGAGCTGGTCTTCAAAGAAGCAAATGAGTACTTCTATTTCCTCTACAGAGGTGAATACATAGCCATGTCATCTTGTTGTGCTCAAATCTTATGGATGAGATCTCAATTATCGACTATGGCTTTGAATTCAACAAAATCCTCTCTGTCTTGTGATAATAAAAGTGCTATTGCTCTCTCATGTAACAACGCTCAACACTCAAGAGCAAAGCATATCGACATACGACATCATTTCATCGGGAACAAGTGGAAAAAGGTGTGGTAGAACTCTATTTTGTGAGGTCCGAATATCGCTAGCGACATCTTCACCAAAGCTCTTCCAAGAGAATGTTTTGAGTTTATTCTTCCACGTCTTGGCTTGAAAAGCCTTCAACCAGAAACACTCAAACCTCTTCAGGAGGAAGACGAGGAGTAAAGGTCTATCTTCATCTATCTCTTGTATATATCTATTCGGAAAAAAAAAAAAATTGTCAATTTGTTATGCTTTTTCTCGGTTCGACAATATCTACGGTCTTTGTGCTGTCATTCAAAGAATGACACGGGACTTTAGATGTTGTTCAAATTCTTAAAAAAAAAAAAAAAAAAAAAAAATTTAAAAAATCAAAAAATTATTTTTGGGAGAAAGAGAAACAATGGTTTATTGTCTTTTCAGCAAGAACCGCTTCTTCAAAGAAAGAACGAGCCATACTTTATCATGTTTTCAAAATTCCGTGCTCGATTCTATAAACATTTATCTATTGAAAACTAATTGCTTTGAAAAATAACTCGCTCTATTTTTGATAATCATCTCGGACTTATTTGTCAATACATCAATCTCTCAATCAACAACCTATGTCATTGATTGAGGGGAGAATGATTTCAATTATATTAAAAGTTGTTTGGCATTCAATTGTTTTCAAAAGATATACATGCATGTTTTATCAATGGAGTTTAAAGTCTTAAATCCGATCCTTATCGCTTAAATCGCTTTCATAATCAAGTCACAATTCTCCTTAAAAGCTTTCAAAATCAATTTAAATCTATATGAGATCACAAATCTCAAATGATTTGATAATTGTGATCGGGGAGAATGTGTGATTTAAATTGGTTTAAACCGATAATTCGGTAAATGGTTTTATAAGGATGTACATGCTATCCTTCCCATATGTGACAAACGATTTCAAATTTTCTATGCACATGTTGAGGGGAGCATCTATCTTAAACCTATGATTTGAAACGTGATCACTTATCTCAATGTGCGGGTTCCTCTAGTATGTGCAAAACTCTTTTCAAATCTCGAGGCACATATTGAGGGGAGCAAAATTATGAAAATCTCATCCTTCCCAAAATGCTTTATCTACTTGTCTTGATTAGGAAGTGATGTTGATATCTTTTAGAAAATGGTAATCAAAGAAGTTAATTCTTTCTCTTGCCTCCATGTGCAAAACGATTTCAAATATTTGATGCACATGTTGAGGGGAGTTCTCGTTCTCAAAATATCAAAAACAATTCAGTACAAAATGCTTTGATATTATATCATAAGTATCTGGATTGATTTTCAAATGGTTTTCAATTGGTTCAAATGGCGATGAACAATACCAAATAGACCGACCAACTTTACTTTATGTACGGTGATATAAGGATGATAAGGTTAGGTATGAGTTCCCATGATCCGCCGTAATCCGGAAGGATCTACCGAGGACTATCCACTAGTTAGTGTAGAGTTCTTAGGTATCATGATAAAGGAGAAAATGAGATATGGGAAGAGTGCGGACTAAGACCGAGCTAATCTTGGAATAAACCCAACAAGGTTCTAGCTATGAAGTCTCGGTAAGCATCAAGGGGTTGAAGAATTAAAAAGAATTGAATGAGAAAAGGGTGAAAACAAATAGCCCTCCATTTATTCATAGAGGTAAACCGGGTACAATTCATATGCTCTTGATGGTAACATTGGTATTGAAGACAAGGCGTCATGGACCCGGTGACGCTCTGCACCTCAACTTTCAAACCACTCAAGTTCCTCTTAAAAGGACTTGTTTCATTCTCACGGGAACCGACATTATCATCGACTTTCTCTTAGAGATTGTTGATATTGAAGAAGGAGACCTCTTCCTAGTCTCCGACGAAAACCAAATATGCACATATTGAGTCTAGAACCACGAGATCATCTATAAATCTCATTAGGACACTTTCAATGAAGACTCTCTGTTTCACACAATGTGGAAAGAGATTATATCTTGAGTCCCACGCATTATCCTTGTGGTATTGCGAACATCCGAGTGATATGCAAACATACTCACAATGAAGATGGAAAGCCTTCCGAGCCAACATCAAACAAGCTCACGGTGGGTGGCATGTGAGATCTATCAAATAGATCAACCATGTGACAACCGAATGTAAACAATGGGCGATTCAATCTTTTGAATCAATCTCGGTTCGAGTTATAGATTGACGGATACCTTTGAAAACCGGTCTTTGTGTTTAAAAATCTTTTCTTCAAGACGTCGACCGTGTACTAATTTTTCAAATCAAAGGTGTTTTTATGATTGATAATTGATTTTTAATAAAACCTTCGTGTATTGCAAAACAATTTCTATTGAGTAATACACGATTGTTTTCAAATCTCTTTCATCAATCGGTGGACGTAAATTACCGGTTTACTCACTCCGTGTTGTCTTCTTTGAGACGTTCGGTGCGAGAACGACTTGAGCAACAAGCGAAACCTGTCAAGGAAATTCTTCGAATCTTTCCGATCACAGAAAGATTTGTAATCGATCAACGGGGAACCGTGGGCGTGTACCTCAATTCAACGAAGTGATCAAAGACACTTTCGTGCACTTTATTGCTAACTTGTATGCGTGTACACCGACGCTTGCAACCGATCGTAATGAAGCGGTCATTCCATAGCCGCATGCTCACTCTACACATTCATCTCTTGAGAAATCATGATTAGTGCATCAATGACTCGATATTTTCACCCCATGCTTCGCTACTGCTGCGCCAATATCATGAATCAACGAAAGCTTCCGCTACTCGATGAGAAGATATCATGATCCGAATGTGAGCATGTCCGTCCGAAAGTCACAACATCATATAATACCAACACCACAATGGATGTCTCGAGATTTTTGTTAATGATGATCTCAAAAGTCGGCATAATGTTATTATCACGTGGATCAAGAAAGACCTCCACTTGGATTAACCAAACATGCAATGAGTGGAATCAATGACTACGAGCTTGAGCAAAGTACTACATCAAGAATACAAGAACAATTGTTAATGTAATATCTGTTTGTATTCAATGTAATTTTAGTATATGTTTGAGGTGACCTCCTTGGGGAGATTGTTAGGAATTAGAAATTCCGGTATTAAAGAGTCGGTCACCTCAAGTATATGTAATCGTTAGAAAGCTCGTAGTCGTAGTTATTTCAAGCTAAGTAGTATTTAGTTAAGTAACACCGTGGAGGACGGACGGGTCTTTACCCACCGTATGCCCGATCCACACCCGTTGTGTGGCGTTTATGTAAGACTATAAATACTCTCTACCTCCCAAGGTAGAGAGTTGGAGCTTATAATAATATCTTTCACTTTCACTCACTAAGTTCCCTAAACCTCTAACTTTCTCTCTCTAGAATTCCACTTATACGCCCACTTTGTGTTATGGTTTGATGTGTATGTGAAAACCAATATCTTACAGACTATTTGAGTGGTGACGTGATAGTATAAGTTGTGTCGTGAAGCATTTACCATGTGTAAGTGTTGTGATGAAAATAATTTCGGCGTGTCATATTATCATGTTGCGAAATATAAAGGTTTCAAAATAGTTTTTAGATTAATAAGTTTATATGTCATATAGTCATTTATCTAGTTTTGTCAAAATCTAGTCAAGTTTCATCTAATGACCAAATTTTTGAAACAATTTTCCGGTTAACAAACCCAAACTAGCCGTAACTTAGCCGCACGAAACAACTTTGAAACAACAATCATGGTCATATCTAGTGGTTATATCTAAGTTAAAATAGCTTAAGACATTTTCCTTGGTTTAACCTTGGCTTTGTTTTGTCTTAAAGAATCAAAATACAAATAAGTTTCCTTAACCATAGCTATTTTCTAGTCAACAACAGGTACGTGTAGTTTTTGCTGTTTTTAAGACTTTTCGTTCACTAAGTTTTTGAATAAAATTTCATTCCGAGCAACTTTCGTGTTTTACACTTTTGCTGATTCGGACTAGAAAAGGGTTTAAATCGCGTTTTAAAATCGTTTCAGAAGACTTTTGACTCAATAACCAATTTCATCTAGCCATCTTCGTTTAACCATAACCTTTTATCTATAAGTCCATTTCAAATGATTCAAAAGCCCAAATTCTAGTTTTTACTTCCTCTAACAACTTCTTAAACTTAATCAAGTCCAAAGTTTATGATTTTTATGTTAAAACTCATGATAATTCACTAGTTTCTTACTAGTTATTTTAATGAGTTTCTACACTAGTTTTTACCCATCAATTTTATGTACAACATCATGCAAGCCTTATTACATGTACTACTTATATCAAATACATCAAATAATCATAAATATCATTACAACCATATTGAATGACAAGAAATTTAAACAACTTCTTACAAGACTTAGGTTGAATGGTCACAAGAACAATCAAGCCTAAACCCCCTTCCAATCTTCAACCTTCTTCAACCTCTTAACCCAAGTTTACAAACCCTTCTTACCCTTGAAATAACCTTCTTACTTCAGCCCCTTATGCCTTGAATATCTTCTAATTTACCCTTGAAATTAACAAAACAACCCTAGGATCATGTAATAACCAACTCTAGCTCCATCTTCTTAGTGATTCTTGTAGTATGAATCAAAGTATGTATGGATTGTAAGATATAACTTTTCACATACACATCAAACCATAACACAAGGTGGCGAATAAGGTGAAATTCTAGAGAGAGAAAGTTAGAGGTTTAGGGAACTTAGTGAGAGAAAGTGAAAGATATTATTATGAGCTCAACTCTCTACCTTGGAAGGTAGAGTATTTATAGTCTTACATAATTCGCCACACTACGGGTGTGGATCGGGCATACAGATGGGTAAAGACCCGTCCAGTCCTCCACGGTGTTACTTAACTAAATTACTACTTAACTTAATGAACTACGACTACGAGCTTTCTAACGATTACATATACTTGAGGTGACCGACTCTTTAATCTTGGGAATTTCTAATTCTAACAATCTCCCAAGGGAGGTCACCTCAATAATGCACCAAAATTACATAGAATACAAATAGATAATACAGTAACAATTGATCTTGCATTCTTGATGTAGTCCTTTGCTCATATGCTCGTAGTCATTGATTCTTCACATTGCATGTTTGGTTATTCCAAGTGGAGGTCTTTTACTGATCCACGTGATGATAATTTTGAGCCATCATTTGAGATCATCAGCAATCAACAATCTCTGACACATCCTTTGTGGTGTTGGTATTTTGTGTTGTTGTGACTTTGGGACCGACATGCTCACATTTTGGATCATGATTTCTTCTCATCAGAGTAGCGGAAGCTTTAGTTGATTCATGATATTGGCGCAGCAGTAGCGAAGCTTGGTGTGAAAATATCGAGTCATTGATGCACTAATCATGATTTCTTTTGAGATGAATGTGTTAAGTGAGCATGCGGTGTGGATTGACCGCTTCATTCGATCACCGCAAACGTCGGGCGTACACGCATACAACGATTAGCAACAAATCGCACGAAAGTGTCTTTGATCACTTCGATGAATTGAGGTACACGCCCACGGTTCCCGTTGATCGATTACAAGTACGCTGTGATCGGTGGGATTCCTAAGAATCTCCTTGACGGGGTTTCGCAATGTTCTAGTGTTCTCAAACCGAACATCTCAAAGAAGACAACACGGAGTGAGTGAACGGTAATTTTAAGTCCACCGATTGATGAAAAGAGATTTGAAAACAATCGTGTATTGCTCAATAGAAATTGTTTTTGCAATACAACGAAGGTTTTATTGAAAATCAATTATCAATCATAAAAATACCTTTGGTTTGAAAAATGAGTACACAATCGATGTGCTAAAGAAAAGAGTTTATGAGCACAAAGACCGGTTTTCAAAGGTATCCGTCAATCCATAACTCGAACCGAGATTGATTCAAGATTGAATCGCCCCATTGTTTCTTCGGTTGTCACATGGTTGATCTATATAATAGATCTCACATGCCACCTACCGGAGCTTGTTTGATGTTGGCTCGAAGGCTTTCCATCTTCATTGTGAATATGTAAACATATCACTCGGATGTTACGGCAATACCACAAGGATAATGCGTGGGACTCAAGTTATAATCTCTTTCCACATTGTGTGAAACAGAGAGTCTTCATTGAAAGTGTCCTAATGAGATTTATTGATGATCTCGTGGCTCTAGACTCAATTAGTGCATATTTGGATCCTATAACGGAGACTGGGAGAGGTCTCCTACTTCAATATCAACCATCTCTAAGAGAGTCGATAGATAATGTCGGTTCCCGTGAGAATGAAACAAGTCCTTTTAAGAGGAACTTGAGTGGTTTGGAAAGTTGAAGTGCGGTGCGTCCTTTGGGTCCATGACGTCTTGTCTTCAATACCGATGTTACCATCGGTAGCATATGAATTGAACCGGTTTACGCCCTAAGGTTGAATAAATGGAGGGCTATTTGTTTTCACCCTATTTTCATTCAATTCTTTTAATTCTTCAACCCTTCATGCTTACCGAGACTTCATGGCTAGAACCTTGTTGGGTTTATTCCATTACTAGCTCGGTCTTAGTCCGCACTCTTCCCTTATCTCATTTTTCTCCTTTTATCATCATACCTAAGGACTTCTACACTAACTAGTGGATTGTCCTCGGTAGATCCCTCCGATTCACGGCGGATCATGGGAACCAATACCTAACCTTATCATCCTTATATCACCGTACATAAAGTAAAGTTGGTCGGTCAATTTGGTATTGTTCATTTGCCATTGGATCCAATTGAAAACCATTTGAAAATCAATTCGAGATACTTGTGATATATTATCAAAGCTTTTGCACTGAATTGTTTTGATATTTTTAGAACGAGAACTCCCCTCAACATGTGCATCAAATATTTGAAAGAAATTTTTGCACACTGAGGCAAGAGAAAGAATTAACTTCTTTGATTACCATTTTCTAAAGATATCAACATCGCTTCCTCAACGGATCAAGTAAATATGGCATTTCGGGAAGGATGAGGTTTCCATAAATTTGCTCCCCTCAATATGTGCCTCGAGGTTTGAAAAGAATTTTGCACATACTAGAGGAACTGCACATTGGGATAAATGATCACGTTTTAAATCAAAGGTTTTAAGATAGATGCTCCCCTCAACATGTGCATTGAAAAATTGAAATCGTTTGTCACATGTGGGCGGGATAGCATGTACATCCTATTATAACCATTTACCTAATTATCGCTTTAAATCCAATTTAAATCACACATTCTCCCCGATCACAATTATCAAATCATTTGAAATTTGTGATCTCGTATTGATTTAAATTGATTTGAAAGCTTTAAGGAGAATTGTGACTTGATTGTGAGGCGTTTGAACCGATAAGGATCGGATTTTAAGACTTTAAACTCCATTTATAAACATGCATGTATATCTTTTGAAAACAATTTTAATGCCAAATAACTTTTAATTTAATTGAAATCATTCTCCCCTCAATCAATGACGTGGTTGTTGATTGAGAGATAGAGATTTTGACAAATAAGTCCGATGATTATCAAAAATAGAGATTGAGTTATTTTTCAAAGCATTTAGTTTCAATGAGATAGAGTTTATAGAATCGAGCATAGGATTTGAAAATATGGTAAAACATGACTCTGTTCTTTCTTTAAAAGCGGGTTATTGCCCGAAAATGACAATAAACCATTTCTCTTTCTCCCAAAAAAATATTTTTTTTTTTTGATTTTTTTTTTTTTTTTTTTTTTTTTTTAAAGAATTCAACAACATCTAAAGTCCCGTGTCATTCTTTGAATGACAACACAAAGACCGTAGATATTATCGAACAGTGAAAAACATGACAAAATGACAATATTTTTTGAAGATTTTTCGGATTTTACAGATTTTTATGGATTTTGAAAGTTTTATAATTTTCTATTTGATTTTTGAAGGTTTTATAATTTTGTATTTTGTTTTTCCAATAAATATTTACAGAAGATAGATGAAGATAGACCTTTACTCCTCGTCTTCCTCCTGAAGACGTTTGAGAGTTTCTGGTTGAAGACATTTCAAACCAAGGCGTGGAAGAATAAACTCAAAACGTTCTCTTGGAAGAGCTTTGGTGAAGATGTCCGCTAAGCGATATTCGAGACCTCACAAAATATAGTTCCACCACACCTTTTCCACTGTTCCTCGATGAAATGATGTCGAATGTCGATATGCTTTGCTCTTGAGTGTTGAGCGTTGTTGCATGAGAGCAATAGCACTTTATTATCACAAGATGCAGAGGATTTTGTTGAATTCAAAGCCATAGTCGATAATTGAGATCTCATCCATAGGATTTGAGCACAACAAGATGACATGGCTATGTATTCACCTCTAGAGGAAATAGAAGTGCTCATTTGCTTCTTTGAAGACCACTCACAAGCTTATCACCCAAAAATCGAGCACCTCGGGCGTGCTTGACGTGTATCTTGACAACTCCGCATGATCGGCATCCGCATAGGCCGTTAGTGACATACCGGTGTCCTTGGTACCATAGTCCCATATTGATGGTTCCTTGGAGATACCGAAAGACCGGTTTAATCGCTTCAAGGTGCTTTTAGTAGGCTTAGCACGGTATCTAGCACACATGCATCAGAGAATAAGATGTCTCGGTCTACTAGCAATGAGATACATCGGGGATCCAATCATACTCCTATATTTCGTTTGGTCAATCATGATCCCCGAGAGGTCCTCATCTAGTTTGGTTCGGTCAATCATGGGGTGTCAACAGGTCACTTGAATCAAATCCAAATTTCTTTAAAATCTCTGTTGCATATTTAGATTGATTTATGAAAATGCCTCGGGACTTTGTGAAATTTGTAATCCTAAGAAAATGACATTTGTCCCATCATTGACATTTGAAACTTTGAACTCATTTCATTTGAAAACGATCACATTCCATTGGGTCGGTCGAGGCAAAATAATATCATCAACATAAATTTGAACATGAATCAAATGTTTGCTCGACTTCTGGTGAACAATGTAGGATCAATGCTCCTTTGATGAATCCGGTTGATAGAAGAAACTTAGACGATTGTATCATACCATGCCCTTGGAGCTTGCTTTAAACCGTAAAGAGCCTTCTTCAAACGGTGGCGTGAGTAGGATGCTCTTGATTCACAAATCCTTCAGTCGGTGGACGTGAGCGACTTCTTTAAGATCACCGTTTAGAAATGCCGTCTTTACATCCATCGATACACCACCATGTTCTTGCTAGCAAGATTAGCCGAAAGATTCGATGGCCTCGATTCGAGCAAGCGGAGCAAAAGATTCTTCAAAGTCTATACCCTCCTCTGACGATATCCTTTAGCAACTAATCGAGCCTTGTTCTTCAACACATCACCATGCTCATCAAGTTTTACTTTGAAGATCCATTTTAGAGCTATAATCATAGCACGTCTGGAGCGGTACTAACTCCCATACATCAAGTCGATCAAACTCATGAATTTCATCTTGCATAGCATTGAACCACTATCTTCATTCATAGCGGTTTAACATCTTTTGGTTCGATCTTAGATAGTACGGAGTTGAAGAAGCACCATAAGGCATCGGTTGCGAGTTGCTTCCGGGTTGATACTGAGACGAGAGGATTTCCAATGATGTTGTCTAATGGATGATCGTGAGTCCATTTTCTCGAGGTGTTCATGTGGCATTTGTTGAGGAACCGAGGTAGGCGAGTCGATGTCTCTGAAGAAGATGGTTCTGCGATGATTCGGGAGTAGCAAATATGTTTTCAAATGGAGCATCTTCGGGAGTAGCAAGGGATTAACTTCATCATTGATGCGAAACATTTCCATGATGTACATTTGAAGAATGATGATTTGTTGATGAGGCAAGGATCGTGACGGTGCTTCTTGACTTACGACATCGAACCGATGGATTGACTTCATTCATCGGAATATGAGCATCCTCTGTTGTGGGATCAACACCTCATTAGTAGTAGACTCATACAGTTCATCAAACATGGGATCAAATAGTTTCTTTACATCATCTTGGATGGAGGTACATATGGAGTTTCTTGAGAGGAGTTTGGAACAAGAAATGAACCAATAGGACTGTTTTGAAGTGCGGGTCTGAGTGGAGTGTCCAGAGCCATTTGACCGATCGACTCATCAAACGTAACGTGAATTGTTTCCATGATATTTCGGGTTCTTTTGTTGTAGATTCGGTATCCCTTTTGTTTGGTGCATATCCTACAAATACTCCAATGTCGACTTTAGCCCTAAGTTTGCCCAAGTCTTGACCTTCATTAGTTGGATAGCACAAGGCACCAAATACACGAAGGAAAGATAGATTAGGTTTTCATTGTGGACAAGTTCATATGGAGTTTTTCCATGAATGGTGTGAATCGGGAACGATTTTGTGTGTAACATGCGGTGCAATTGCTTGACCCAGAAACATTGGAACCTTTGAGTAAATCAAGATTGTTCTAGCAGCTTCAACAAGAGTACGATTTCGGTCTTTCAACTACACCGCTCGCATTGAGGGGTTCGTGGAACACTTCTTTGATGGCTGATTCCAATGCTTTCATAGAATTCACTAAGTTGTTTGTTGACAAACTCGGTTCCATTGTCTGCTCGATAATTACGGCGGCTTTGTTTAGTCTAACTCGCAATGTTTGATGAGTTTGATGATGATATCGAGTTTCATCCTTTGTCCTTAAGAACTTGACCCGGTGAATCTAGAATAATCATCAACCACAACTAACACATATTTCTTCCCAAAGATATTCTCGCACCTCATTGGTCCACATAAATCCATATGAATCATATGAAGAACTTCGTGATGAGTTAGTAGGTTTGGGTTTATGGGCATACTTCTTGCTTTTTCCCAATTGACATGTTTGAACAAAGATGATCCTTTTCATACTTTAGTCTAGGTAAACCTACAACTAAGTCCTTTCTCGGAAAGATCGTTGATGGTGCCAAGTTCAAGTGATTGAGACGACGATGCCATAACCATGACTTTGTTTTGAAGCCTTAGATAACAAGCGATTGGTGATGCTCTCATCATGTCATCGATAGAGATAGTGTAAAGGTTTGAGCCACGAGTTCTTTTCAACAGTTCCTTTCCATTAAGATCTCTAACAAAGCGGTATGTTTTCAAGGCTACTTCTAGATCCGAATCACGAATTGACCAACAGAGAACAGATTATGACCTAAACCTTCCACATAATACACTCTGGAGATGACACTATCACCAACAACATAATCTCCATAACCCATAATAGCACCGAAATGATCATTACCAAATCTAATAGCCCGATGAATTTGCTCACGGTTCATGAGTCGTGACCGGTCTCCAAATATATGCTTGGAACAACTGAGTCCAGTACCACGTAACGATTTGAACGATCTGCGGTTGAACACGCACAAGAATGGATAATCGGATATTTGGGATCCCCATGCAAGAATGGGTTCCATTTGGTTAGTAACAGCATTGGACCACCCACATCGAAATAGAAGCATTCATATCGAGATAGTGAAGTAGTGGAATCATTGTGAATAGATGCGGTACTAGTGTCCAGATTAGCCCTATTTACAGCAGTGACCACTTCTTAAGGAATAGTTCTACCAAGAGGCATCCATTTTCTAGTGGGCATTATCCGATTAGTCTTATGACCAACGGTATCCAATAAAAGCCTATTCTCTGAATGTTCTTCCCGGGTTTCCATTGTTTTCTAACTCTCTTCGCTTTTGCCTTTTAGCCTTTTTAGCATGAATTTTAGCATTAACAACATTAATCGGACAATTGACATCATTAGCGTAACATTAACATCACATTCATGATTAGAAATGTAATTCAAGCAATCATCGATACAAGGTTTGCAAATAGTATCGAATTGAATTAATTACGACGCCTATGGCTAATACTAGAATCAACACGATTTGTTTTATTCGATTCAAACTTAAGGTTCCTAGATTGTTCTTCTACTTTCTTCCAAAGGCACATTCTTAGCTTGAGAGGTCCTATCATTCCTTGTATTGTCTTGAGACTTTGACCGCTCCCTTTAATGTCACCGATTACTCCTGTAGAGGAATGGGAACATTAGTTTGTTTCACTACTCTTTGCACCACATTGCTTAGATGTCTTGGATCTGAACTACATGCAGGTGCACTACGGTTCACTTTCATAAAGCTAGATGTACTGAGATTGGTACTCCTAGAAGGCACATTAGAGTTCACTTTCCTAGCATTGACAGATCTAGAATCTGAATTACTCAAGGGTACACTACGACTCTCATTCAAAACATTGGGAATCGAGTGCATCTCATATTTGGCCTTAGGCATTGAGCATGGAATCAAAGGATTAACTCTCTCACCTAATGTCTTTGGGCATATAGTGATCAAACATTCTAAGATTTCTTGAGATCGTTTGGCATATAAGCATGCATGTCCAATTGCATTATCATGAGGTTTCTCTAGCTTATCCTCTTCAACAATCTCACGCAGGCATTCTAAGCAATCCTTAAGGGATGAGAAATATGTTTGAATGGCTAGTTTGTTGTTCCTTAGGTGAGGGGACATATGTCACAGATAAAGCGATTTATTACCGTGAGTGAACCTTAGATACAACATTCTCCGCATTGATCATTGGCATTTTCCCTTTTACGACTCTTGATTCTCAATTTCCTTTGCAATGAAGTTATTTGTTCGTTGTTTTTGTTACGAGTGACTTTAATTGATTCAAACAACTCATTGAAGTGACGTTTAACCTTTTCATTCTCTTCTAGAAAACTTTCGTTTTCCTTTTGTAAAGCATTTACTAGGTTTTGAAGATGAAACGTTTGAGAATTCGAGAATCTAAAGAAGGAGGCATTTGGGAACTGTCATATTGTTCGTTTGACCCTTTAATTGAGATATTTGGACTTTCAATTTTCGATCGTGTTACATCGAGCATGAATCTGCTCATCTCGTTTGTTTATTTGAAAATCGCATCAAACTCGGAACATCCGAAGATGTCTTGAAATTTGAAGTTTTGACATTTTCTTTGAGATGTTGATATTTTAGTTGTAGATTAAAATACTCAACTTCTAGTTTAGAAAATGTTTAACCAAATTGTCATGATCATCCAGCTTCAATTTTCTCATTAAGTTTAGAATTAGTTTTTCAAGCTCAATGACACGATCATGGGAGACTTTCGAGGCCATGATAGTTCATGAAATTTGGAAGCATTAATAGAGCAATTTGAAGCGAAAAAAAGACATCTTGAGCAACACATTCAAGAATAAGATTCTCATTCAATGTATGCGTGTTCTTCCTCTCGATCTCATTATATTTTAATGCACGCTCATAATCACTAATTTCAACTATTATTGCATCAAATTCCTTTTCCATTCCCTTAATGTCTGCTTTCTATCCCCTTTTAAGACTCTCAAAGTGATCCTTTAAAAGTTTAAAGAAGGGCATGACCTCGGTTAAATAACATTCTTTCATTTGTTCAAAACCCTTTCTCCTTCGATTATGCCGGTGGGTGTGATCCTTTTCTTGCAAGTTTTCTCAAAATCAACAAATAGTTGAAAAATAACGATTGGCTAATTAAGATATTGCTTTTAGTGGCAATTGTTCTAGGAACAAGATGCATTGGTGTGTTAGGAGGATACACAGTAGCTTTAGGCATTTTCTAAAGGGAGGATTTGTTTCTACAATATTTTCGCTTTCGCTTATCTAAATCCATTTTCCGAAGACTTGTTCGGAGTCAACAAAGTCTGAGGCTTAAACTTGTTTAATGCAATCCAGCTTTTCCTTCTTATAATCATGAGGAGTGATATTTATGTTCTTCTCTTTGCATTTGGGGTCATCTAGTTTTTGTTCATCCTTTCCCTAGTGACTTCATCGATTTCTTATCTTCCTCGGTCACTCAACGCAACTAGGTTTCGCCAGGCTTAAGAATTTCATTACCATCATAAATCACCTTTTGAGTATTTCTAGCCTTTTGATTACCTCCGGATTTGGTTCCTCAACAAGGGAATGCTATGCTTATCGCTTAAGACTCGATGTTTGGTGACCATGTGAGCAATCGAATGGTGTTTCCTTGTATGTACAACTTGTTTTCAAGTTTGTTTTCAAAGTTTTCGATTAGAAAATCTCTCAAGAGCTTTGATTCTTTTGCATTAAATTCTTGCTTAAGCATTTTCACGTTTTCTTGAAGTTCTTGTTTTTGCTTAATTGTTTTAGAAAGTTTTTCTTGCAAAGAATTTAATTCTTGTTTCAATACTTCTTCTCTAAAATTACTTTTCTAATTCTCGATGCGTACTTGGTCATCCATTTCCCCGCTCACGAGTGGTCAACTCAAATTTTGCACGTTGTTCATAAATGGCAACACGCTCCTTATATGCATTTAGTTCGTAGATAATGGAATCATCAGGAGCACATGCGGTGAATTCATCAAAACATAGTCATTGTTGATCGCAGAAGATGCATCACTAGGTACAACTTCACTTTCACTTTGTTTCACGTATTGATCATATGGGACAATATTGATATTACCCGTATTTTCAATATTTGATTCAAAGTTTCGGTTGGTTGTACTTTGTCATGCATCTGCTGCTATCAAGATCATCATATAGCTTTAATACCTCGAGATGAGTTTGTCCTTTGATGGGCCACTTGTGGTGAAGAAGTGACCTTGGGAGACACCATGGGAGAGATGCTAGCCATAAATATTGTGTGTGCAGTGGGTCCATCATCCACATCGTAGTCGTAAGCATCGCAGTCACCGACTTGAAAGGCATTTTGATGATTGTGACCTATCTCCGAATGGGCCGCTCATCTACATCTGCATCATAGGTCTTGGCATTGCCTTCAAGAAGAAATGCTTCCTCTTCATTCAAAGTAGCACCATTGTCCCGAGCTTGAGCCAAGAACATCTTATCTCTCAAGTATTCGGCATTTTGTGGACGCTTTGGAGATGTGCGGTTCCTTGCAAAGTGTCCTCACCACCACAGTTAAAGCATTTGATTGGCTTAGCTTGACCTTGGTTACCATTTCTTCCTCGATTCGGTTTCCAACATAACCTCTCCACTCCACCTCTCCCCGATCATATTGTCTTTCTGAATCGTTGCACCACAATCCTTCCATCTTTAACGGTGGCTTGATTATGTGGGTTAGATGCGTTCGAGGTTGTTGTTGGTTTGTGGGAGAGAGTTCATGTTTTGACTAATGAGTAGAGCTAGTTGATTAACGATGTTATCCACGTGCATCAAGATCGCCTTGTTTGAACCGAGGATCGGGGATGAGTTTGTGATTACCATTACCCAAGGGTATGACTTGTGATGCTTTGGTTGTGATTCCAATGTTTGAGTAGAAAGTCATTGAATCATTAGACGAACTTGTCTCACCACGTTGGTTTTGAACGATGGAGAATCAACTTTTCAAACATGGCATGTCTCTCATTCTCAAGGAGGAAGGCATAGAGTTGCTCATAGTTTGTATGCTTCAATCCTTTAGTGAGTTTCACGAGATGTGACAAACTTGTGCCATTCGGGATTCATGTTGTTCACAAACTTTGAGTTCAAATGAATATTAGGCATAGTCATTCGATGTTCCTCATGTCATTCACTAACTTATGAAATCTCATAGTACTCATAAACACTCTCATCCGGTTTCATCTTGAAGTGCTCAAATTGGCCATAGAGTTGGGATTCTCATCTTCCATAGTTAATTACGAACTGAGAGAAGCATCTTAACGTTATCCCAAACCGCCTTTGCATCGGTGTTATGATTGATCACTTGTAGATGTCTTTAGGAAGACCTTGAAGAACAATGTTTGAAGCCCCGATATCTCGCATCGAATCTCTTTTTCTCCTCACTATCAAGCTCATTGTACATCTTAGGTCCGCCCATTCCGTAGACAGAGTACCATCTTCATTAGTATCAAGTATGTCTCTAGTCGTCTCAACCCGATATGGTCCTTCATCAATGGATTTGAGAATGTTTACACCATTTTCCTTTCCAAGGCAATACAATCGATTCGCTGAGCCCAAGAATCGTAGTCGCCTCTGTCAAGCATTGGTGGGCGAGTATCTCGAGCCACCGCTTGAACATCCTCGACAAGATGGAGATGACAAGAGGAACGTTGGTAGACATGTTAACAGTTATACGGATTTTATAACTCTATGATTAAACCGAAATAGATTCTTTCACGGATTTTACTAAATCAAGAGAAACCGTAAACAATCACTCAAGTCGCTAGATGATTAAGTGCTAACTCGCTACCAAATAATGCACTAAGTCGCTAGAAATAAGTGCACTAATTCGCTAACCCTTAACTCGCTACACGCCTAAGTCGCTAGAATCCCAAGTCGCCAACAGAGAGCAAGTCGCTAAGTAGTAACTCGCTCTGCACTAAGTCGCTAGCCAAATTTGTGCAGAATTAGCTACACAAGTCGCTAGATATGCAAGTCGCTAAAGAGCAACTCGCTATGCCTAATTCGCTACCACAGTCGCTAACCGTAGTGGAGATGCCACTACTTGTACTTTAACTCGCTACACGCCTAACTCGCTAGATTTTATAACGTAAGTCGCTACCAAGAAAACAAGTCCGAGAGCTAATTCGCTAGCTTGAAAACCAAATAACCTTCACTTTTCAATCCAAAACAACCCAACCAAGATGATTCAAGCTTACCAAATGAAAACCTAAACACTTTTGATGATTCTAAACATAAAAGTACCAACAAAATTCAAACTTTAACACAAGAAATCAACCAAATGATGCAAAACCACTAAACTTTTTCAAACTCAAAACCACCTAAAACCACTATAAATCCAAAGATGTGCAAGATATGATCTAACCATGGCTCTTGATACCAATTGTAAGATATAACTTTCACATACACATCAAACCATAACACAAGGTGGCGAATAAGGTGAAATTCTAGAGAGAAAGTTAGAGGTTTAGGGAACTTAGTGAGAGAAAGTGAAAGATATTATTATGAGCTCCAACTCTCTACCTTGGAAGGTAGAGAGTATTTATAGTCTTACATAATTCGCCACACTACGGGCGTGGATCGTGCATACAATGGGTAAAGACCCGTCCGTCCTCCACGGTGTTACTTAACTAAATTACTACTTAACTTAACAGAACTACGACTACGAGCTTTCTAACGATTACATATACTTGAGGTGACCGACTCTTTAATACTGGGAATTTCTAATTCCTAACATGGATGTTTGTGTGTTGAGAGTGGACGGCAAGAGGAGAGGACAAGAGAGAGTTTTGTGATCTTTTTGCATGTAAAAGGATATGTGTGAGGTGACCTTGGGGTATATGGGGGACAAAACTAGGTGAGTAAGTATGCAAGTGAAAGGAAAAGAAGCCAAGTGGCTTGTGAGGAGGCCACCAAATGCCACCTCATGAGGAGGTGGTAGTTTGTGTGGTTTATTTGATATACTTTAGTTTTTAGGGTATAGTTTGGTCTCGGTAATTACTAATGTTAAGCCCTTAATTCACGAAACTTAAAAACCGGGTAACGTAAAAATGTAATACTTCCAAAAATGTTAAAACTTATCAACATACTCCAACTAGGTCTACTAAAAGTATGATAAGTCTTATATGGTGTTTCCATGTTGTTAAAACCTAATAACGTAGGTTCGGGCACGCGTATTTGATCTCGATTGTTGTGAGTGTGGTGAAATAAACACAATATCAATTTATCAAATTAAACGTGAAATCCGACAAATCAACCTTTTAGGAAAAGGGTTAACGTGCCAAACCTCATGAATGTGATAAAAGTGATACCGGGAAGTGATTTCCCCGGGTCGTGTCCCAACGAGGTGTGAAATTGACGGTGCCGTTGAGTTTCGTGATTAGGACTTGAATTGGTTAAACAAATTTGGATTTGTGATTACGTTATTCTACAAATTGAAGAACGGGAATAAAAATAAAGCATGTAAAACAAAGAAAACTATAAATAAACTACTACTAAACTTAAGAAACAATAAACAAAGCTAAATTACATTCTAGGGTGCTGTAATGCAAAAATTTGGGCTTTGGATTACGTATTCTACAAAATAAAGAACAAGAACGAAAATGAAGTACGTAAAACAAAGTAAACTCTAAATAAACTACTACTAATCCTAAGAAACAATAAAACGACGCTAAACTACATCCTAGGGTGCTAAAATGCAAAAGCGCTAAAAACCGAGAACACACTAAGCCCCGAAAGTAAAAAAAAAATGCAATTTAAGTCCTACAGGTGCAAAACCAATTTTCCTACATTCTAAATGACTAAAAATAATTTTAGAAAAAAGCCGGGTATTTTTTCGACTTATAAATTATTTATTATGAATTAAAAACTAAAAAAATAGAAATTAAATGTTTAAAAATATCAAAAATAATTGGAAAAATACAAAACTTTTCGGAAAATACTTTTTTGGTAAACTAAAGCTATGAAAAATTAGAAACTTGAAAATTCAGCAACCAATAAGCGTAAAATAAGCTAAAGGCCTTATTTAGTATTAAAAGTTAAAACGATATAAAGCAATTAAGTGTGCAAAGAATGACAAGAAAGACCCAAGGGCAAAGATGGATTTGTGAGTGTGTGTGGCGTGGAATGGTGTGCGGAGGTCTCGTGTTCGAACCTCAGGCACCCTTTTGGCTCTTTTGATTTTCTTTGAACTTTTGCTAAACAAACTTATGAATAAGCTAAACAAATAACTTTTTAACTACTCCTAACTAGTTAAAACACCTAATAAGCAGAATCAAGAACTGAAATCAAGACAGAAATGTGATTTTATTTTGAAGCTTTAACAAACATTTAAATGCAAAGTGAAATAAAACTAAAACAAGCTAACTTGAACTAAAAAGCTACTGATGATTAAAAATAAGCTGAGTTACTATTAAAGAAAGTAGAAATAAGCTAAAAAATGGAAATAAGCAATACTTAAAGTAACAAATTCTATATTTAAGCTACTAACCAAACAGACCCTATTTAAACTTGCAAAAGCTTCTAAAAGCTAAAAAGATACCTAAAAAGCAACAAGGGATTCTAAACTGAACTAACTATAATTAAATACTACTTACATTTTTAACATATTCAACTAAGCTAAAGAGATGAATTAAGTACTTCTAAAGGCTCTCAGAAAGAAACAGAGAAGTGATAGAAGTGGGAGTTTAAAATCCTAATTAAGCACTAAAATTAAATTTCTAAAGGGCAAGCAAGGAAGAGCAAATAAGCTTAATGCTATAATCTACCTAAAACATCAAAAATCTAACAACTAATACATCAAAATAAGCTGAAAATCAGAATGAACTAAGCTGAGAGGACTGAATACTCACTGGTGCAGGGTAGGTTTAGTCCAAACCTCCAACTTCAAGGCAAGTGCAGCATACTCAAAACATTTTTATGATTTTTTTCATTTTGACAGTGATTACACAAGCTAGTCAACTCTCTATTTTTATTTTTTTTTAAATTAATAGCACAAGTAAAACTTGACTAAACTGCTTGTAAGAAAACCTGACAGAACTCACCCTTTTTTTATTTTATTTTTTTTATTTATTTTTTTTAAACCAAAGACAACTTGAATACTGTTAAATCTTGTAAAACCCTTTCCCAATTCAATGAACTTGTTTAGGACACTCAAAAGATGTTTGACTTCACTGGTCAAAGTGGGTAAAAACCACTTTGACCCATTTAAAAAGCTTAAACTAAACACTCCTCTGGATGCAGAAAAATTGCTTAAACAAACTAACTCTTGACTTTTCTTTTATCAAATCTAAATTACAACTTATAAGAACTATTTTTTTCCTTTGACTAAACAATAATGAACTACAAGCAAATAAGCACTAATTGCTTATTTGCCTCTAAAATAGAAAATGGCCAGATTCACAAACATGAATGAGAAGTTAACTGCATAAAATTTAAGTAGTACTGGAATGAAAAATTAAACAGAAATTAAATTGGATTGACTGAAATTAAAATGACATTTAAATTAAATCGCAAGAAAGTAAAGTGGGACTAGAACATTAAAATTCTAGACACCTTTTTATACTAACTTTCTACTGATATTTATACAAGAAAAATAAAAAAGTGTCTTATTCTCTTTCTTCCTGATTGTGCTTCTTTGGATTCATCTCAGCCATTGATTTGGCTTGGACACAAAGGGAGTAAATCTGAGCCGTCCATCTTGAGAGCTCCAATGGGGGTGTGTTGGAGATTGCCAACGTGGAAAACAGCCCCATGTGGGTTGTGGGGTTTCACTGCTTCGTGGTTATCAGTGAGTTGAGAGTGACCATGGTGAAGGGATTGGGTAATGGGGGTTGAGTGTCTGGGAGGGAATCAGAGAAACAGGGAAAATGAGGGAAAGGGGAAAAGGGTGGTTGAGTGTGGCAGGTTAAAGATGGGGAAGTTATCTTTTTTTTGGTTTTAAAAAGTTTGGTTTGGTTTGTATAATAGATAAGCCCAAGGACTAAACTTGTACAATCTGAAACTTGAGGGACCTGATGTGACAAGCTTCCAAATTTCATTCAAGGGACCATACCTGCCAAGTTAGATAAACCAAAGGACCTTTATGATATTTATTACAATTTAAAACATCCGGGGGACCTTTTATGTCATTTTTGAAACTTGAGGGGTAAAAGTTGCCATTTGTAGAAAACTTTCATCCAAGGACTATTTTGAACATGTTTGTTTATCCAAGGACTAAAGTTGACTTTTCTTTCATTTTAAACCTTCAGGACTAGTTTTGCCATTTTGTGAAACTTGTGGACCTAAAATGTCAATTGTGTGAACTTTGATCATTTTTATTTGTTTTCAATCTTTTGTACACGAGTCACATAAAACACATTTCAATGATATTTGTAACATTTATATGGTCATTTATGTGTTTTGGTCGTTTTTATGGGTTTAAATAATATAAAATATATGTGTATTTAGACACATATCAAAATCCCCACACTAAACTATTGCTAGTCCCTAGCAATCTTTTATGAAAAATTAATGGATTTCATCTCTTTACCAAAAGCCATTACTCGGAGTAGCCAATTGTTTCGATTCAAGTAAGAACCTTGGTACAATGATAACCAAATGATTTTGAGCAAATCACCGACTTTCAACGGTTTTGATTTGTCTTTACGAAGCCGTTTGCTTCGGACTAGCCAACTCTTAGATAAAATATCTTTGGTGAGTCGATTACCAATTATGGTTTTCAACCGCCTTTACCACAAGCCATAAACTTGCGGGCTAGCCAACTCTTCACTAATTAAAGATATGGTGAATGAACACCATACAATTTTGGGCAAATTGCAAGCCGTCAACGGATTTGAGATATCTTTACCAAGAGCCGTTTGCTCTGGATTAGCCAATCCTTTTGTTTATTAGACATGGCGGATCGATAATCGTAAGTGAGTAAGTGCAAAACACTTACTCCAAAAAAAATTGGCCAAAATGGGGAATTGGGTGGTATAATTACATGATAAAATTCGTGAGAATTCCCCCACACTAGAAATGAATATTGCCCTCAATATTCAAAGTACCGCGGTATGTCAAACATAGAACGTAAAAGGAAATACTACGGCCATTATTTGGAATTTTTTTTTTTTTTTTTTTTTTTGTAAGTTTATATACAACAATGGGAAACTCCCCACACTAGGGTGGTACACACGGGTAAAACCCATGTTTAACTCTCGTTTTTGATTACCGAGTCGCTAGCTTGACTCGACCCGAATTAATTTGTTCATGGGAAGTAAGTGGAAGAGACAATCTCCATCGGACTTTCATTCAAGATGTTTGTATAAACATTGAAGTACGTGAAAGTTACACACCGATGAGGTATACATAGATCCGCTCACAAATAATAAATGAAAATGCGGGGTCAAAGATAGTGTCCTCATTCTCGAAGGAGTGAAGAACAGGAGAAGCCACGGGATAGGTGAAGAAGAGAAAGAAAGTCATGATAAACATCATGACTAACTCATCATCACCCACGGGAGAATTCATAATAGCATGAATCTCATCATTTAAGCTCAATTGGTCTAGACAAATCCGGGTGTGTCTAGATCAAAGTAGAAGTTATCATACTCCGTGGATATATGATATGAGTGAGTTCACAGGAGAACTCTTCATGAAGAGAATCATTCACATGAAGTGAATTTGTGAACTCTTGTTCCATTGTGGGCACTATCCTCGCCAAAGATTGGATTGTTAGAAATCCAAGTGAATTGATTCAATTCAAATAGAGGATTGGTGAAAGTAGCTTTGAATGTTTCGGAACAAAGTGATCAACATTCTCTATTGGATTGTTAGGGTGAGAAGTGAGTGAACGATTATTATAAAGGAGACTTTCAATTTCTCCTAGGTCGGCTTCAAATCAAAGATATCATCATCACTTTTCGATGAAAGTGGATTGATGTGAGCGAGTTCATCGGTGAACTCCTCAAGAAGAGGATCGATCGTGGGAGTGATGCCTCAACATACTCGATGTTTCCATAGGAAGCACAATCGTCGCTAAGATCGTAGAAAGTTTCAAATGATCTTTGAACACTCAAGAGGGAAAGAGAATCACATATGATCGAAGTTCCTTGTGACTCTCTCGGATTGGGATAAGGTTCTCAACACTAGACTTTATGAATTCATCCGATTCCTTTTAAGGAACAGTGTGAAGATGCTCATCCCCATGTTTAGAGAGTGAGTGGGAATATCGGTGTGATAACAACAGATCGAGGGAGTTGAGAAGTACTAGCATACATATGTTTTACACTTTCCATTTGTTCTTCCGCTAGTAATTCCATCATAGTCTTTTCTCCCGATTTTCATGGAAGGAATTTCAATGATGAACTTGATGAACCCGCACAAAATTGACGAATATCAAGGGTAACTTCATCATCATCATCCTCATCGAGAAGAGCAAAGACCTTTGCGAATATAGCACGTGTTTTAGCCGCTTGTTCTTCGACAAGTAATTCCTCCATACTCTTTTCGCTTTCTAGCATCTCGCTCTTTTGCAAGTAATTACGCCATAGATTCCTCACGAGAGTTTTGAAAAGACATAGCCGATTCCTCCTTAAGTTCTTTTAATAACCCGCACTCTTGATAGAAGGTCCGCCGTAGTTTCATGAGGAGTTGCTTGAATCATTTGGCACCGTGGAGGTTGGTCTTGAAATGACGTGTCAAAATTGTCACAAGGAAATGTATTCCCGTTTGACAATCCGAGTGACGTGTGGACCTCCACGGACTACAACAAAATGATTGTTGTGGTGGACATGTGAATAATATGGAATTTGGTAATTTCAAAGTCCCGAGTGTTACCGTAAAACTGTTCATAGACAAACGCGTTCCGGATTGACACTCAAATCCTTGGTGAGGACCTCCACAGAACTCACACGATATGTCAATATCTCATGATGTGGTGGTGGTAGAATGAATCGGATGTGTCATGGTAAGGATAGGGAGCTTGGTTATAGACAGACCCATCTCCTGATTCTACCATGTTACAGCCGGGACAATTCCCACCATTATGAGGACCACCACACCATTGGCAACCAAAATGGTGTGGATACGACATAGGAAAGAATCAACGGTTTACAGAGGGGTTGGGATGAAGAATCAAAGATGTGAGAGGGTAAAGATGGATATTTTTGGATTTTTGGATAACAAGTGCACATGCACTTTCAAAAAAAAAACACTTTCAATTAAAACAAGACCGAGGCAAAACACAAGGAACTTAAACCAATAATCACAAGCGTATTCACGCAAGTGACACAAAGGCAAGTTTTGAATCTTTGGTTCGGGAACTTATTATGATAACACTCAAGTTGAGAAGTGTTGTATTGATTATGTGTTCTATTTTATTTAAAACAACAAGCAAAATCTTTTTGTATTTTTATCTATTACATATATACAAAGAAAAGAAAAATATTTTTGTATTTTTGTAATTTTATAAAAACAATAACTTCACAAGGAAGGTTCTTCAAGTTACCAATCGCAAAAACTTCACGATATTGTCGCAACACACCTCCCCGGCAGCGGCGCCAAAATTTGATCTCGATTGTTGTGAGTGTGGTGAAATAAACACAATATCAATTTATCAAATTAAACGTGAAATCCGACAAATCAACCTTTTAGGAAAAGGGTTAACGTGCCAAACCTCACGAATGTGATAAAAGTGATACCGGGAAGTGATTTCCCCGGGTCGTGTCCCAACGAGGTGTGAAATTGACGGTGTCGTTGAGTTTCGTGATTAGGACTTGAATTGGTTAAACAAATTTGGATTTGTGATTACGTTATTCTACAAATTGAAGAACGGGAATAAAAATAAAGCATGTAAAACAAAGAAAACTATAAATAAACTACTACTAAACTTAAGAAACAATAAACAAAGCTAAATTACATTCTAGGGTGCTGAAATGCAAAAATTTGGGCTTTGGATTACGTATTCTACAAAATAAAGAACAAGAACGAAAATGAAGTACGTAAAACAAAGTAAACTCTAAATAAACTACTACTAATCCTAAGAAACAATAAAACGACGCTAAACTACATCCTAGGGTGCTAAAATGCAAAAGCGCTAAAAACCGAGAACACACTAAGCCCCGAAAGTAAAAAAAAAATGCAATTTAAGTCTTACAGGTGCAAAACCAATTTTCCTACATTCTAAATGACTAAAAATAATTTTAGAAAAAGCCGGTATTTTTAGACTTATAAATTATTTATTATGAATTAAAAACTAAAAAAATAGAAATTAAATGTTTAAAAATATCAAAAATAATTGGAAAAATACAAAACTTTTCAGGAAAATACTTTTTGGTAAACTAAAGCTATGAAAAATTAGAAACTTGAAAATTCAGCAACCAATAAGCAGAAAATAAGCTAAAGGCCTTATTTAGTATTAAAAGTTAAAACGTATATAAAGCAATTAAGTGTGCAAAGAATGACAAGAAAGACCCAAGGGCAAAGATGGATTTGTGAGCTGTGTGTGAGGCGTGGGAATGGTGTGCAGGAGGTCTCAAGTTCGAACCTGCAGGCACCCTTTTGGCTCTTTTTGATTTTCTTTGAACTTTTTGCTAAACAAACTTATGAATAAGCTAAACAAATAACTTTTTAACTACTCCTAACTAGTTAAAACACCTAATAAGCAGAATCAAGAACTGAAATCAAGACAGAAATGTGATTTTATTTTGAAGCTTAAACAAACATTTAAATGCAAAGTGAAATAAAACTAAAACAAGCTAACTTGAACTAAAAAGCTACTGATGATTAAAAATAAGCTGAGTTACTATTAAAGAAAGTAGAAATAAGCTAAAAAATGGAAATAAGCAGTACTTAAAGTAACAGATTCTATATTTAAGCTACTAACCAAACAGACCCTATTTAAACTTGCAAAAGCTTCTAAAAGCTAAAAAGATACCTAAAAAGCAACAAGGGATTCTAAACTGAACTAACTATAATTAAATACTACTTACATTTTTAACATATTCAACTAAGCTAAAAGAGATGAATTAAGTACTCCTAAAAGGCTACTGCTGTAGCAGCAGAGAAGTGATAGAAGTGGGAGTTTAAAATCCTAATTAAGCACTAAAATTAAATTTCTAAAGGGCAAGCAAGGAAGAGCAAATAAGCTTAATGCTATAATCTACCTAAAACATCAAAAATATAACAAATAATACATCAAAATAAGCTGAAAATCAGAATGAACTAAGCTGAGAGGACTGAATACTCACTGGTGCAGGGCAGGTTTAGTCCAAACCTCCAACTTCAAAGCAAGTGCAGCATACTCAAAACATTTTTATGATTTTTTTCCTTTTGACAGTGATTACACAAGCTAGTGAACTCTCTATTTTTATTTTTTAAATTAATAGCACAAGTAAAACTTGACTAAACTGCTTGTAAGAAAACCTGACAGAACTCACCCTTTTTTTATTTTATTTTTTTTTATTTATTTTTTTTAAACCAAAGACAACTTGAATACTGTTAAATCTTGTAAAACCCTTTCCCAATTCAATGAACTTGTTTAGGACACTCAAAAGATGTTTGACTTCACTGGTCAAAGTGGGTAAAAACCACTTTGACCCATTTAAAAAGCTTAAACTAAACACTCCTCTGGATGCAGAAAAATTGCTTAAACAGTTAAAAAAAAAACTAACTCTTGACTTTTCTTTTATCAAATCTAAATTACAACTTATAAGAACTATTTTTTTCCTTTGACTAAACAATAATGAACTACAAGCAAATAAGCACTAATTGCTTATTTGCCTCTAAAATAGAAAATGGCCAGATTCACAAACATGAATGAGAAGTTAACTGCGTAAAATTTAAGTAGTACTGGAATGAAAAATTAAACAGAAATTAAATTGGATTGACTGAAATTAAAATGACATTTAAATTAAATCGCAAGAAAGTAAAATGGGACTAGAACATTAAAATTCTAGACACCTTTTTATACTAACTTTCTACTGCTATTTATACAAGAAAAATAAAAAAGTGTCTTCTTCTCTTTCTTCCTGATTGTGCTTCTTTGGATTCATCTCACCATTGATTTGGCTTGGACACAAAGGAGTAAATCGAGCCATCCATCTTGAGAGCTCCAATGGGGTGTGTTGGAGATTGCCAACGTGGAAAACACCCCATGTGGGTTGTGGGGTTTCACCGCCGTGGTTATCGGTGAGTTGAGAGTGACCATGGTGAAGGGATTGGGTAATGGGGTTGAGTGTCTGGAGGAATCGAGAGAAACAGGAAAAGGAGGAAAGGGAAAAGGGTGGTTGAGTGTGGCGGGTTAAAGATGGGAGGTTATCTTTTTGGTTTTAAAAGTTTGGTTTGGTTTGTATAATAGATAAGCCCAAGGACTAAACTTGTACAATCAAAACTTGAGGGACTGATGTGACAAGCTTCCAAATTTCATTCAAGGGACCATACCGCTAAGTTAGATAAACCAAAGGACCTTTATGATATTTATTACAATTTAAAACATCCGGGGACCTTTTATGTCATTTTGAAACTTGAGGGTAAAGTTGCCATTTGTAGAAAACTTTCATCCAAGGACTATTTTGAACATGTTTGTTTATCCAAGGACTAAAGTTGATTTTTCTTTCATTTTAAACCTTCGGGACTAGTTTTGCCATTTGTGAAACTTGAGGACCTGAAAATGTCAATTGTGTGAACTTTGATCATTTTTTATTTGTTTTCAATCTTTTTGTACCTGAGTCACATAAAAACACATTTCAATGATATTTGTAACATTTATATGGTCATTTGTGTGTTTTTGGTCGTTTTTGTGGGTTTAAATAATATAAAATATATGTGTATTTAGACACATATCAGTATTACTTAAAGGTAAAATGTGTACCTAAAATTTGGCAAAGTAGCAATAATTCATATGAATTATGACTAGTGGTGAAACCAAAGTATTTTTAAACACATAGACTTTTCCTAGTCATGTGTTGGTTGTGAGGATAATTTACACTATTTAATTTTTGAGATTACTTATATAAATAATTAAAAGTAATTTATATAACGTAAAATAGTAAAATATAGACCTGAGAGGAGATGCGGTTATTTCTGTCGCATTTGGTCCTCTCTTTCCCAGATGTATTCAGGCCCTCGGCGAGAATTCCAACGTACTTTAACGATGGGGATTCGGCTTTGTTTCAACTGTTTGACCTCACGGTCCATTATTTCAATAGGTTCCTCAATAAAATGTAGCTTGTCATCGAGCTTAATCTCGTCTAGTGGAATGACAAGGCTTTCATCGGATAGACATTTCTTAAGATTTGACACGTGGAAAGTGTTATGGATTCCACTTAATTCTTGAGGTAGCTCAAGTTTGTATGCTACCGGACCAACTCTTTCTAGGATTTTGAATGGTCCAATATATCGTGGACTTAGTTTCCAACGTTTTCCAAAATGGATTACGCCTTTCCAAGGCGAGACTTTCAGCATAACCCTATCTCCAATTTGAAATTCCAAGGGTTTTCGCCTAGTGTCAGCGTAACTTTTCTGGCGATCTCTAGCAGCTTGTAGTCTGCTTCTGATCCGAATAATCTTTTCAGTTGTGTCCCATACAATTTTTGGGCCGGTGAGTTGAACATCGCCAACCTCATTCCAGCATACGGGAGATCGACACTTTCGACCATACAATGCTTCGTACGGTGATGATTTAAGACTGGAATGATAGCTATTGTTGTAAGAGAATTCGACTAATGGTAAATGATAGTCCTAACTTTTACCAAAATCGATAATACAATCTCTTAGCATATGTTCCAAGGTTTGTATGGTTCTTTCGCTTTGACCGTCTGTTTGCGGATGATAGGCAGTACTCATGTCTAGTTTAGTTCCAAAAGCTTTCTGAAGTGACTGCCAAAAATTTGAAGTAAATCTGCTATCTCTATCAGAGATAATCGAAATTGGTACACCGTGTCTAGAAACTATTTCTTTGATGTACAGCTTGGTCAGCTGATCCATATCATAAGTTTCTTTGATTGGAATAAAATGAGCAGATTTTGTTAAACGGTCCACAATTACCTAAATGGCGTCATAAACGCTCGGTGTTCTTGGTAATTTCGTAACAAAATCCATCGTGATTCGTTCCCATTTCCACATAGGAATCTCGGGTTGTTGTAGTAATTGTGATGGTTTTTGACACTCGGCCTTTACCTTAGAACATGTCAGGCACTTACCAACATATTTGGCAATATCGGCCTTCATGTTAGGCCACCAATACAGCTTTTTGAGATCATGATACATTTTGTCGGTTCCTGGATGAATGGAGTACTTTGACTTATGCGATTCATGCATACTCAAATCTCGTACACCTCTATAGAGTGGTATCCAACTTCTGTCTTTGAAGCATAACGTTCCATCAGAACGCTTTACCAAACCGTTTTTGTTCTCTAACATACCGTAGAGATTCTCTTTGGGTCGGTTTTCTTCTTTGATAGCTTCAGTTTGTGCTGCAAGGATTTGTGAGGGTAGTGGTGATACGATCATCATACCCAACGATCTAACCTTTAGAGGTTTGAGTCGCTCTTTTCTACTAAGAGCATCTGCCACGACGTTTGCCTTACCCGGGTGATAACGAATTTCACAGTCGTAATCACTAAGTAATTCTAAACAACATCGTTGTCTCATGCTTAGATCTTTCTGATCCAGAATGTGTTGCAAGCTTTTGTGATCCGTGTATACTATATACTTTGTGCCGTAGAGATAATGTCGCCAAATTTGAAGAGCAAAAACGACTGTCCCTAACTATAGGTCATGAGTGGTGTAGTTTTTCTCGTGCTTTTTAAGTTGTCGTGAGGCGTAAGCTATCACCTTCTGTCTTTGCATTAACACTGCTCCCAAACCTTTATACGAAGCATCACAGTACACAAAAAAGTCTTCGTTGCCTTCAGGTAACGCTAAGATAGGTGCACTGCATAATTTCTCTTTTAGAAATTGAAATGTTTCTTCTTCTTTTTCGCCCCAATCGAATTTCACATTCTTTTGAGTCAATTTAGTTAAAGGCTTTGCTATCTTGGAAAAACCTTCAATGAATCTACGGTAATATCCAACAAGTCCTAAAAATTGATGTATTTCCATTGGATTTGTAGGGGCAGCCCAAGTCTTTATGGACTCTATCTTGGCGGGATCCACATGAATTCCATGACTATCAATTACGTGACCCAAGAATTGTACACTTGAGATCCAAAATTCACATTTTGAGTATTTAGCGTACTACTTCTCATTCTTGAGTAACTCTAGGATCAGCTTGAGATGTCTTTCATGTTCTTCTTTACTCTTAGAGTAAATTAGAATATCATCTATGAACACAATCACAAACTTATCCAAATATGGTCTACACACTCGATTCATGAGATCCATGAATACTGCTGGAGCATTAGTTAAACCAAATGGCATAACTTGAAACTCATAGTGACCATATCGAGTCCTGAACGCCGTTTTCGGAATATCTTCTTTTCGAACTCTAAGTTGGTGATATCCTGATCGCAAATCGATCTTGGAGTATATGCTTGAACCTTGGAGTTGATCGAAAAGATCATCGATTCTTGGAAGTGGGTATCGGTTCTTTATAGTTAGTTTATTTAACTCCCTGTAATCAATGCACATTCTGAAGGATCCATCCTTCTTTTAAACAAATAGGATTGGAGCTCCCCATGGTGATGAACTTGGTCGAATAAAACCTTTATCTGTAAGTTCTTGCAATTGGTTAGATAACTATTGCAATTCCGAAGGGGCTAAGCGATAGGGTGCTCGAGCAACTTGTGCGGCACCTGGCACCAATTCGATTTGGAACTCCACTTGTCTAGGTTGTGGAAGTCCGGGTAAGTCTTCAGGAAATACTTCAGAATAATCACGTACAATAGGTACGTCTTTGAGTCGTTTCTCCTCTAACTTTTTCTCCGTTATATTGGCTAAGAAGACATAACATCCTTTCTTGATGTACTTTTGAGTTTTAATGCAAGAAATAATGTTCAGGCAAGTTCCACTTCGATCCCCTCGGATAACCAAGGTTTCATTATCGATAGGAATATGTACAACTTTCTCGCCACAGATGATATTTGCATTTTGTTGCGATAACCATTCCATACCAATTATAACGTCGAAACTTTCGAGTTCTATTGGCATGAGGTCTATTTTGAATGGATGACCTAACAAGTTTAGTGTACAGTTTTGAAGTACAATGTTGGTGGTTACAAGATTCCCATTTGCTAACTCAATGGTAAAGGCGGTGTCTAATGTAGTGGGTGCAATATCAAGTAAAGATGCAAATGCAGTAGATATAAAACTTTTATCAGCATCCGAATCAAATAAGATTTGAGCATAATGGTTATTGAGTAGAAAGGTACCCGTAACCACATTCGGATCCTGCTGTGCATCTTTATCACCCAATACATACGCCCTACCACGAGCTACTCCTTCTTGTTGACCATTGTGTCGGGGACATTGTCTCTTGATGTGTCCACGTTCTCCACACCCAAAACAAGTCAATACTGGTTGGGTGTTGGCACCAGTAGCAGGCCCCTTACCTCTGCAGTCCTTGGTTTGATGCCCTGTCTTTTGACAATTCCTGCATCTAACGGTGCAAGGGCCTTCATGATCTAACTTGCATCTGTAACACAAAGGAGCATTTCCTTGATAACCTCCTCCTTTAGCTAGTGCAGCAAAGAAGACAGAGTACCTCGGCATTTTCTTGCCTACGGTTTCTTTGGTTGTGGTGGTTTGTGTTTCGATTTTGTTGGTTGGGATTGTTGTTGTTACCCTTTGGCTATCATTCTACCTTCTCTTATTGTTGTTGTGGTTATTGTTATTGGGATGGTTGTTGTTGTTATTGTTGCGGTTGAGGTTAATGTCATGAATCGAGCAGTTCTCGCCTAACCGCTTGATCCATCGATCTGAGTCATTCCCATTGCATCATCTATCGTTTTGGATCAAATGAGGCCACATTTCTCAGTATAGGTTGTGGAAGTCCCCATATGTACCTCTCCAAGAACTTCTCATTGGTTGGAACCATTGTTGGGCATAAGATTGCCAATTCATTGAATCGACGATTGTATGTGGTGATATCGTGCCGCTTAACTATGTGGTTCCGTAATTCAATTTCAACCTTCGCACCTCGTTACGAGGACAATATTGTTTGATCATCATTGTTTTGAGTTCTACCCAAGAAATTTTGTAGGCATTTGCAATGCCAATTGGTTGAACTACGAATTCCACCAGATAATGCATCATCCATTAAAGCATTGGTGGCGTATTTGACCTGCGGTCTTGATGGTGTTCTTGATCGTGAATACGGATTCAGATCTTTCAAACCATCGGGTTAACCCTACAGCTCCTTTAATGCATTTAAAATTTGTAGGTTGGCATTTCATGAATTCGTTGTATGAGCAGCCCCTTGGTATTGGTTCGACATTTATTCTTTCGGCACCAATAGCTGGTCCCGTAGCATTAGAACCTCCTGCTCCAACATTAGTTACAGCGGTCCTAGCGGTTGCAAGTGCCTCAGCAATAGCGGCAGTTTTGTGGCTTCAATGACCTCGGTGACATGGCGAATTTTTGTAGTGGCGCTGCCGCTCGACTCTAAGTGCGTCAACCACTTTATCGGAACCCATTTTATCAATAGCAGCTTGGCTTTTCATTTTAGGTGGCATGATTCTATCAATTAAACAAGAGATGTGGTATAAGTATGATGCTGGATAATAAGCACGATTAGAAATGATAGAAGAATAAAGATGGAAATTAAATCACAACACAAGACGAGATAAACTTATACAACAAAAGTTACATTCATATATAGTTAATTAGTTATATCGGAGTTACAAAATAAAAACCCGTGACAGGTTTCTTCAAGATTTACTGACGAAACTATCAGTCAGTAATTACATCGTTCACTAGCTATTGCTAATCTACTAAGTCTTTTAACTATTATAACAATAACGAGATCGTGATCTGGGGATGGTGGTACAGACATAATGTCTGCATAAGAGTATTCATGTTCAGAGTTAGTTAAACGTTCATAGCAATTTAAACAGTGATATGTCAAATAGTGGGCATGGCACACGGAATATGAAGACTATAATAAGTGAATCGGTAGATAGTAGTTATAGTCTAGGTGTATAATGCACCCTGGTTCTCTATAACTGTAGCTCTGATGCCAATCTGTAACACCCTGAGTTTTTGAATAGCAGCGGAAGCTAATCGAGGATATTACTTATTAACACAAAGTACACATTACAGAAAATGACTCTAAATGAGACGTTTTAAAATACATTATCATTCGAATTTATTCATAATATCAGAGTAGACGTCCCATAATGTACATAATAAGTTTAAAAGTTTTCGAATGATAATATGCATAGTCTTCAAAATGCCTATTCCGTGTGCCTTCATTCGCGTGCCAGACATATCTTACGGATCTGAGATAAAACATGCCGAAAAGTCAACACAATGGTTGAGTGAATTCATAGTTTTGAAAACAGTAGTGGACAATAGTTTATAATATAATTGCAATGCGTACAATTATCTTCTTGATAGTTATTATTGCTCTAAGCTCATGGAACTCACGACTGACTGTTGTATATATATCACCGGACGATATATATAAATATATAAGTAACTTGCCCCGAGTAGGTATTTTGCCATATACCTAGGTAATTCAAATAAAGTGCGTTTGGTTACCGATCCGGCTAACACAAACGGGATTCATCAATCCCGATAGGCCTATCCACTATATTTACGCTCACTCCCAGTGATTAGTGGTCCATGATATTGGGGACTTTTGGCATAAACAACTTAGGCATGCAATAATACAGTCACGGCATTCAATTTTCAAGTAATTGTCCATAATTAAACATTTTAGCATGTATCTCCCCCAAGTAGTTTAAAAAACATTTAAACAAAAGTTGGGGCTATGAACTCACCGTGGTTATCAGTAGTAGTTTATAGCAATAACAGTGTATGTCGAGACTGCGATCTTTAGTGATTACCTACGAAAGTATAATAATTATGTTTTAGTATAGTTTTCAATATAAGTGTACAAGTATATGTAATTTGTTGGCTTATTATGTTGTACATGGATATTAAGCTAAGGTATCGCTTAAGTGTTGGTTTGGCTTATAGCCTTTTTATAAATGACCTCGTACCACCGTTCGGGCTAACAAAATCAAGAGGTCATGTAGTAATCGCACGAGGAGCCAGGACACTTTAAATAGTAAATCCACAACTCGTCGATACGGTACCCCGAAGAGGCCTCTTTATGATAATGAAATTCCCTACTATTGTAGTACTTATCATTTATAAGTAAGTATTTGATGAGAAAAATGTTGTATAAAACATATGTCGTCTTTCATCAAAGACTATTTGAGTGGTGACGTGATAGTATAAGTTGTGTCGTGAAGCATTTACCATGTGTAAGTGTTGTGATGAAAATAATTTTGGCGTGTCATATTATCATGTTGCGAAATATAAAGGTTTCAAAATAGTTTTTAGATTAATAAGTTTATATGTCATATAGTCATTTATCTAGTTTTGTCAAAATCTAGTCAAGTTTCATCTAATGACCAAGTTTTTGAAACAATTTTCCGGTTAACAGACCCAAACTAGCCGTAACTTAGCCGCACGAAACAACTTTGAAACAACAATCATGGCCATATCTAGTGGTTATATCTAAGTTAAAATAGCTTGAGACATTTTCCTTGGTTTAACCTTGGCTTTGTTTTGTCTCAAAGAATCAAAATACAAATAAGTTTCCTTAACCATAGCTATTTTCTAGTCAACAACAGGTCCGTGTAGTTTTTGCTGTTTTTAAGACTTTTCGTTCACTTTCAGCTTATGTGCTCCTGTGTTTTTGAAGAAAATTTCATTTCGAGCAACTTTCGTGTTTTACACTTTTGCTGATTCGGGCCAGAACATGGTTTAAATCGCGTTTTAAAATCGTTTCAGAAGACTTTTGACTCAATAACCAATTTCATCTAGCCATCTTCTTTTAACCATAACTTTTTATCTATAAGTCCATTTCAAGTGATTCAAAAGCCCAAATTCTAGTTTTTACTTCCTCTAACAACTTCTTAAACTTAATCAAGTCCAAAGTTTATGATTTTTATGTTAAAACTCATGATAATTCACTAGTTTCTTACTCGTTATCTTAATGAGTTTCTACACTAGTTTTTACCCATCAATTTTATGTACAACATCATGCAAGCCTTATTACATATACTACTTATATCAAATACATCAAATAATCATAAATATCATTACAACCATATTGAATGACAAGAAATTTAAACAACTTCTTACAATACTTAGGTTGAATGGTCACAAGAACAATCAAGCCTAAACCCCTTTCCAATCTTCAACCTTCTTCAATCTCTTAACCCAAGTTTACAAACCATTCTTACCCTTGAAATAACCTTCTTACTTCAGCCCCTTATGCCTTGAATATCTTCTAATTTACCCTTGAAATCAACAAAACAACCCTAGGATCATGTAATAACCAACTCTAGCTCCATCTTCTTAGTGATTCTTGTAGTATGAATCAAAGTATGTATGGATGTTTGTGTGTTGAGAGTGGACGGAAAGAGGAGAGGACAAGAGAGAGTTTTGTGATCTTTTTGCATGTAAAAGGATATGTGTGAGGTGACCTTGGGGTATATGGGGGACAAAACTAGGTGAGTAAGTATGCAAGTGAAAGGAAAAGAAGCCAAGTGGCTTGTGAGGAGGCCACCAAACGCCACCTCATGAGGAGGTGGTAGTTTGTGTGTTTTATTTGATATACTTTAGTTTTTAGGGTATAGTTTGGTCCCGGTAATTACTAATGTTAAGCCCTTAATTCATGAAACTTAAAACCGGGTAAAGTAAAAATGTAATACTTTCAAAAATGTTAAAACTTATCAACATACTCCAACTAGGTCTGCTAAAAGTATGATAAGTCTTATATGGTGTTTCCATGTTGTTAAAACCTAATAACGTAGGTTCGGGCACGCGTATTACGTAAAGGTAAAATGTGTACCTAAAATTTGGCAAAGTGGCAATAATTCATATGAATTATGACTAGTGGTAAAACTAAAGTATTTTTAAACACATAGACTTTTCCTAGTCATGTGTTGGTTGTGAGGATAATTTACACTATTTTAATTTTTGAGATTACTTATATAAATAATTAAAAGTAATTTATATAACGTAAAATAGTAAAATATAGACCTGAAATATGCGAGGTGCTACAGAAGCTTGAAGATTGAAGATTAAATCGGCTTTTGAAAAAAGAAGTTATGTCTATATGGATTTTGGACTAAATTGGTTACTTTTGTTTTTGGATTCGATGTGGCTAGCTAGTAGCTACTGCTAAACTTTCTTTGTTTAAATACCAAATGTGCATCATTTTGTTAGTCTTACCGGTATGCGGTATGAATTAGGATTGAACAAACTACTGCAATTTAATGGAAAATATTATGTGAAGCCTACTGCTCATGTCATGGGTTTAGTAGCCTATTTCAGTTTGATGGCAAATATTTTGTTTCTAAGCCTACACTCTAATGCTCATGTACATATGTTAATGTTTTGTTGTCTCTGTTCAGAGTATGTGATTGTATTCATGTCCTGTTGTGACTTGTGTATACTTAAAGTCTATTGCAGGTAAAATTGTTGTCTGTTCCAGTTTGTCAAATGGTGCAAGTTCCTGCATTTGGTCAAAATTTCAAAGTGAATATTTGAAGCTATGTGTTTGGTCATGTGATTTGCTACTCGTGTGGGCATGGTAAATTTGTTCTATTATTGTCCCTAATTTAGGATTGTGTGTACTAATTTTATGTGTCTAACAAAGACTTTATACGAGTACCTTTTAACACATTTGTTTCATTTTAACAAGCACACTGAGGTTTTCTTTTAATATCCTTTTCAATTCAATATTCAAGAACAAAAATGGATATAAGTGAATAAGATGAACTATATCTCTCTGTAAATAAATGCGACCCGATAACAACCCGACAACCCAACCCAATTTAACCCGACCCGTTTTGACCCGAAACTTGATAACTCGATTTCTTATAGGTCGAGTTAGGGTCAATATCTGGAACACCAAAACCCGAAACAACCCGACCCGACCAACCCGATAACCCGACAACCCGACCCGATAACACCCCTAAATGCAACAAGTATTACCTGAGAAATGGGATCTGGACCAAGAATTAGCAGGAATAGCTGATAACCAGTCAAATACATCACTGTTAAACTTCTTCAACTCCTCCATTGCATGATCAAAATGAAATACTATTGTTGCAGTAACACATCTCCAAAGAAGATCTTTATATGTTTGTCCATTTCACTTGAGCTTCATATTTTCATGTATATGCCTAAGGAAAAACCCGTGCTCAACACAAGGAAATACCTTAGCCAATGCACGTATGACGCCTTGTAGGAAATAGACAAATTAGATTCCTTACATAAAGAGTCAAATGTTTACCTTTTGCCTATCACTTATAAAAGTATAGTTAGATTCCCTAAGCAGATCTAGATCTTCACTAAGACACTCCAAAAACCAAGTCCAAGAACTGGTTGTTTCTTTCTCCACAATTGCATATGCCACTAGATATATGCCATTGTTACCATCCAATATAACAACAGTCAGAAGCTGGCCAGGGTATGGACCCTTCATGAATGCACCATCAAGTCCTAACAAATCCCTTCCACATTCTTTGAAACCTTTCTTTAATGGACCTAAACATATGTAGATCCTCTTGAAAACTCTTGTTTCTAGTTCAAGATCTGTGTCTCTTTCAACTTCAATCATTACAGTTGTATCAGGATTTGCCCTTCTCAACTCTAAACAGTAATCCCTCAACATGGAATATTGTAGATTGAAATCTCCCTTTACGTGAGTAATTGCAGTTGATTTATCCCTAAAATCTTTCATTCTGGACACACCCACCTCATATTGCTTCTGCAACTGGTCTGGAAGTGCTCTTATGGGAACATCTGGATTTTTCTCTATTTGGTCAATGATACCCTTAGACAAGAATTTGGAAGTACAAGCCTTTATTTCTCTTGATTGTAGGCACTTGTGGTTGGGTTCATATGTTTTAATCTCCCAAGTCTCAGAATTCCTAATCTTTGACATTAGTAAGACCCATGGACATTCATCTTTTCTGCTAATGTTTTGGGCCTGCCTCTACTTTCTAAACTAATACCTTTCTTACGAGGCTCAACTAGATCACTAGGCCCAACTCCTTTTTTTTTACCTTTTTGTTTTGCTGGTTAATTTCTTTTTTGTTGCATCAGATGCAGTCTGAATAGGCCCGTCACCTTCAGTTGTAAGTACTGGAATTTTTCCAATACACTTTGCCATCACCCTCTTCTTATCATTCCTTATCAATTGCAAATTTCTTTTAGTTTCAATTGAGTGGAGTCTTACTCTCTCTTTCACTTCAGCAACATTGGCAAACTTTTGACCATGAAAGAAGAAATGCTTATGCACAATGTTACATGCATTCTTATTTGCCTTTTGGATTTCTTTACGCTTCTTCCTTCTAATCTTTTCAATCTCATTATCTTCCTCATCTGAACCACTTTCAAGGTTTTCATTATCTACCTCCTCAACATCTTCAGCTATTGGTGCATCATCAGTTTCTTGTCCTCTGCCTGTGTGTCTCACCACTCAACATCTTCATCTATATTTAAATGGTAATCAGGCATATCAACATTCACTTCTTCTACATTGTTCTCTTCATCAACAAAGTAGTCACTGTCATCCTTATCTGAACTACTACCATCCTCATCTGAGTCATCCACATCCATTGTTTTATAACTTTGATCATGCTCAACCAAGGTTTCTAAAGGTACATAAGTCTCATTAACATTATCCCTTCCATTCAAATGAACACTTGGCCCTTCATTTTTTCTTTCATTCACATGAACACTTGGCCCTTCATTCAAATTTGCAGTCACATTATCATCAAAGGGATCAAATTCATATTTCATGTTCAATAGTTCTTGAACAATAAAATTCATAGTCTCAGGTACACTAGCATTAACATTTGCAGGCACAGTCTCAGGTTTACTAGCATTAATATTTTCAGGAACAGTCTCAGGTTCACTAGAATTAGGAGTTGGAATGATGGGACTGAGAGTGGCAGTGGTAGTGGCAATGGTGGGAGTGGTAGTGGCAATGGTGGGAGTGGGAGTTGCAGTGGTAGTGGCAATGGTGAGAGTGGGAGTGGTAGTGGCAATGGTGGGAGTGGAGTAGGAGTGTCAGAGGTAGAAGGTTTATGGTATTCTAACAACAACCTTTTTTTGGATGGGGACCTTTTTTTGGATGGGGAGGGAGTGGGAGTGTTAGAGGGTAACTCTTCAATGACAACATTGTGTTAATACAAATATCGTCCAAAAACGTTACTTATATTTTATGATCTTTACCTTGTTTTGTTAATGACAAAAGTAAATTTCATTTTTGCAAAGTATAAAGCTTGTCAAGATTGTTAGATATTAGTACAAGCTTTTCTTAAATAAGTCTTCAACATTTAAGCATTTGCATCTTATCACTTTTTGGTTAGCTACATATCAATTCACATTGTTAACCTTCTAAACTATAATGTGCCTCAACATTTTTAGATCAAATATGTTTAGTTACTTAAACAAAACATTACATAAGTATTTACTTATATATCATGTTAATTCTAAAAATGAAAAACTACATATTACATAATGGCTTGCATCACATTGGAAATCTTTAGAAGATTTTACAGAATATTTTGTTTAGATATTCACTCATCATATCTTACATAATCTTTGAGAGATTTGGATGATCTTTGAAAGATTTTTTGTAATCTTTATTGTTAGACTGGCGGAACCAAATTTTATAAAGGACAGAACCTTTTTTTGGTTCCGTCCAGTCCGTGATCTGCTGATCACTTGGCCTATAAATAGCAAGCCAACCCAAGTTGTTTTCTCATCCCTCATTAGCATAAAACACATACATTCTCTTATCCTCTACATCTAACTCGTTTTCATTTCATTTTAGTGATCATCTTTTGTAGCAAAGAAGATCAAGACATAATCAAGCTTCAACGAATAGTTGGAAGTCTTGTTTGTTTTGTTGTTGTGTGAATCATTATTGTTCATACATCATTGTTGTACCAAACCATCTTAAACCTCTGAGTGTGAGTGGTTAGTATTTTAGTCCTCAAAATACATAGTGTGTTAGGAGTGGTTGTACCCTTGTAAAAGAACTCGACATCTAGCTTGGTGCCGAAAATATTGTGTAAGCGACGTGTAAAGGTTTTCTCCGCCGGTTAAAGGAGCTTGTTGATTAGTGAAGATAACTCTCGAGTTGGAGACTCGAGGAGTGGAGTAGGACAAGGAAAAAGAGTCCTTGTAGACCGGCCACTATAAACAACCTTGTCGTGGTTTGATTGTTTCTTTTCTTGCTTACATATTATCTATTGCTTGCATATTATTCATTCTCTACTTACACATCATTTATCTATATTGATTGATCTCACAATAAGTTTTCGAAACAATTAAGTTTTTAAATGGTAAAAATATTCAACCCCCCTTCTAGTTTTCAACAATTGGTATCAGAGCCTCGTTGCTCAAGATTTTCTAAAATATATTGTATTTTATAAACTTGAAACAATCCATGAATTTCGAAAACTTTAAAAAAGGGCAATCTATGCAAAGACCACCACTTTTTGAACCTAATGGATTTGTCTATTGGAAAAACCATTTTGAAACATATGTGAAATCAAAAGATATAGATCTTTGGTTTGTTATCATCAAAGGTGATTATAGTCCTACAACAAAAGATATTTCAAATGATGAACACAAAAAATAATAGGTAAAAATAATGAAGCTAAAATGATGCTTTATAATGCTGCCTAAAATATGAAAGAATTTTTATGTGTGAAACCGCTAAAGACATTTAGGAATATTTAATAATTACACATCAAGGGAATTCACAAGTCAAGGATAACAAAATTGATCTTCTTATTCAACAATATGAACAATTTGTTATCCCTGAAGATGAAACCATTGATTATGGATTTGCTCGTTTTAATATTATTATCACTTCTCTTAAAGCACTTGATGAATCTTTACGTAGCAAGAAGTTTTTCAGGAAATTTATTAGAGCACTCCATCCGAAATGGAGAGCAAAAGTAACGGCTATTGAGGAATCAAAAGATCTCTCAATAATGTCACTTGACGAGCTAATTGGAAATCTCAAAGTACATGAAATGGTGATGGAGAAAGATTCGAAATCATCAAAGGCAAAAGAGAGAAAGTCAAATCCGTTGCTTTAAAAGAAAGAACGGAATCTAGTGATGATGAAGAATCTTGCTCGGATAATGAAGACGAAGAGTATGCCATGGCCGTAAGAGATTTCAAAAAGTTCTTTAGAAGAAGAGAAAAGTTTGTAAGGCAACCCCGAGATGAAAAGAAGTCATTCCGGAAAGACCGAGATGACAAAAGGGAAAAAGTGAAAGGAAGTTCTTTAAATGCGGTGATACAAGTCATCTAATAGGAGATTGCCCCAAGCCACCTAAAAGCAAAACTCAACGAGATTTCGTAAGTGGTGCTTGGAGTGAGTGATGATGACGAAGAACCAAGTAAGGAGGAGATCACTCTCATGGCACATGAATCAAACAAGGTACATTCCGACTCATCTTACTCCTCTATTGATGATGACACTTTGCAAAAACAATATAATCAATTATGTGAGCTTAGCTTAAAAATCATAACTAAAAACAAGTTTTTAAAAACTAAAAAGGAATTTTTAGAAAACGAAGTTTATGAGTTAAAAAAAGGCAAAACGATTAGAAAAGAGCAAGGCTAATGACAATGGTTGTAAATCATGTCAAGAGCTTGGTCTTGAAATAGTAAAGCTAAAACTCACACAAGAGGTTCTCATCGAACATAATTCTAAATTTAAAAGATTTGACAAACACATTTATTGTGCTGATGAAATAGTAAGAATTCAAAAAGTACCAGGAAATACAAGTGGATTAGGTTTTAATGAAGTAATGATTCCATGTAGTCAAACCAAAACGGCCAGAAAAGACAAACAAACAATCCTAACTGTAACAGTAGACCACGGACCAGACGGAACCAAAAAATTGGGTCCGTCCGTTGAAAATTTTGGTTTTGTGGTTACTGCGTAGGACAACAAGTTTGCAAAACGGACCGTAGTGAATTTGTCAAAGTTACTAAAAAATCTAAAGATTTAAACAAAAACCTGCTCTTACAATAGGAGTAGGACTTGCTAAAAATGAATTTAGATCTAAAACCACTCAACAAAGGCCTAAAACACCTATTACCAAACGCCCCTTTCCCAAAAGCAACTACAACATACAACCCAACTATCAACATACCGGTTGGAATCAAAACTACCCGAGACCATATCAAACTCCTAATTACATGCCATGGAACCCATATCCATCATTTCCATACATGACCAAGTAAATGGTATGTTTAACCCAAACGGACCAATGAGATATTGGGGACCAAACGCTTGAGTTATATGTGTCATAGGTATGCTTAAAAGTCGGCTTGGAGCCTGATGAATGGATAAAAGATAGCGGATGCTCAAGACACATGATGGGAAACAAATGCCTCTTCTCAACATACCAAGAGTACGACGGAGGCAATGTTACTTTTGGTAGCAATCTCAAAAGCAAAATCATTGGCAAAGGTACGATTGCTCATGACTCTCTAACTATTGAAAATGTTGCTCATGTTGATAGACTAGGATTTAACCTGATAACTATTAGTCAACTATGTGATAAAAATTATAAAGTACTATTTAAAAAAAATGTTAGCAAAATACTAAAAGACGGTATCACCATAGCAAAAGGAGTTAGGAAAAATAACATATACGTCATGAAAATAGATATAAAATCAAAAGATAAACTTTGCTTAACAACCTTAGATGATAACTCTACCCTTTGGCATAGACGTCTAGGTCACGCTAATATGAGACTCATTCAAACCTTGTCCTCAAAAGAGCTAGTTAAAAACTTACCCAAGTTGAAATATGACCAACACTTTTGTGATGCTTGAAAAATTGGGAAACAAGTTCATAGTAGCCATAAGGCTAAAAACATGGTTTCCACATCTAGGTGTCTAGAGCTTTTGCATATGAATTATTTTGGTCCATCCGCTATTCAAAGTTTTGGAGGCAGCTTCTACACTTTGGTCATAGTAGATGATTACTCAAGGTATAGTTGGACAAAGTTTTTGAAAACTAAAAATGAAGCTTTTGATCAGTTTGAAATACTTAGTAAGAAAATAATCAACTAGGAAAAATAACAATTTGGAAACTTTTTTTTTCCTTAAAGGTAAATTATTATTAAGAAAAGGAGCAAAAAAGGCAAGAACAAAAACAAGCACAAAGCATAAAAAAGCTGTTAGGACACTTCCCTAACTAGCTATGCAATGGCTAGGAGCCAAATGGCCAAGGATGTTAACATTGTGTCAATTCGAACGGATCATGGTCGCGAATTCGATAATGAAACACAATTTGGAAACTTTTGTGATACTAATGGTATAACACATAACTTTTCGGCTCCTCGAACACCCCAATCTAATGGTGTAGTAGAATGTAAGAATATGACTCTTCAAGAAATGAGTAGAAGAATGCTTAATGAACAAAACATACCTCAAAAGTTTTGGTGTAACGCCGTTGACACTTCTACTTACATTTTAAATAGAGTCTTAATACGTTTTTTCTTGAACAAAACACCTTATGAAATTTATAAAGGCAAAAAAGCCTAATTTAGGATACTTTAGAGTATTTAGATGTAAATGTTTCATTTTAAATACCAAAGACTATCTCACCAAATTTGACCCAAAGTCTTATGAAGGTGCGTTTCTTTGTTACTCACAAACTAGCAAAGCATACATCGTTTTTAACAAAGAAACAATGAGAGTCGAGAAATTGTTAAACATAACATTTGACGAAAGTCCACCTCCTCTAAGACATCACCTTTGGTAGATGATGACTTAGTTGAAAGTCAACTTATTGAAAGTCAAGAAAACAATGATAATAACAAGGAAGATGAACCATTAAATAAAGATATTATAAATATCAAAGAATCCAAAAGCCATCCTTTAGAAAAAGTCATAGGACAATTAAATCAAAGAATATTAAGATCACAAGCTCAAAATCAACGTAACTACTTTTTGTTTTGTGTCATCCATTGAACTGAAAAATGTAAACGAAGCAATATAAGATGAATCTTGGATAATTGCTATGCAAGAGGAGCTAAACCAATTTATTAGGAATGATGTATGAACATTAGTTCCAAAACCTAAAAATCAAACTATAATTGGAACAAAATAGGTTTTTCGAAATAAAATGGACGAAAACGTTATAGTGTCTAGAAACAAAGCTAGGCTTGTGGCACAAGGCTACGATCGACAAGAAGGTATTGATTACGACGAAACTTATGTACCGGTAGCTAGGCTCGAGTCTATTAAAATCTTGCTTGCATATGCATGTGCTCACGACTTCAAACGTTTTTAAATGAATGTTAAAAGTGCATTTTTGAATGGTTTCATTAATGAAGAAGTATATGTTGCACAACCTCCCAGATTTACCGACTTTGAAAAACCAAATCGTGTTTTCAAACTTAAAAGGGCATTATACGGACTTAAGCAAGCACCAAAAGCTTGGCATGATCGACTTAAGACGTTTTTAGTTGAACACAAATACACCATGGGATTAGTAGATAATACTCTCTTTACCAAGAAAAAAGAATCACATATTATCGTAGTTTAAATATACGTAGATGACATCATATTCGGATCAACTTGTCAAGAGCTATGTGATGATTTCTCTAAAATCATGCACGATGAGTCTGTGATGAGTATGATGGGCGAATTAAACTTCTTTCTAGGACTTCAAATTAAACAACTAGAAGATGGTATATTCTTTAACCAATATAAATACATAAAGGATATGCTTAAGAAATTTGGTCTTGAAGACTCAAAACCCATTAAAACACGCATGTCCTCAGAAACTAAACTCACCAAAGATGAGGAAGGTGAATCCGTAGACAACACTAAATATAGAGGAATGATTGGTAGCCTACTTTATCTCACACGACTAGTAAACCCGACATTATGTTTAGTGTTTGTCTATATGCTCGCTTTCAAGAAGATCCTAAAACATCACACTTAGAAGCTATAAAATGAATATTTAGATACATTAAAGGCACTACGTGTTTAGGATTATGGTATCCCAAAGGAACGGGTGTAGAAACCATAGTGTATGCCGACTCGGACCATGCCGGAGACTATGTCGATAGAAAGAGTACAAGTGGTATTTGTACTTTTGTTGGACAATGTCTCACCTCATGGTTCTCAAAGAAACAAACGGCCTTCGCTATCTCAACTACCAAAGCCGAGTACGTCTGTAACACCCCAACCCGATACAGGTCAAAATGTCACATTATGGTGTCATACAAAGCATATAAATGCAAGCGGAAGTATTAAATAAAATAACAAGTCATATAAACGAATGACTTAAAAAGGGAATACATAATCCAACAATGTCTAAAAGAAAAAAAGTATCCAAAACAAATGTTCTTCAAAATGAGTCCAGAATGATAATGGAAACTAGGGTCGGTACACTCAACTGCTTCTACTCTCAGCCCATCAAAGCCCAACATCCCACTTGGTACTTGCCGCATGGAAAAGAAAATGCGACTGAGCTTTAAAAGCCCAGTGAACAGATATATAGCAAAACAAATAATCAAAACATATATAAGTATAAAGAAAGAGAAATGCAAGCTCCTGCTGAAACGAATATCATCTATCAAAAGCATGAGATCTCAAGAAGTAACTAAACAAATTTCATAAGTCAAATGAGTCAAACAAAATGAGAGATCAAACAATAATCTGAATACGATAATCACAAGGAAAATCAGTCAACAAGAATAGAAAATCAAGATCATACGAATCAGATAATTATAAGGAATCAAAATGAATCATATAGGAATATTACCATAAGCGCATAACCTAATGTCTAGCATGACACATGAAGGACACTACATATACACATCCGTCAATTCATAAGTGTACAAAGAGCTGCAAACTCCTAACGTACCATAAGTGCGAGAGGGGTGCAAGGCACGCACAGCCAAACGCCATAAACATATCATAATATCATAAGCCTAGGATGCATCCATACACCCCCCACCTAAACATATCATATTTGTACCATGCTCACATGACAGGTATACATATACTTTTTGGGTAAAGGGTTTTACCCCGGTAAATATATATCCAAAAAATAATGTTAAGTACAAATGGAATGTGGCTGAAGTACCACATTAACCTCAAGCGAAAGCTTGAAAAACTAGTGTTTATGACATGCCATAAACACAAAGGACCTAGCTAAATTACATCAACTAACTAGGCATAAACGAGTAAAAAAACTTGTAACAAGCGAGCATCCCGCATCCAGCCAATCCACAAAGGGAGCAAGTTAACCCGGAAGTCGCCTCCTTAAAACCCTTTCCAAGAAAACCCAAAGGAAAAACCTTGGAGTAGGAAAAGAGTACAACTCTTACCCGCACTCCTTCGTGAGAAATACAAATACTTGGAATCTTCCATTTATCAAGGATCAAACGAGACCGCGAGGTTAGCTTCTTGAACTTGAAGGTAACCAGCTTCAACCGAATAGTAGAGACAATGATGCTAACCACTTCCGCAACAGTAGACTTCTTACGCTTGAAAATCCTAGCATTGCGCTCCATCCATATAAAGTATGTAGTAGCCGCAAGCAATAACCGAGAAATGATGCTACTAACCGACCGCCCCTTAGATATAGGAATAAGAACAGTGACAATACTCTCCAAAGAAGGCGGGACCGCATCCATGCCAGATAAGACCAGGGACACGAAACGAAACACGCATAGAAAGCGGCACTCAAAAATAAGTGAGAATGAGAATCGGAACCAATTCACAAAGCGGGCATCTAAGCGAGTCCAAGTCAACGTTAGGACCAACATCCCATTGTCGCATCCTATCGTGAGTCTTCAGCTTCTGCTTAATAGCGAGCCACAAGTGTATTGCATGCCTCGGGATACAATGAGAGAACCAAGGAACATTACACCAGTCAACCACATCAGCCCTAAGGCGTATAGAATCCCATGCACCCGAAACTGAAAAACTACTAAAGTTACCATCCAACTTGCGCCATAATAATCCATCGTCAGTATCAATAAGATTAGGGACCGGAATTGCAGCTAACAATGGAAAGCGAGATAACCAGGCCACCGGCCATCGCCAAACACCATTAGCAATCAGATCACTGTTAGGTCACTAGTTTTACAACACAAGCTTATAAGAGAAGAGATAAGGCGATTGAACAAGTTAAGCACACACACACACACGTATAATATGAGACCGGTTATGCAAAGGAGGTGAGTGAAAGAATAACTTGAACAACCAACCTTCAAATGAAGGTTATTACAATGTATTTATAGGCAAGGAGCTAGGGCAACACTCCCTCTCCTTCCCTATTCCTTATTGGGCTTGGGCCTCGACATGGGCCTTCTACATAAGTTTGGACCTTAAACAAACATAAAGGCGAATAAAGCTACCTATTACATATGAAATATAAATACTTGAAATCTTGTTTAGGAGTGATTCCAACAATCTCCCCTCAGTATATATGAATGTAAGCGGTGAAGGCGTTGATGTAATAGTAGCGGTGACGTCTTCGACATTCTTCTTTCTTGTGAGAGGAATTGTCTTGATTCGAACAATCTCCCGGTGTAGAGATCGTTATCTTTGAGCGGTTATGCTTTGGCGTCATCATTGACTTTGTTCTTTGATCATTGTTCTTAGTGGTGAAAGTGATAGTATGTTGTTGTATGCGCATCGATGCGCCTCAGTGCCTTGTTGCTCCAGTGTCTCTACGTCATTCTTCAACATGCTCACACGCTCTTTGACGGTGGAAATCAATCTTGATGAAGTTCTTTAAGTCTTTAACTTTGTAGATTCTTTGATTTGATGAAGAATCAATCTAACGGTTGTGTTGCTTTCGAATAGAACTTCCATTAGTGATGATGTTGGCGTGAGCATGAGAAGAGTCGACCGCGATCATCCCGCTCCGGAGCTTCCATAAGAAGAAAACATTGCAAGCGGTTAGTAATAGCGGTTTCGGCACTTACAAGTTTGAACTTGAGAGTGTTAACGACATAGTGTGAAACCACAACTCTAATTCTTACAAAGGCCGTTCTGGAACCTGAGTCCCACAGTGAGATAACGCGACGCATCAAGTACATCTACGATTCGGATGAGTCGTTGAGGTACACGAAGCATCACCTCACGATAGACCGTTTGAGACACACTCAGCGTAATCCACGGGAGTTACCGAAGCGACTTCTTTGTCGGTGTTTGATGTAGACCTGGCGGGAGTTTCCATTTAATCACCGAGGATCACGGTGTGAACCTCTCATAAATGTTCTCGACAGTTGCTAAGATCTGTGAAGGACTCGATATGAACCACTGAATCATTGAAGATCTTCTTTGTTGATCAACAAGTGATTAAATGTCAAGTGTTCCTAAGAGATCTTTTGATGAATCTCGTGGCTCTAGACTCAATAGTGCGATATGGTTTTCTGAGGAGAGACTAGGAGAGGGTCTCCTTCTTCAATACCGGCGATCTCTAAGAGAAGCCAATAGTTTATGTAGGGTTCCTGTGAGAATGAAACAAGCTCGTTGAGAGAAACTTGAGTGGCTAAGTTTTAGTGCATCGTCATTTGGGTCCATGACGACTTTTAATCTTCAATACCGGTGTCACTAAGTGACAACCAAGAGTATATGAATTGAACCCGGTTATGCGCCCTAAGTTGAATAATCTGGAGGGCTATTTCTTTTCACCCTTTACTTTACATTTCTTTTGATTCTTCAACTCCTTCTTTCTCCGATTCTCATTTTCTCCTTTTTACAATCATTCCTAAGGACTTCTAACACTAACTAATGGTAGTGTCCTTGGGTAGATCCCTCCCATTCTGGCGGATCATAGAACGGTTATTCCTAACCTTAGTCACCTTATATCTCCATGACTAACCTATGTTTGCCATTATAACCACTCGTAAGTAAACAATATCTCTCAAAGGGTTTGTAGATGAAAACATGTTTGAACCACAGTGAGAGATAAGTTTTTGCATAAATCTCCCCTCCACATGTGCTTAATAGTTTTATGGTTAAATGCACAGTGAGGAAAAAGCCTTTTTTATGAATTGATCCACTAAAGATAGACAATCTCCCGCGAGACACAGTTACGTTGAATAGTTAAAGAGTTACATTATCGGTTTTGGGTGACAACTAGCTCTAATAACTACCTTGAAGGTGTAGACAAACCTCGAAAGGTTGTCATACCCGTCGAGTTCATGTCTATCAAGAGCTTCTCGAATGGTACATTCTACTAAGACAAGTCCTTTGCGAGACACGTTTACATCACTAGCGAACTAGCTTGAAATTATTACCCGTCCGGACAAGTCTTTTCGAGTTGCGAGCGGTTAAGAATCGTCAATTCATTGGTTAAGTCTTTGCTGCGAGAAAGCCAAGGGCTTGCACATGTTGCTTTACAAACATATTTCTTATCACACAATTTTCTCCCCTCAAAAATGGCATATAAGATGTTATTTTTGAAACATTTCGAGAATAAATATGACCATTTTGAGTGTTGTGGGAAGAGTGACCACTGTGAACAATTTGTGAACAAAGTTTTCATCAAATACTCCCCTCGACTAGTGATATAAGCGGTTGAGGTTTTGAAATCATATGGGAAGTACTTGTCTTTTGAGCAAAACCTTGAAAAATGAAAGGTTTGATGGTTTTACTCAAAAATAAAAAGCTCGCTCCTTTTATAAGGATTGTGGCATCGAGTACCACAGGGGTCCTTTCTTGACAATTCGGGTTGTACATTGTTATGCGCACAAGCCATTCACATATATAATTATTCATCCAAAATCATATGAAGGAAACAATTCAAGGGTACCGGAAGTGCGGTGATATTCCGAGTGCGCGGGCGTTGAAAACCGGTGATGTTAATCTGGTCGACCCTAACATAGCTCTCCAGCGTCAGGCGATCCCTTCAACAACCGTTCATCAATCATAGTGATGATCGCCTCACATTCCTCTGTCACGAGAGTTCCAGTAGCTTAGGATTCCCAACCTTGACGTATATCCTTCAATCTGCACGCCAATCCATCTCTAACCATCTTCAAGGTATGATCCCGAATTTGTGGAGCTCACTACACGCCATTAAGCGATTCTGCGAAGTTCGCTGCGGTAAACAATGCCGAACGGTTTCTTGATGGCGTGAGTTGTGTGAGTGGTTGATGTCGGGAAGATCTAGGCGTGGTGGAGTGAAGTTTACACGTACGATAAGATTCAATGACCATCCGGATATCTTCGACCGTTCTTTGATCACAATGTCGTCTAATGAAGATGAGAACGACTTGATAAATTCACGTTGAATTTCATCGAGAATTGTCTCATACGACCACGTACTTTGGCAAGGTACATGTCTTCGATGTCGTTGAGTGACAAGTTCTCAAAGTCGACCACGAGAATTCATAGTCTGTTCATCTTGTCGTTTGACTATGATATTCTTCAAGAATGTATAGTCCCACTTAGACTTGAGGTCAATGTGTTTGATGGCCACGATGTCCTTAGAGCTATACACTTCATGTTGAGACTTACGAACAGACGGCACAGAGTAGATTCTTGGCGTTCGGGCCAATGGTGAATCCCATACAATGCATCTTGGTCATATGCTTGCACGTTGTCGAAAACAAGTGAGTTACGTTCCTCGATAGCTATGCAGGTTTGAGTAACAAGCCACGGGAATGGAAGAGTCAATGATGTAGCGTATTTTCGTGAACCATCGCCACCATGGAGAAGAAAATCCGGTCTTTGTTGAAGAAATGTCCGAAAGGAATCCTTGGTTCTTCCGGTTGGCGATTGTTGGTAGAGGTTTGGTCCGATCGGTGTAGTATGGAGGTTGTTCCTTTTGGTGAAGTCGATGTTTGCTTTCGGGTTGAGCCAATCCATGTTGTTAGACATGGCTCGAGCAATGTTTTCAAGGTGATATTCAACCTCGATTGCACTTTCCGAGCTATTTTTCAACGAAGGAATGCTTCATTTTGATGCGCTTCAACTCGGTTCGTCATCTTCTTCGCACGGAATCTTTCTTGCAAGATTTTGCATGCTCCAAGGTACTACCGTCTACCAATTCTTGACCTTCTTGAGGTAGGGGTGTCGTTAACAAGAGTGGAGAACCATTCAAATCTGCGGTTGTATCGTCATCAAGCCATGAGGCGACATCGGGTTGAGTCGTCTTTTCTTGCTTTAGAAGGCCTTGATGATGATTGGGTTTCTTCACTTGTTTGGGAGAGGAGGGTTGTTGTTGGGGCTCGGGGACCTCTTCATCGTCACCACCGTATACTCAAAGTGATCACCGGTTTTGTGAGTCACGGTGGTAACTCGGAATCGTCCGAGGTTTATCGATTGAAGACCGTGGTGGAAGACTTTTGTTGTGCGAGGATTGGTTTAGGAGGAGGTGGCATCGAGGAGGATTCACCGACATCTTTGGCGTTTAGCCTCGTCGGTCTTATCCCGATCCCGATCATCATCGTCTCTAGGGCGTTTAGGCCTCTCACTTCTTCTCGGCATGCGGTTGTTGGAATGCCGGCAATGCTTCTAACGATTTGCTTTCATGAGAGGCAAGCATCATGGAACGTTTAGACGGTTGTGCGACCGGTCGATCAACTAATTCGGCGTCGAGAAGATTGTGGGATCAACGGGATTGATCTTGACATACATCGGTGTTGACTTCATCGCTGTTTGGCGGTGCACGTGTTTGGATAGAGTTGTCGGTAAACATCTCTGTGTAAGTCTAGGAACGTTGTCACGAAGGTACTGTTTGTGTAACCTTCAAGTGTTTCGTTTAGTTGCTCAGCGATGACTCTTCATGAATTCTCGCACAAACTTCCTTTCCTTGTTCCTCTTCGTTATCTCTATATATATCTTGTATGTGATCGTGAAGAAATTGACTTCTTGTTAAGAGCATTCTTCTTTCGACTTCTTTGATGACTTTTGAATCGTTCATGAGCTTGAGAAACCCAAGATTTTGGTTTCTTCACGGTTGGATGAGGATTTTGTTGATTTCGTTGATGGTGGTGGAGATGAATGTGAAGAAGAGTCGGATGAAGAGGAGATGTGAGGAGACTCGGGTCCTTCGGTGGTTCGAAGTTTCATACGAGTTTCGATTGGATTATCGAGAAGAAAATCGTCATAATCGGACTCTTTATCCTTCTTTTCCTCATTCGTTTACGGATTCTCAAAATTAAACTCCATAGTATCTTCCACAAACCGTTGTTGTTGCAAAGAGTGGTGGTACCGGCTCCTATCGGGTTGATTAACCGCATCGGAGATGGTTCGGAGGAGCAACACCACTAGTTCCTCCGGGTTCACCCATTTGCTCTTTAGCAAATTTTTCGACTTTGTGTTCATGTCTAAGTTGATGCAACTTTTTACGTAAGTTGTCTCGGTGGTTCTTCTTCACTTCTCGAGCTTTCAAGGCATCATAAGGTACAAGCACCGAGTCTTTCCTTTACCCGTATCATCTTGAGGACTTGGAGGTTTACGTACTATTGGAGTGTCGACACATCCTTAGCGGTTTCAGTGGAGAACCTCCTCATCATGATCTGTACCTTGAACTTACGTCCTCAAGGTGTTGTTTCGATTCGAGTTTGGGTTTAGGAATGGAGTAGCTTCTGTGACGGGAACAAACCTTTTCTCGGAGGGTTTCGTTTGGGAAACTTCCTTTGTGACTCGAACTTGTAACACTTCGGCACTTCCTCTTCTAGTTCTCCGAGTAGGAGTTCCGAAGATTTTTCGTCGAGGTGACCAACCTTGCCTTGTCTTCTTGCTTCCAGATACATTTATGCGTTTGAGCTTTCGACATCTTGATTAGCGGTGTCTGGTAACACCGCATACTGTTTCTTTGTAGACGATTCCTTCATTCGATGGTCGAAATAGGTTCATCAACATGTCGTGATTGTCAGGGTCATTGAGCCTCTTGGGAATGTCAGAATGTAGTCCAAGTGCTCTTTGGATCAACAGCTTAGTGTATCTGATGTATGGAATCTTTGAGCTTAGTTTGTTGAGAAAAGACATCATATCATCCCAAATCAGAGCTTCAATAGCGATGTGTTTCATGTTGACGAATGCCCAAAATATTTGCAGTTCTATGAGCTTAGGATGCTCATAGCCGCTATCACGACCAGAAATAGACTTGGTGATGATCATGTAGAGCGTTCTCCAAGGTTGAGGAATACTCTTGAGCTCTACGTGAGAGTGTTTGGTGATTACTCCTGTAGCCTCATCATAACCGATATCGATTAAGAATTGGAGAGTGAGCTCTTGATGGGTGTGGCATAAAGTTTGTCGGGTTCGACTTGAGAATTAAGAGAATGACCTTAAGTCTGCGCAGTGTAATGGTGACTTGTTTATGGTTCGAGTCACCGTCAACTGCAGCCCTTCCTTTGACCCTTTCCATGGTGTTCGAGGCTGTTGGATATAGATCTCGTGAACTGCATTGCGTAATGTGTGAGCATGTTACGATATGGATGAGACCTCGAATGTCAATAGCGATTAAGCATGAAGACTCGAGCAAGTGAGAGTCTTGAAGTCAACTCGAGATTATTCTTTCCAATCTTCATTGGATAGCCATGAGGATAGATATCAGCAATGGAGAGAACATTTGGTGCATCCACATTCATTTGTTCAGCCATGTCGTGATCTGAAATAACATTAGCCAAAAGAACCAACATATCGAAAGACATAATGTTAGTCAACAGAAGGTCTTATTGTCTAGTTATTGAATGTACAGTGTCAATGATTGTTACGAGTCCTAAGTCACTTGTATGTTCAATAATCCAATGATGTCGTGAAATGTTTCGTGAGTTAGTTAACTTTAAGTTTTAAAGTTTATTTTATCACTTATGGTTCACAACATATTAAATGATTTAAGTTTATTAGTGACATTTTTGGATTTGTGATGATATGATTCGTTTATTTACAAGTTTGTACAAGTAACAATTCATCATGAAGGTCAATCCGAGGTTAAGCGTAGTTTTGACAAAGATACGTGAGACGGTATGATATATGCTAGGCGTGGCTTACGTAGAATCTAACTTACACGCGTAAGAAATGTTACGCGTGGAAAAAGAGATCTTATGCGTGAGCTTATGCGTGAGCATATATTGACCTTCTGCGTAGGCTACTCGTGAAGTTGACCTTAAGCGTGGGGTCATTGTTCACGCATATCCTTCACGGATCGCGTGGTCCATTGTAGAACCTTAGCGTAGAAGCTACGCGTAAGACAAGTCTTCGCGATAACAATCTACGTAAGGTGATCCTTATGCGTAGATAATCAAATGACCTTGATTACGAATTATAGGTGTAGCAATCACGAAATAAATTATCAAATCATCAAAATTAGCACATACATTCATTTCAATAACAACACATGGCATGAATCATTCATAAACGATTCTGCGTAGAATATCTTACGTAGACTAAACCCTAGTTCTACGCGTATCAAATCTAGCCATGGATTATGCGACAAAGTTTTTTACGGTATATCATAGGCGTTGTGAGAACATGTTGACCAAGTTTTAACACTTATTAAGCATTGAATCAAAACACCCAAAGTGTATGAACCTTAAACCCTAGTTTCAATTGATGTCCAATTCGTGTTTACGGTGGTTATAGACAATGGAAATTATCAATTCAACAACGTAAGAGTATAACACAACCATCTTTTTGATCAAATCACTTATCATTCGAAAATACCCAAATCGACTTATAAACCCTAGTTTTCAAAAATCTTCAATTAGTGGTTCTGGGTGGAGTTTGATGGTTAACAAAGTATCATTGATGTATAATAAACGTTTTGACACAAGTCATTTCACCAAAAACACACACACAATGATTATGTGATCCTACGCTATGCGTGAGATCACAAAATCACGCTAACACATATTTTAGCCGTTGGATTTGCGTGATATTCAAAACCATTGTTTAGAAACATGATCCAAACACGTAAACACTTACATTGATGATCGAAAGCACGGTTTGTAAAGCGAATATGGATCGTAGATGATATTAGGTGAAATAATTAATGTGATGGAAATAAATGAGGTGGGTGGAGTATTTAATATAAAGTAACATTAAGGTTTTGACAGTTATAGTCCCTCCACCTTTCCTTTTTCACACAAAGCCTTTTAACTTCCATTTGGTTATCAAACGAAGATTTTTGGAAAGAAACTTGACGACACTCCCCTCGACTTGAGAAATTTAAGCGGTTTAAGAATTTTAGTCTGAGGAGTGTCATTGAACCAGAAAGTCCACCATCCTTTGTATAACGAAACAACCGAGATGTGATAACATGCAAGTACACTTATATTTTGAGACGGTTAAGCGATTATTTTCTCCCCCTCAACACTTGATCGGAAAACTACTGAATTTTGAAAGATAAAAGTGTTGACGGAAGAAATGTACTTGCCATGTTGAAAGAAGTGTAGATTAGAAGAATATTTTTGTTGTTTTATCAGGTTTTATATTTTTGTATTTTGTTTTTGAAAGATTTTATTTATTTACAAAAGATGTTTTGGTGTTTGACAAGTTTTTAAGACTGTTTTAAGAGGTCATCCAGTTCCTCTTGAGTCAAACACCTCATACCAATTCGGTGGACCAACTCATTAAACCTAGCGGGAGGCAAGGCTTTGGTGAGCAGATCCGCAATTGGTATTCAAGACCATAAAGTATAATTCAATCGGTACTGCTTCCATGGTCCTTGATGAAATGATAGCGTGATCGATGTGCTTTGATTTCGAGTCTTTGAGCGAGTTGCGAGATTGCAATGGCACTCCGATTGTCGCAATACATCGATTCTACATCAAATACGTAACCATAGTCTTTGAGTTGTGTTCTCATCAAATGACTTGAGCACAACACGCGGACATGGCTACATATTCTCGCTTCGATTGATGACGATGTGTACAATCCACCTTCTTAGATTGCCAAGACACCGTTTATCACCGAAATTGTAGAGCTCTTGAAGTACTTTTCCTTGAGTCTAAGCAACCTGCGTGATCGGCGTCTGAAAAGCTATTAGTTCAAAACCGAATCCTTCGGATACGGATCCCCAATTAATGGTTCCCTTTATGTATCGGAGGATTCTTTTAGCCTCGAGAGGTGAGTTTCGGTTAGTCGCGACGATAGCGGAGCATAGATACACGCAAAGACAATATCAGTGCGCTGCATTTCGTTAGATACATGAGGACCCAATAATACTTGGTATTTGGTAGGGTCAACCAATTTCCATGTAAATCGACATCTAATTTCTTGGTATGAGCCATTGGTGTGGCATAAGTATCACGGTATTCATTCCAAATTTGTTTAACAGTTCAAGGGCATATTTGGGTGACTCAAGAAAATACCACGGGGTGATTGATGAACTTGCGGTCCTAGAAAGAACGTAAGTTCACCCATCATGGACATTTCAAAATTTTTCTTCATGAGTTTTGCAAAAGCGATTGAAAACTTTTATGTGTTGACCCAAAATGATGTCATCCACGTAAATTTGAACAATTAAGATGTGTGCCCGTGATATTGTATGAATAGAGTTGGGTCAACCGAGCCTTTGGTGAAATTATTGGCAATGAGGAAAGATGATAGCTTATCGTACCATGCCCGAGGGCTTGTTTGAGACCATAAAGAGCTTTGTTCGGTTTGTAGACATGGTTCGGAACTCGGGATCAATGAATCCATCGGTTGGTGACATAGACCGTTTCTTTAAGTTGCCCATTGAGAAACGCCGTTTTGACATCCATCGATAGACCGTCATGTTCATGTGAGCATGAACGCAAGAAATATCCGACGACCTCAAGGCGAGCAACGGGAGCAAAGGATTCTTCAAAGTCTATCCCTTCTTCCCGACGATAACCCTTAGCAACTAGGCGTGACTTGTTTGGATGACATTCCTTGACATCAATTTGTTTTTCCAAATCCATTTTAGGCCAATGACATAGACCCTGTTGGTCTTTCAACCAGATTCCATACTTCAAGGCGTTTGAATTGGTTAAGTTCTTCTTGCATGGATTCAATCCGGTTGTCTTTTGTCATTGCGTCTTTAATGTTTTTAGGCTCGAGTTGGCGAGCGGTGAGTGCATAAATGCAATGTTCACCGTCGAGTGAAGACGTTGTCTCGTAACGACGGTTGATTCGGGTTGCCAATAATGTTAGCGAGAGGATGGTCTTTGTCCATCTATGTGTAGAGGTTGATGTTGATATACATTGTGCGATTACGAGGATTCAAATGGTTTGTTGAAGATTCCGCAACATCCGTGCGGTGAGCCTCATTAGCAAACGGGTTGAAGAACGCATTTGGATCAAAATCTGCGGTGGGGTACTTCATTGAGATATCATCGGTGGTTCATCATTGTTGGAAGCGGTGTGTTCAATGTTGTGTTGGAGTCAATTGGTGTAGGTGCATCTTCACGATGGTTGTTGTAGCGGTGTATCGGTATAGGAATATTATCGGGTTGTGCGGTGAAGCAATGAGATACACGGGAGCACGTTCATCAATATCGTCCGCAGCACGTAGGAGCAAATAACCTTTCCATTTGTTGACGAGTTAGGCGAGGGCTTTCTTCGGTGATGATGGGGTTGAGGAAGTTTAAGCGGTTGTGACCGGGTTCTAAGTCATTATACTCGAAGCCATTTCCGTGAGTTCATCGAAATGAGCATGAATCGTTTCCATAACCTCCTTAGTTCGACGATTCCAGTTCGGAACCTTTAGAATTGTCACAAGATCCAATAAAGACTCAATATCGACTTTGGCTTTTAGCTTTCCAAAATCATCACGATCATTATTTGGATAGCGAGAGGGATCCAAATACATGAAAGTGTTTGAGGTTCGGTTTATAGTTGTGGACAAGCTCAAAAGGTGTTTTGTTGTGGCGTTTTGTGATCATGGAGCGGTTTTGAGTATAGCATGCGATGAATCGACTTCCGCCCATAAGTAATCTGGAAGTTTAGCATTGATTAACATTGTTCGATGCGACTTCCACTAACGTTCGGTTTCGTCTTTCAACAACTCCGTTTTGTTCGGTGTGTCCGTGCAATGGATGTTTGATCTTTGAATTCCCACTTTCTCATAAAATTCACGAAGGGTTTTGTTAACAAATTCGGTTCCTTTGTGCATTCGATGATTACGGCGGTGTTGCGGAGTGAACTGTATCTTTGTGAGAAGGTGATGATCATTTGTGGAGCTTGGTCTTTGTACGAAGAAAGTAGACCCAAGTCCATCGAGTAGTCATCAACGATTACTAAGATGTAACGCTTGCCATTTATCGCTTTGCACGCGCATTGGGCCACACAAATCCATGTGAAGAAGATGAAGCACATCTTTGAGAGCGTGTTCCACCTTTGAAGGAAAATGAGCACGGTGCTTTTCCCTTGTTCACGAGTGAGCAAAGGTGATCTTTTGAATACCGGAATCGTGGGAGTCCTTCAACTAGTTTGTGTCGAGCAAGATTGGTGATGGTTTGAAAGTTTAGATGTGAGAGACGAGCGGTGCCATAGCCGGATTTTGTAGATGTTGCCTTTGAAAGTAAGCAAATGGGAGAGGAAGCAACCATGTCTTGCATAGAGATAGTGTAGAGGCTGGAATTACGCGAGCCGGACATAAGATCGTTTCCTTGTAGATCACGAATGAAACAAGTTTTCTCCACGAAAGCAACCTCAAGTCTCCATCACAAAATTGACCTCATGAAAGCAGTTGTGACCGAGGCCTTCCACATAGTAAACCACCTTATTTCGATGTTCCCATTAACATAATCTCCGTAGCCCATTATGGTTGCAGTGATCGTTCGAACTGACAGCGGTGCCAATGAACTTTGCAATAAAGTTTGATAATGGTTTAAGATTGCTCATCATGTGCCGGGAACATCCGCTATCAACAATCTAGAGAATGATCCATATCACCGCATTACACAGGGCGACCACGGATGGAATAGAAGTAGATGTGGAACCCGAAATGTTAGAGGGTTCAAGGCGGTACATTAGACATACACACATTCACAATTTTAGGCATCCATTTAAATCCAAGTGTGTTATATATCCATTTCGCCATTTATAACTACTCTTTGCTTTAGTCTTAGTGAAATCACTAGGTGGTACTACATTCTTAGGAGGTGAAGGGAGCTCTTGTGATAGCAATGGTTGCCTTAGAATCTAAAGATGGTGGTTTACCAAGCTACGACTTAGAATAATTAGTTGGCCTAGAGGTATTTCGATTCTTAGGATTCGTAATCTAGAGATTATAGCTTTAGCAACACATTTGTCATGACAATCGAATTCATACTCTTTTGACAAATATCACAAGGTGCATCGGTCAATATCAAAGGTACTCAACGGTTTAGCATTCGTTACATCACTATTTCTATTACATTTGCCGACGCAACATCTATAGTGGAAGTAACTTGAGTTTTATTCGATTCTAGGTGTTCTTCTACTTTAGCATTCCTTATTGATCTTTTCTTAGGTCGCAACTTCCTATTCTTCGTTTGTGTGCTCTAGGCTGTGAAGTGCGGACGTTTGGAAAGATGCAACTATTCTGTTTGATGAGGAAACACATTAGCAACTTGTGATTTGGCGGTGGAATTCTAGGTTCACGATTACTAAGTGTGTTGGTGCTAATCTCTTAATCACGAGGGCGGGAGTTGTTCATACTTTCCTAACATTTCCGTAACTTAGAGATGGTGTGAATCGATCTTGATTTTGAGCGAATATTACCAAAGAAAATTCATGACATCTCTCGTGTGAGCAAGATAGTGATCAAGTTCATTAGATGCTTCATCTCGAGTCTTTTGAGTAAATCAAATATGACACCATATTCCTGTTTAACTTTTAAAAGTTCTTGTTCATATTTTGAGATTTGACTTTTCAAAGACACGTTTTGATCATCCAGTTGAACAATTTTAGGATCAGAAGATTTGGCACTCAATTGAGCGATTTTCTTTTGAAAACTAAGTTGATGGTTGTGAATATCTTTTTCACACCATTGAAGACGACGTTTGCATTGTGAATTTCCGTGTAATCGTTTATTTTACGCTTTTAAAGACTCGATCCAAGCACATTATCGGTGTTCTCAATGATTACAAAGGTCAACAATATCAGTGAGAGATATGATCGGATGCATATGTAGCGAATAGAATAGCACAACATTATGGATATCAACACGAGATAACATCTTCCAAGAGTCGATCAACATCTTTTCTCAACAGTTTCTTTTCCGTTTTGTGTTAGTAATAGATGTTTACATTTTCTCAAAACGTTTTTCATTACCCCAAGTTCCTTATGAAAATCCTTTTCGAGCAATTGCACAACTTTTCAAGTTTTTAACATTAGGTAAAAGATTTTTCTAAAAATGTCTCTTTGTTCTCGCACGAGGCGATTGAAAATGTTCAACTTTTATTTCGGATCGATATTCTATCTCATGTTGTAAAATTTTGAGGTCACCATGAAAATGTCAAAATATCGAAGAATTTTTCGATTTTCGGGTTGTGAGTTTACTTCGCTAATGGAAGGTAAAGGACCATAAGTTTGTGCAAAGACTGTTTTGGGATTAACAATAGAAGACTCGAGTGTTTTGATGATAACCCTTGGTGTGTTGGAAGAATCCGTTGGTGTGAAAGTGACCGCATTTTTATAATTAAAAGGTTTGTTGTAAACAACATTTTTAATTTTGATCGACTCTCGCCTTCGCATCTAATTCCTCTTGACGATGGTATTCAACAACACTCATGACAAGATTATCAATTTTGTATTGTGCAATCGGAAACTTCGTGGAGTTGGTTTGAATGTTTTTAGTGAAAGCTTTGGTTTGTAATCATTAGATTTTTCCATATCCATTTGGATTAGGTTTTAAGGTAAACTTTTCAATAGTCATTCTTGATTCACCATGTTTGTAAACAACCGTTTTAAACTCTTTAATTTTGTTTTGCAAACCGAGAATTTCGCAAGAAGGTCATCTACCCGATTCGTTGAATGCTTTTGTATCTGGCTGTTTTGACAATTTAACAACTCGACCTTAGCTTTTGATGTTCCAAGGTGAGGCGTTAAGTTGCTTTTTATGTTCATGTTTCAATTGTTCTACTTGGACAACAAAGCATTCTTCGAGGCTGCTAGATCACGATCCGTCTCTAAATATTTTTCGTTTTGATGAGATTTTTTGAAGCGGCTTCAAAACCTTTTCACGGTTTTCTTGAGTTTTGAAAAAGTTGAGTTGCATTTGTAAACATTCAAACCTTTGTTAACATGCATTTTACTTTTTAAGGACCGATTTAATGCATAACATTCCTCCATTTTGATTTTATGGTCTTGAATTAACCGAGCAAAATTCGGATGAGGCAACGATCATCTTGTTCAACGTGAGACTCAACATGATCATTCTCAAGATCCTCAAAATGCGACCACGGAGTCAATTTGATTATCAAGGAAACCATGAGGTCATCTTGATCGTCAAATGTAACTACTGAGGTTAACTTGAAAATCGCCGAGGAAGATGTAGAAGACTCATTTTGAGCGATCGATCGATCCGGATTCGGATATTGGCGGAGATATTAGTTCGATATGATGATGGTTTGTTCGGTGCACGAGACAAGCCATCGATGTGTCTCTGAGGCTCAGATCACTCATGTGCGACTCATGCATATTAGCCATCAACATAACAATGCATTAGCTTGCAAGTCCTCCATATCATCATCCGAGTGCATACGCCATAAAGCTCTGTTCTTTGGTTGTGAGAGATCCACCACTTCATCCTAAGAGCCAAGAGTAAGGCCTCTTTGAAATAAGCATCGCCCCTAGTCCTTGGCTTTGGGCATGCATTAGCCAGTGTCCTTTTCATTGCGCTTGTAGCATCTAAGACCATTTAACCGATTACGAGCATTTCCTGCTCCACCACTTGAGCTCGTTGTTATTCCTACCCACAAGATTAAACCCTTGACCACCGCTCATCCGACGACCATAATCACGATTACGAACTTCAACTCGTCCATTGTTCACAATGCACTTGAGTCCGTGTGTTAGATGAGGAGCGAATCGATTGTTGGATTTGTTGGTGTAACGCCAAAGCATTAGCAATCATCACAAATCCTTGTTGCAATGCTTGAATGGATCGATTTCCTCGAGTTCACCGACATATGCTTGAGCATTGTTGCCGTATGGGACCAATTGATTTTGTTGAGGTTGAGGTTGTTCTTTGTGAAGGTGTGTTGGAAGCAGTGGTTGAGTTCTGTGGTTGAGAGGATAATTCATTGAGCATACAAGGCAAGTTGTTGAGTGTCCGGTTGTGATTGTTTAGCAATTTGAGTACGGAGAATCCTTTCCCGATCAACTTCCTTTTCATGAGGTTTCAAGTAATCGTACAACAATCCATAAGTAGAATGATGCATGTTCTTCGCTTGACGGAGAAAAATGACATACTTCTCCCATTCGGGACCAAGACTACTCAGAACTTAGTATTCACTGCAATTCTTGGCATGATGATGTTGTGTTTATCCAAATCATTGATGATATCGAAATCGATGATGATAGGATTCTAGTGTCTCTCAGGTTCAATCATGAAGTGTTCATAAGCCAAGTAAATTTTGGATTCCAAATCCTCCCGATTGAGTATGATCCTTCCATAAGAAGACGAATATGATCCCACATTTTTGTGCGCGTCTTTTGAGCATCAACACTACTTAAGAATTGGGTTTGGTAATCCTAAGAGGATGTATTCCATTGCAAGTTCATACGCTTCATAGTGTAGAAGTTCAGTAGCATTAAGATCTCGCAATGTAGCAATGTTGATTTGTTCATCTCTTGGTGGAACAGCAGTTGGATCTCGGGTATAGTGACGAGGGCATCTCAAATGGACCTTCTAAGATAACCTTCTTTAAGAACTTTCCGTGGCTTCTTCGCATCACGTAACCTAAAGAACCTTATCACCCATTGATCGTAGTTTCGGAGTGAGCATTGGAGGTCTATCAAGTGATCCGACTTCATGAATTGATTGTTGGTAGCAAAGCTTCACACATCTTAGCAAACCAAGTGGGTTCCTTCATAGTTGTCCGTGATGGATGTTGATTGAAATCGCTTGTGTAGGGTTGAACTTGAATGCTTGGTTGTGGTTGAACCATTTGTGGTTGTAGAATTGCACCAAGTTGTGGAGTATGTTCTTGATTAAATTGTTGTTGATAAATTGCTTGTTGTTGATTCCATTGTTGATGTTGTGGAGTTAATTGTTGTTGTTGTTGATGATTATAAGTGTGAGGAAATAGTTAGAGTATGGTGGTTGAGACATGATGATAAACTTGTGTGGTAAATATGGATCTTTGTAGTCGAATGAACCTTTGTTGATGAGGTATCCTTAGGCGTGAAAAGACAAGAACCAAGTAGCACTTATGCGTAAAAACACCAAAAGTTACGCCGTAACAAGAATAGTTACAGAGGATTTAGCTTACTGCGTGGCGTGAAAAAAGACTAAAGTTACGCGTAAACGATGAAGTTAGGCGTAGAAAGTTAGGCGTAGGATTACCTTATGCGTGGGACTAAGTCTACGCGTAAGATGAATCTTAAGCGTAGATTTTCTCGCGTAAGCTTTATGCTTAAGCGTAAGATTAGGGTTTTATCTCATGATCTTTTACACTTCACGGTGGCAAAAGATATCCAAAGTCGACGTTTATTTTCGGACTTATCCAAGTAAGAAAACACGGAATAAACCCGAAAATTGAAGATCAAACCAAGGAAAGTCTTACGCAGAAATTTAGGGTTTTGATACGCGTAAGATTACTCGTAACTTTGATTCTATCCAAATTTGTTTATAAACCGCTTTTTGTGATGAGATAGCTTCAATATCACCAAAATAACACAAAAGTGTGAAACTTGATGATCCAAAGCTTCTAAAAGCAGTTATGCGTGGGATAGCACCCTCGTATAAAAACTAGCTTAAAACAAGGAAAACACGAAGTTCCAAACTTTTGCCAAAACCAATAGTTTAACACCTAATAACGTTGAAAGTACAAGAATCTTGGATTCAAAAGTGTAAAAAATTAGTTTTTAAGCGAACCAAAGATGATGTTATCTTTACGCGTAAACCCAAACCAAAACTTCAAAAAACAAACGAGTACACCCAACTATTTGGCGATTGATACCACTGTTAGGTCACTAGTTTTACAACACAAGCTTATAAGAGAAGAGATAAGGCGATTGAACAAGTTAAGCACACACACACACACGTATAATATGAGACCGGTTATGCAAAGGAGGTGAGTGAAAGAATAACTTGAACAACCAACCTTCAAATGAAGGTTATTACAATGTATTTATAGGCAGGAGCTGGGGCAACACTCCTCTCCTTCCCTATTCCTTATTGAGCTTGGGCCTCAAATTATGGGCCTTCTACATAAGTCGGACCTTAAACAAACATAAAGGCTTAATAAAGCTACCTATTACATATGAAATATAAATACTTGAAATCTTGTTTAGAGTGATTCCAACAATCACAAACCGAGTCGAGATAAATTAAAACCTGCCGGCAATATCTCTAGCAGATAAGCAAATCACTTAATTGGGCTTAACGCACCACCTATCAAACCAAACCGATGTGTCCTTTCCATTATTGATCTTATGCCGGATAAATGAACGAATCTTTGGTCGAATCGCAAGAAGCTTGCGCCATCCCACTAACATCCCCAAACTTGGGACATCCCAAAGCTTCTACCACTTAAGTTTATAAGAATGAATCCATTGAACCCATAACGACTCTTTATGTGTCAAAATACTCCAAATGTGTGTAGTCATGAGAGCAATGTTAAAATCCTCCAAACGTCGAATACCAAGACCACCCTCTTTCTTTGGCTTACAAACAGATTCCCAAGCAACCTTAGCCTTTCCCTTTTTCATTTCTCCTTGACACCAAAGGAAACCCCTCATAAGCTGCTCTAACTCATGTATAATATGAGTAGGAAGAATAAAGACTAAGCCCAATACAGATGCATCGATGATAAAACAGACCTCACCAACTGAAGCCTACCCGCACGAGATAAGAACTTATTACGCCAATCATTCACACGACCTTCCAGCCTTTCAAAAAGCACCTTACAATCCCTATAAAGAAGTCTCGAAGATATAAGGGGAACCCCAAGATACCTGACAGGGAGAGAACCTTCTGCAAACGGCATAGACTGGAGAATAGCAGCTTTAATAGCATTAGGCACATTACAAAGAAAATTTGTACTTTTAGGGATACTTGGGACAAGACCCAAAAAGTTCTTGAAATCCTCCAAAGCCTGCATAATGACATTAACAGAATCCTGATGGCCTCTAGCAAACAAGAAGAGGTCATCCGCAAAACAAAGGTTAATAATTCTCTGTTCTTCACACAAATGATGAAACTGAAAATCCACTACATTAGAAACCTTTGTCTGCAATATAAGAGTTAGAACTTCCATAACCAGAGTAAACAAATAGGGAGATAACGGGTCACCTTGTCGAAGACCCCGCTTACCTTTAAACCAGCCATGAAGATCCCCATTAATACATATATAATAAGATGTAGATGAGATACATACCATGATCCAGTCAACCATTTTTGCGTGAAAACCAAACCCAATCAGAATAGCTTTAAGAAAAGCCCAATCAACCGTATCATAAGCCTTCTGAATATCAACTTTAAACGCACATCCAGGTGGACCTCTCCCTCTATGATAATTCCGCATAAGCTCTTGGGTAAGTAATATATTATCAGATATACGACTACCAGGAACAAAGGCAGATTGGTTAATACTAACTAACTGACCAAGGCCCTCTTTAATACGATTAGCAAGGATTTTGCTAATGCACTTATACATGACATTACACCAAGAAATAGGCCTATAGTCATTAATCTTAGACGGGGTAGACACTTTAGGGATCAACGATATAATGGTATGATTAATCTCCTTAAGAAGCTTACCATTCATGAAGAAATCCTGAACAGCAGATATAACCTCGGCACCCACAATATCCCATGCTTTCTTAAAGAAAGCAGCCGTGTAACCATCGGGACCAGGAGCTTTATCATCCCCCATAGAAAATATAGCCTCGCTTTATCTCCGCATCCATGACATGACGAACCATCAAATTAGCCAATTGGTGTGAAAGAACATTAGAAAATATACCGTACTCATCAAATGGACTACAATTGCCTTCAATACCAAGAAACTGTTCATAATGAGCAACAAAAGCACCTTCAACCTGATTACCCTCATACAAGACATTGTTTGCATCTCTAACCAATTCAATTCGGTTACATGCACATTTGCTTGTAACAATATTATGAAAGTAAGCCGTATTAGAATCACCTGCATGAAGCCATTGAACTTTAGATTTCTTCTTTAAAAACCGTTCTTCATCTAACGTAGCCTCCTTATATGCAAGAAGATAGTGAGCATGTTCATCCCGTAGGTATGAATTAGATGGATCTGTATCAATAGCCTTTTGGACCTCATCTAACTCCTTCCGAATCCTAACTACCCGCTCATGCAGATTACCTTGACTTTGCAAAAGCTTACGAAAAGGAGATTTCAGCCCCTTTAAGCGTTGAACCACATGATACATAGCACAACCATTAACATTAAGATTCCATCCCGCAGTAACCGTATCAATAAACCCATCTTTATGAACCGAGAAGTTAGAGAATTTGAACGGTTTAGGCATAGGCTTAGTTACCTAGGGAATACGCAGAACACACGGAGAATGATTTGAAATACGATAAGGTTGAAATATAGCAAACGAACCTGGAAACAAGTCAGCAAACTTCCGATTGCCCATCACCCTATCAATTTTCTTCAAAGTACCAAATGAGCCTCTTGGTTTCTGATTCCAAGTAAAGTGAAGACCAGTACAATTAAGATCCTCAACCTCCATTTTCTGAACACAATCTTTGAATTCACGCATAGCAATGTCAGGAGCATAACTACCACATGAATGATCCTCCAAATTAAGTGCTGCATTAAAATCACCCAACAAAACCCAAGGCCTACTACGCATAAATCAAAGATGGCAAACAAGGTTGGACAAAAGGGCACGCCGATGAACATAGTAATTATCTCATACACAAAAAGAACGTAAAATGTTTTGATGTCCATAGAATATTAACTCGAACATGCATAACCCGATTAGTTTGAGACATAATCATAACATCAACAATATCATCATTCCAACCAAGAATAATCGGGACCCCTTATCACACGTACTACCATTTGACGTCCACTTCCACCGATGACAAACATTACGACATGTATCATACACCACCGATGCATCAACATGAGATTCCAAGATAGCACATACACTAAGATTATTATCATTTACCACTGTTTAACCTATTTTTGTTTAGGGAATGGTTCAAACCCCTTATATTCCAAGAGCGATACTAAACATCGTGGACATTCGAGCAGAGTGCTTGCCCCGATTTGTCAAACAAATTACCACTTTCATCATAAATATTTTCAACCTCATCATCATCCGCCAAACCATTAGTCTCATCAACATCATCATAAGTAGCCAAAGAACCAAACGGGTTAGAAGTAGATATATTAGGAGCCAGAATTGGATTACTTACCGTAGGTGAAGCATGAGCAGGTTGACTACCCTTAGTAGACACATCAGTACTAGCAACTCCTTGAGGGGGTTTGCTAGTGGAAGGAGTGTTAACAGCTTTGGGTCGATACTGCATATTTTTACCAACTGGAACCCCGTTAAAAACCGTACCACTTTTATTGTCCTTAGCATTCCTCTTAGCTTTACCCTTTTCCCAACTAGTTGAAACCCATCATTTCTATCCTCCACAACCGGTGGAGTCACAATTGTCTTGGGACAAGAATCAACAGAATGGCCAAAAATTAAACAAACATCACATCTAGGAGGTTTCCACTCATATTCCACCCTAATAGTTTCAGAAGAGAACCCAGGTCGATCCATGTATGGTACCCCAATAGTAATAGAATCCTTAAGGGGAGCATGAGAGTCAATTTTAATTAAACAACGGGCAAAACTACTCCTACCCTAAAGAGTCATTACACATAGAGCTAGTATAAGAGTCAAGCATGATAGGCGTACCAATATGTGTAGCAATAATACTAATACCATCATCAAAAAATACCTGTAACGGGACATCATGAAGTTTAACCCAAACTGGAATACGGGTTAAATCCTCTTTCGTCAAACTAGTACTCATGGTCTATTTTTTAAGAATAATAGGACTATTCTTAATCATCCATGGACCTCCTTCTAAAACAGCCTCCACGCCAACCTGGGAATCAAACTTAAAGAAAAAAATCCTTTGCATTCATCATGATCCTTTTTAATCCATACTTAGCCTAGTTATTACGAGCAAAATACTCAACCACAGGGAAATGCAATACGCTTACCAATGAAGTATCCATACAAGGTGTTATCGAATTTAGTGCTAATATTTTGTACTACCTTAAGAGGAATGGACACGTCAACACCATTAAAAACATTATCAACTTGTATTGTACGAAAGTTAGATTTACCTTTAACATTTGTCGAAGTCGCACCACTAGTAGCACCAACATAGGACTTAGTTGGTACATTAACCTCCGCTGTTTGGACAGGCCTAGCTTCATCCACAGTTGACAAAGGAGAACTTGTTTGTACCCCATGCATGCGTCCTCCTTGACTACCAACACCCACGTTATCTCCAGAAGGTAAACTTGCATTGTAACCAATGTTCGTATCACCATGCTCGCTAGATATCCCCGAACCAGGAATGTTTTTTTCGATTAGACGCAAGATGAACCTCAAGTGATGGATATTCTTGTGTGTTTAAATCCGTCATGCCACCAGAAGTACCCATGTCCCAAAACGAAGTGCCATCCAGATTTTTACCATCACAACTTGTTGTACCAGCTTCGAACAAAGATGAAACAATATTATCATTAGCTTTAACCTGTGAAGGTAGTCGATCAATATCAGAAACAGCCCCTGGATTGCTATCACTACTCAAAACTGGACTAGGGTTGCGCAAAACCCTAGTCGCTAATCTTGGTTGAATCGGAGGTTCAACTTTTCCAGCTTCCAGATCCTTAAACCTTTGCATACGAGCCTTTAACGCATCCACATCCACAGTACCAACACCAGTATTCACCATAGAAACCAGCAAAGAAAACACGAGAAGAAAGAAACCCTAACGAAGCAACAAAACCCTAAAACGAGAACCAGAAAAAAACCACAACTAAACACGAAGAAACTACGCCACTCTTCAATTCGATCGTCCTAACAATGTTAAGACATGCGTTATAGTACAATAAAACTAACCAACCCCAGCCATGCAAATTACGATTGATAATCAAGGTGAAAACAGAATTGCGAAACCCTAAAAGACGAGAACAGGAAACCCTAGTAAAAAACGATTGTAATAATATGAATTAATCAAGTAACCCACGTATGAATCACTGAATTAAAACAAGCTAAAACAATAGATAATCGATTAGAGCAGTCATGTAATCAGAATTTTAGGGAAAAAATAAATCGCAAATCGCCTAGGAGAAATCGTTTTTTGACAGGTATACATATACATCATAATGGCCAAGTGATCACATAACATACATACATAAATGGGGATGCCGTGGACTAATCACACCGCCACAGATGGTGTCATGCCATTGGTGCCATCAATGACATGGTCATGGTACCTCCATGACTAGTTAGCTTGGGCAACATAAGAAACAAAGCATACTGAGCATACTCATATCATATCATATCAAATGAAACATATGAAACTGAAGGGAATCATAATCATAGCAAACGAATGTCATAGCGAATAGAATCATATCAAAGGAATTTATCGGAGTCATATCAAAGGGAATCATAGCCTAAGAAATATCATAAGTGAAACAAAGTCAAGGATCAGAAAGTCATGAGAAATCCTTACTGAAAAGGGTTAGAATATCTGTACCTCAACGTGTGTGCAAGGGAGCAAAGCACACTAATCAAACATTTATCTTTTTTCACAATATCTAAATTAAAATATCTAAAAAAACCAAACCCTAAACTCTCTCTCTCTCTATGGGCGAATCCAGCCGCCTCCTCTTCTTCTAATTCCGGCCAAATCAACATTGTTAATCGCCTCTCTACTTATTAACGAACCTGTTTCATTTCAGTATGCAATCGATTAATGGGTTGTATTTTTTTTAAGAGGGGCGTGTTGTGATCTGTTTGAAACCCTAACTATACGCTAATTTGTGTGGTTTGATTTCTTTAGGGTTTTGGTGTATCTGTCTTCATTAGATCATCGTCCAATACATGGTCCATCATTCATATCGGTTTGATTACTTATTAAATCGATTATATACTATTGGTTCGATCTTGTGGTTTTATTCTTTGGTCGACTTTGTAATAATGAGTATAAAACCTTTTTGGTTTTTATGTGTAGTCGATATTGGTAAGGGTTTGAGTGAGCATAAAACGGATTATTTGTAAACGCCGCGCACGGGCATCGCCTCTTGGAATATAAGAGTCGTAAGTAAGTGTCCTAAGGGACTAAGATGAGGACTCACTCTCATCCGTTGTACTTCAATATTTTTGGTTAATATACTTTACCGTGGTTTAGGATTACTCCCTTTACCCAAAAAAACAATATCTAAATTAAATATGAATCACAAATTATATATATATTCGATGTATAAACCATTCTTATTCTTATTAGTTCACTTCTTATTAGTATACTTATAATATCTTATGTATTCATATTCTCATTTCGGACCGATTCGTATAATTTTGCTTATGCCCTTCTCGATGTCAAATAAATTTAGGAAAATTCTTAGGTCTTCTCATACTTGTTGGTTAACTTCACCAATTTTGTAGATTTTATTCTCGTGTCCAAGTATGGTTTGGAAAATAAAACTTCCAGACACCCGAGAAAGTACCAGTTAATTGACCCCAAAAGTATGGACCAAAAGCATCCTTTTACACAACTCTAAAAACTCCACCAAAATTCCCAGAGGTCACCCATATCCTAAATATCAATACTGGAGAAGGAGAGGTCAAAACTCTTAATGGTTTGTTCATGATAAATCAAATACTACAACCCAAAATTTTATGCAACTTTCCCAAATTTGACACTTAAACTTGTAAAATATAAAAATCGTAGCTACATGTCTCCAATTGCAACAAGGCTTACATATTCCGAATTTACACAAAAATTACTTACATTTAGACCAAAGAATTACTCAAAAACATAAAAGTATCATCAGAATACACTAGCATGAATACAACCTATTTTCTGAATAGCCTATAACACCAAACAAGTTACAACATATCAAGCCATCAATTATCATACCAACACACCATATTCCACCATATTTCATATAATTCATCCATACATCATATTAGCATTCAAATTACAGAGGTTATAGAAATTTACCCTAAGGTTTGCATATTAAATAATCCATGACATCACAACATTCTTAATTCATGCATAAACCATACTTAACACTTAAGACATGAAATATAATCATTTCATCATGTAACTTCATATCAAGCATGTAATTAACATTATAAATCATAAAAGATCACATAATTATATACATAGCCTCATCATATTCCATTTCAATGACATTATATTTTTTGGGTAAAGGGGAGTAATCCTGCACCCTAGTAAAATATATTAACCAAAACATTTAAGTACAACGGATGAGAGTGAATCTCTCACCTCGGCCCGTTACATGGGCAATAGACACGCACTAACAAGTGCAAATTAACCAAACAAAATACATAAGAAAGACATGCCAATCTTATGACCTACCAAACATTCAAAACTACTTCCTACCGCGACCTAAGAGACTAACATCATACATGTCACACATATCCTCCAAGTCTCTCACTAAATCATAGACTTGAGCAGCATAATCATCAAAGTCTTCAAGCTCTAGTCCCCCACCACCCCCAGAAGCCAAAAATGACGCCATAGGGTTATCCGGCTCCAAAACCTCATCCTCATCACTATCAGAACAAGTCACATTCCCGACTTTAGAGAATGGATTACTTACCTTAGTAGCGAAGAAGTCATAGTCTCCGGAGGCTAAATAGGTGCACCAATATCAACACGAGATTCCTTCCCGAGAACCATCCATACCGCTTCCTTAGTACAACCGGAAGAATTCCTAATCTTCGCCTCATCGATAGTAGAATCAACCACGCGACTTGGGATGCCCGAGTCATCTTGCACCAAGAGTCCCAAAAGAGTTAGGCGTAGTAATAGGTATACCTTTAGCATTAGCACTAACGACTTCCGGTGTCTTCGCCTTAGCAACATACACCGCTTCCTAGGTGCAAATCTAGGACCCTTACCCATATTAATACCACTAGACATCTTCGTACCTTTGGGTTTGGCTTTCCGATTCTGCACCACCTTAAACCCATCATCATGCTCTTCCAAAGACGAGGTGGGAGCAGCATCATGATGCTCCTTAGAACTCCTAGGACAACAAGCATTAGCATGCCCAAACACTTTGCATTCCGTGCAATGAGGAGGTTTCCATTCATATTCAACCTTGATACTTGCCGTAGTAAAACCACTATCATCCTTTTTAGGGATCGCCATAGTGACCACATGTTTAAGATCAGATTCCGATGATAATTCAACAAGAGCACGTGCAAAACTAATACGACCCCATGAATCAACGCACATAGAACTAGTGAAAGCATCAAACATAATCGGCTTACCCACCTGAGTAGCAATAAGGCTCAACCCGTCTTCCGAATATGCAAGCAAGGGCACATTATGCAATTTAATCCACACGGGCACTTTGGTAACCTCACTTTTGGACAATAACACATCATGAGTCCATTTAGTGAGAATGATAGGAGAGTTACGAATTATCCAAGGTCGCCGTTGAAGTACATTCTCAACACCCTCTTTAGACTCAAACTTAAAAAGGAAAACACCGTCATCATTTTTCATAAGTTTCTTTAACCTAAACTTACCCCACGTGTTAGTGACATACGTTTGGACCAAAGGAAAAGCGATACTCTTGCCAACAAAGAAGCCAACAAGAGTATTACTATACCGGTTGACCACACCCTCCATAGCAGCCTTTGGAAGAACCGTATCATGATTATCAATGCGATTCTCATTCAGCAATGGTCGAAAGTTAACTTTCCTGGCGACACGTTCCGGGTTCAAAACATTAGCAAACGACCTGACTTCACTAGACACATTTTCACTATTATGCGCATTAGGACCAGAAGTAGACGCATTGACATTCACATTAGGACCAGTAGGAGACTCATTGACCACATTTGTATCCTCCTTAGAACCATTCGGATCACCACTGTTAGTGTTCCCCATGCTCGAATCCAACCCACCCAAATTCATAGCACTCCGACTTGTGTTTTCTAGATTGGTACCCCAAACAGACTCAAAAGGATTGTCCCTATCTAGATTACCACCATGAGAACTAGGGTTTCGACTAACCCTAGCAGCTTTACGCAACTCAGGGACAGCATTAGCATCAATTCCATGTTTACCTTTGAGCCGTTTTAACCTTTCCTCCAACGCCTTGATATCCAACTTTTCATACGGATTCGATGCCATGTTTAACCCAACTTGATCAGCCAAGTTGGTGGCTGCTTTTGCAGCTTTCAACGAAGAACTATCCTTGTTAAAGAAACCTTTCTCCATCTCTCTAAAACCCCACAAACAATCCTAAAACTCGACACACACAATCAGCAATTGAAGAAAACTAGCGACGTACAAACAAACCCTAACTGAAAGTTAGGGTTTTAAACACCACGAACAATAACCTAACCTGCTCCCATGATTCAATCAAAGAAAAGAGATTATAACAAGTGATAAAACAGGCTTAGATGAATCTAGATCGCTCCAATCAGATAAAAACAAAAAAAAACGATTTTCAAAACCCTAAGAAAAACAATTTATAAAACCGAAACAAACAAGGGAAACGTGACACTAATCCAACCAAGGACCAAAAAACAATGATGTTTATCAAGAATAAAGGCGATCGATGCAAAGACACCCAAGATTTGAGGCGATTGACAAAAATGATTTAGGGTTGTTAGGGTTTAAAAATTGCCGTGAGAGAATCGCCAAGGGTTCTAGGTGTTTTAAAACAATTTGAATGATATTTCAATGACATTTCATGAAACCAAAGGAAATTACCAAGTAACATGTATGAGTATATTCACATAAAATCATGATACGGCAAATACTTTTCTCACAATAAAACTATAACAAACATGCCCTATTCCATCATTCAAATACACCTCAAGTTAACATGACATTATACTCATGTGCTTGGATTCATAATTTACACACCTTTTCAATGACAAACAAGTTCACATAAAATCATAGGATTTCATGAACGAATAATCATATAAACAAGCATTCCTAATCAATTTCCAATCATATTTATATGTTTAATACTCATTATTTAAGGCATCATATCCTACTAATCATGATCATAATTATTCAAAACTATAATCTCATAAATTACATAAAATCATACAAGTTTCTATAAACTTAATATCACATAAAATCATAAAATAACACCGTTAGTAATCTCATTAAGAGCTAGCTAAATATGCATAATATCATCACTTCAATAACTAATCATGTTCATATAACTCATAACACATAGCATGTCACACTCAAACCAATCAATCATTTATCACATGAACCACAAGTTATACTCTTTATAGGTCTTTTGTTTTAATTAGCCGATAAGACTAGAAAGTTTGTATTTTTCTTTCCCAGTTAAAAGTATCCAAAAATTCCAAATTAAATATATGCGATGTCCCCATTTGTTAAGTTAACCCATGAATTTTCTCAGATTTTATATCTAATAGTAGATATTGTTTCAAAAATCATTTACTCGGACTTGTCCAGGTTTTGACCTGCTGAAACACCCTAAAAGTACAGACTTGTTTGACCCCTTTTGACACTTCATAAAGATCCACCGAAAATCATAGAGTTCACATATGTCTTATATATTAGGCCTATCGAAGGAGAACCTCTAACTCCTTATAGATTTTACAAGAGAAATAAAACATTACACGTTATTTTTAAAGACAGCTTTTCAATTATCGAAACCCAACCAAACAAAACCTTAAACGAGTTCTCCACCCAATTTACACCTAATCCGATTTTAGTAAAGTATTTTAGGGTTCCAAGGACACCTTTTAATCATCCTTTAACATACATAGATATATTAACCTTGTTTCAATTCCGGTTTTCATGTTATAACACATATATTATTCGGATAAAAAAGATAAAGAACATGGTTTAGGGATACCCCAAGGATGTCGACTAGAGGAGGAGGGAAGACACTCGAGAACCACCAATACACCACCAAAAATCTTTCTTGAATCCTTCCTTATAGCAGAATAGCACCAATTGGAGATGGAAGGGATGGTTTTGCAAGAACATAATGTTTAATTTATGTGTTTGTGTGTTCGTTTGAGGAGGGAGGAAGAAAAAACGATCGGCTCATATTGGGGAGGGGTAGCGTGGGTTTTTAATGGGTTTTAATGGCCCATTATGTTGATTGATTTAATTTGATGATTTCCTTATTAATTTTCGCCCAAAGCTTAATATACACGCTCTTTTGTTAACTTAATGTATTATGTAGTGTCAAGTGATCTTTAAATAAATTGTTTTAACAAATGTTAAATTTGATGAAAAATTCGGGTTTTAAAAATACGGGTTTAACAACTTTTCCCTTTAAAAAGAAAATGACGTCCTCGAAATTGAAGTATGGAAAACCAAATGAATACGTGCAATCACAAAAAGAAATAGAAATAATCGATCGACGGTCTCGAGCTCTTCTCAACAAATCATAACAATTCGATCCATCGAATACGTAACAAATGATAGTGAAATCTCTCAAAAATACAAGACATATAACATAAGGAGGAGATGATTGCGAGAAAATACTAAACAAAATGAAACTTCATTCCTTCCAAATTGAATCTCCAAATGAAACAACGAATTATACAAATGACCAAAGAAGTACCTCACAACGTATCAGAACAAACATTGAATGGTAGGATACCCGAATAGATAGAGAAATATGAATCGTGAAACGCATCTTGACGTATCCAACTTACTGCTATCGGTATTTCTCAAGACATCTTATGATCCCAATAAATTCACGTCATATGATCTAGGTATTATCACGTTGGCCAGACGTCATAGTACTTGCATCATATAGACCTGCCTTATTGCCATCATATTCTACCTCAAGTCGTGACTAAACCATCTATGCGGATCTGATCTAGCGAATACGAAGCATATACCGAGTGGATAACAATTACATGAAACACAATCATGAATACGAAATAAATACGAAGGTAAAGCCATACGTAGAAACTTCATACATAAATTCCAAAATTCAAGAGAACAATAGAAAACGTACAGATGATCCAGAAGCAATAAGCGAGTATCAACCACATACGGAATGGGCATAATATCTGCATAAATAAAATAAAGGAACCATGAACCGAGGACTCACTTCCTTCAAGCCGAATCTCCAAACGAATCAACGAAACGTACTAGCAACCAAAACCACATAACGAATATCAAAATGTCTCCAAACGCACAACGAAACACATGAAGGAAAAACGAATCGCGAGAACTCTATCTCCCACCATTCTCAGGATAATCATGGACTCGATGTCCCAGCAAAACACACAAAGCGGATGAAATCTTCTCAGAATCTCTTCTATATCACGACGACCTAGTAGCACGGCCGAATCACTGCGACCACCAATACGCCCAAACTCCCGGTAGTAGTCTTTCCGTCTATCTCGAAATACACCACCATAGTTCTTCTACCCGTAGTCTTCCGAGTGCTCGCTAGTTGAATCTTATATCATCTTTGCTCCTCTTGTTACTTTGTCCGCCTCTCTCCTGCAACATTTTGATGTTTCCTAGCGGCGTTGCAATACTCTAACGGTCTTCTTAGCACGAGCAATCCTGTCTTCAACTTAACCGAGCGGCAATCGCATGCTAAATGGATGTGGCTTCTTCACGAACCTCCCTAACTCAAAGCAACTATTGTAGCAACTCAGGATCCGAATCACCATCTTTTAGTCTACGCATAGTCACCATCTAAACGATCGACATACAAAACTCGCGAAAACAAAAAGACAAAAGCAAATGTGGAAGGAGGAAGATCAAATCAATGAAGACAAAAGAATATCGAAACCAAATCTGAACGAAAAGGTCCAACCGAACGGAATAGGTCAAAACAAATGGAAGCCTAATGTCTACCCAAATCCTCATAGGTCATTCCTAAGATTCAACAAGATGAAACCGAAGCTCAGATACCATAATTGTAACACCCCAACCCGATAGGGGGCAAAATTTCATATTATGGTGTCATACAAAGCATATAAACGCAAGCGAAAGTCTTAAATAAAATAACAAGTCATATATACGAATGACATAAAAAGGGAATACACAATCCAACAATGTCTAAAAGAAAAGAATTATCCAAAACAAATGTTCTTCAAAATGAGTCTAGAATGATAAGGGAAACTAGGGTCAGTACACTCAACTGCTTCTACTCTCAGCCCATCAAAGCACAGCATCCCACTTGGTACCTGCCGCATGGAAAAGAAAACGCGGCTGAGCTTAAAAAGCCAAGTGAACAGATATATAGCAAAACAAATAATCAAAACATATATAAGTATAAATAAAGAGAAACATAAGCTCTTGCTGAAACGAATATCATCTGTCAAAAGCATGAGAGCTCAAGAATTAACTAAACAAATATCATAAGTCAAATGAGTCAAACGAAATGAGAGATCATATGATAATCCAAATACGATAATCATAAGGAAAATAAGTCAACAAGAATAAGAAATCAAGATCATACTGAATCGATAATCATAAGGAATGAAAATGAATCATATAGGAATATTACCACGGCGCATAACCTAAGGTCCATCATGAAACATGAAGGACACTACATACATAAATATCCGTCAATTTATAAGTGTACAAGGAGTGCAGACTCCCAACGTACCATAAGTGCGAGAGGGTGCAAGGCACGAATGTACCAAAAGCCATAAACATATCATAATATCATAAGCCTAGGATGCATCCATACGCCCTCATATAAACATATCATATTTGTACCGCTCACATGACAGTATACACATACATCATAATGGCCAAAGCGATCATATAACATACATACATAAATGGGGACGCTTGGACTAATCACATCGCCACGATGGTGTCATGCTATTGGTGCCATCAATGACATGGTCATGGTACCTCCATGACTAGTTAGCTCGGGCAACATAAGAAAAAAACATACGGAGGATAATCATATCATATCATATCATATCAAATTAAACATATTAAAGAAAAAACCTACGTTTTCTCTCTAGGCGATTTCAAATCGCCTTACACCCAATCAATTTTGCTTCAATTCTTCCTATTATTCACGTGTTCTTTTAATCTTTTATTGAGATTTTTGGAATTACATTTATTAATTTGATTGGTTGGGTTGCAAGGTCAAGTTTTTATATTCACCAACAATAAACAATTCCATCCCACTTATCCCTTTAATCGTCAATCCTATATTTTTAATCTTCTCATATATTTGGTGGGTTGATTAATTTATTGGTAATTCCATTAGTGGACGGTATGATTTTATTTCCTTATATTCGGTTTGTTGTTATTCGGTTGGTGGATGTTTATTCGTGCATGATCGACCATCTATACTATTATTTTATCAATTTGTGGTTGCATCTTGTGCATGGTCTCTATTAATAAATCCTAAACAACTTTTCATTCGGTTTTCCTATCATTCGCTCCAATCGATCGTTGTTTCGATCCGAGACATTTGTTTGAATTATCATTCTTATTTTAGCGTTTCGGCAAGTCGATCGTATTTTGGTACATACTTGGTACGATCTGGTAGGTATTGTATGTAAACCTCGATTTCGGCAAGTCGATCGTATTGTATGTAAACCTTGAGTCGGGTTTTCGTAAATGTGTGTTTTTGGTTTGTGATCTTAACGTGGGTTAGAGAGATGATGCGTGTTTGATGGCTTGGAAGTCTTGTTTTGGTGGTCTAGTGATAATTTTTACTCAAGCTTTGATTATCTTTCTTCACTTTTACTACAAACATGTGATGTCATGTTCATGATGGTTGCTTTGTTCACCGATCAGTAATCTGGGCTGCATATTTACTAGCGGGTCGTAGGGTGACTTAGCGATTAGAAGTTAGGGTTCAAAAACCCTATAGTTTGGTTGCCCGTTCAAAACCACATTGTGTTCCATACTTGTCTAGGCTATTATCCTTGTACTGATAATGGCAGTTTTGTGGATTTTTTCGGTTGGGGTTGCAATGGAAGTCGTGGTGGTGGGTCTTGTTACTACTATACTACCATGTGTTAGTTATTTGAAGACAATTAGTATACTTTCGCAAGTATATTTTTGGTGCTAGGATTTGTCTTTATTCGGGTTCACAGATGATTTACGTCCTCGGGTTTCTTCATGAAGGATTGTTGTGAAGACGGTTTGAGGTTTATTGTAAGGTGCGGCGTGTTCTTGGTTCATGTCATTTCCTTCTTGCTTATTGTGAGACTTTGATCCTCGGTTGTCTTCTTGAGCTTCACTCGGATTGTTTTGGCGATTGGTTCTAGGTTTCTTTTGTATGTTTTGGAAGTTAGCGTTCATAATACCCTATTCTCGTGTTTCGATCCGTTTTGCATTGGAGTAAATTCTTATTTTGGTATATAATTTAGGGTTTGTTCAAACCCTATTGGTCGCCTATGGCGAGTTATTTTAGTGTTTTCACTCGATTCACTTTTATGAGTGAATTTTAAAGATGTAAAGAATAGTGCCATAGCTTGGGTGTTCGATGTAGTTTTTGGTGAGGATGGTACTGCGTGTGGTTATTCTTACCATGGTGTAGGATGCTTCGTGGAATGTGTTGGACTTCTATGACGACTCTTGAAGAATCAAGTGTTTCTACTTGAATAGCATATAATTTGTTATATTTTTATAGTCGTTGTAGTTTATGTTCAATTGTTAGTTATGAGAGTGGTTTGTTACTCTTATATTATGGTTATTGGTAGTTTTAGTTTGGTAAGTTATAGGAATGATTTATCATCCTTATATGAGAGTCTATAAGTGTCCTAAGGGACTGAGATGAGGAAGTCACCCTCATCCTTTGTACTTCAATGTTTTTGGTGTAATGCATTTTACCGGGTGAAAATCCTTTACCCAAAAAACATATCAAACGGAAGGAATCATAATCATAGCAAACGAATGTCATAGCGAATAGAATCATATCAAAAGATTATATCAGAATCATATCAAAAGGATCAAAGCAAAGGGAATCATAGCAAAGGAATATCATAAGTGAAACAAACTCAAGGATCAGAAAGTCATGAGAAATCCCTACTGAAAAGGGATAGAATATTTGTACCTCAACGTGTGTGCAAGGGAGCAAAGCACACTAATCAAACATCTCTCTCTTTTCACAATATCTACATTAAATATGAATCACAAATTATATATATACAATGTATAAACCATTCTTATTCTTATTAGTTCACTTCTTATTAGTATACTTATAATATCTTATGTTTTCATATCATTTCTGGACCAGATTCGTATAATTTTACTTATGCCCTTTCTGATGTCAAATAAATTTAGGAAAATTCTTAGGTGTTCTCATACTTGCTGGTTAAATTCAATAATGTTTGTAGATTTTATTCTCAGGTCCAAGTATGGTTTGGAGAATAAAACTTCCAAACCTGTCCAGAAAGTACCCAGATTAATTGACCCCAAAAGTATGGACCGAAGCATCCATTTACACAACTCTAAAAATTTCACCAAAATTCCCAGAGGTCACCCATATCCTAAATATTAATAATAGAAGGAGAGGTCAAAACTCTTAATAGTTTTTCATGATGAATCAAATACTACAACCCAAAATTTTACTCACTTTTCCCATATTTGACACTTAAACTTGTAAAATATAAAAATCATAGCTCTGGTCTCCGGTTGCAACAAGGCTTACATATTCAGAATATACACAAAAGTTACTTACATTTAGACCAAAGAATCACTCAAAACATTAAAGTATCATCGAATACACTAGCATTAATACAACCTATTTTCGTGATGACTATAACACCAAACAAGTTATAACATATCAAGCCATCAATTTTCATACCAATAGACCATATACCACCATATTTAATATAATTCATCCATACATCATATTAGCATTCAAATTACAGAAGTTATAGAAATTTACCCTAAGGTTTTCATATAAGATAATCCATGTCATCACAACATCCTTAATTCATGCATAAACCACACTTAACACTTAAGACATGCAATATAATCATTCCATCATGTAACTTCATATCAAGCATGTAATTAACATTATAAATCATACAAAAGCGCATAATTATATCCATAGCCTCATCATATTCCATTTCAATGACATTATATGAATTCTAAGGAAATTACCAAGTAACATGTATGATTATATTCGCATAAAATCATGATATGTCAATAATTTTCTCACAATAAAACTAACAAACATGCTCTATTCCATCATTCAAATACACATTTCTTTATTACACACCTCAAGTTAACATGCATTTATACTCATGTGCTTGGTTTCATAATTTACACACCTTTTCAGTGACAAACAAGTTCACATAAAATCATAGGATTTCATGAACCAATAATCATATAAACAAGCATTCCTAATCAATTTCCAATCATATTCATATGTTTAATACTAATTATTTAAGGCATCATATCATACTAATCATGGTCATAATTATTCAAAACCATAATCTCATAAATTACATAAAATCTTACAAGTTTCTATAAACTTGATATCACATAAAATCAAAAAATAACACCAGTTAGTAATCTCATCAAGAGCTAGCTAAAAATGCATAATATCATCACTTGAATAACTAATCATGTTCATATAACTCATAACACATTACATGTTGTCACACAAACCAATCAATCATTTAATCACATGAACCACAAGTTATACTCTTTATAGGTCTTCTGTTTTAATTAGCCGATTAGACTAGAAATTTTGTATTTTTCTTTCCTGGTTAAAAGTAGGGCAAATGACAAAAAAATGCATCGAACTTGACACTTTTTATGATTGTGTGTAGCCAACTATTTTTTTTCTTATTGTGTGTACTGAACTTTCAAAATTCGATTATTGTATGTATTTTGTGACCATTTTACCCTTAATTTTTTCAAATTTCGAAGGGTAAAATGGTCATTTTACATGGCAGAATAGTCACAAAATACACATAATGATCGAAATTTGAAAGTTCAATACATACAATAAGAAAAAATAGTTAACTACACACAATCACATAAAGTGTCAAGTTCGATGCATTTTTTGTCATTTGCCCTTAAAAGTATCCAAAAGTTCCAAATTAATATATGTGATATCCTATTTGTTAAGTTAACCCATGAATTTTCTCATATTTTATTTCTAATAGTGGATGTGGTTTCAAAATCATTTACTCGGACTTGTCCAGGTTTTGACCTGCTGGAACACCCTAAAAGTACAGACCTGTTTGACCCCTTTTGACACTTCATAAAAATCCACCAAAAGTCACAGAGTTCACATAAGTCTTATATATTAGGCCTGTTGAATGAGAACCTCCAACTCCTTATAGATTTTACAAGAGAAATAAAACACTACACGTTATTTTTAAAGACAGCTTTTCAATTATCGAAACCCAACCAAACAAAACCCTAAATGAGTTCTCCACCCAATTTACACCTAATCCGATTTTTGTAAAGTATTTTATTGTTCCAAGGAAACCTTTTAATCATCCTTTAACATACATAGATATATTAACCTTGTTTCAATTCCGGTTTTCATGTTATAACACATATATTATCCGGATAAAAAAGATAAAGAACATGGTTTAGGGATACCCCAAGGATCTCGACTAGAGGAGGAGGGAAGACACCCGAGAACCACCAATACACCACCAAAAATCTTTCTTGAATCCTTCCTTATAGCGAATACCACCAATTGGAGATGGAAGGATGATTTTGCAAGAACGAATGTTTAATTTTGTGTGTGTGTTCGTTTGAGGAGGGAGGAAGAAAAAAATCTCGGCTCATATTGGGGGCGTGGGTTTTAATGGGTTTGTTATGTCACCATAAGTTAACACAAGTATGTAGATGATAAAATCGATGATCATTGCGGATTGTTCAACGTATTAATGGAAGTTCTTCAATGCTTTTCTATTGCGCAAAGGGAGTGCCAGGAATGGGTTGTACTCTTTTTCCCTACTCCAAGGTTTTTCCTTTCGGGGTTTTTCTTGGAAAGGGTTTTTAAGGAGGCAAACTTCCTGGGTCGTCTTGCTCCTTTTGTGCGTATGGTGTCTGCGGGATGCTCGCTTGTTACAAGTTTTTCTTGTTTTATGCTTGGTTAGATGATTAATGTATAGCTAGGTTCATTGTGTTTATGGCATGTCATAAACACTAGTTATCAAGCTTTAGCTTGAGGTTAATGTGGTACTTCTGCCACATTCCATTTGTACTTAACATTTTTTGGTTATATATTTACCGGGGTAATACCCTTTACCCAAAAAAAATGAGGTTAAGATAGACGGTTGCATACACAAACACACGAAACAATAAGAAAGGTTATGCGTATGGTATTATGAGTGAAAAACACTTCTTAAATGAGAATTAAACAAGTATCTATAGGGAAGGGAGCTAGGGCAACACATCTAGTCCCTTCCTTGCCTAATGGGCCTTAGCATGGGCTTATGGGCTTTCTACATAAGCCATGCCTTAATTACTAACATAAAAGGCATATTAAAGCAACATATTACATATAAATGACTAACACTTGTAAATATAGTTTAGGAGCGTTTCCAAAAATCTCCCCCTAAGTGATAGTTATGATGTAATAGAGATTGCTCGACGTCTTCTAGCACTCTTCTTTCTTGTGAGTAGAGATGCTTTTGATTCCAACAATCTCCCCTTGTGTGAGATCTTGTTTCTTTTGAAGTTTTCAGCTTTGATGTCGTTGTAATCTTTGTTCTTTGTTCTTTGTTCTGTTTGTGGATGATGTGATTGTATGTTGTTGTCTGCATCTGGTCGGCTTCGTTGCTCAGGTGTCTCCACGTCTTTCTCCAACATGCTCACACGTCTTTTGACTTTGATTCTACTTGTGGTGTAGTTCTCTAGTCTTTAAACTTTGTAGATTCTTTGGCTTTGATGAAGAATCATTTTGACTTTTGAGTTGCCTTTTGAGAGAACTTCAGATGTGTTGTTTATTGGTATGAGCATGAGGAGAATCAGCACGATATTTCCTTCCAGGAGCATCCATCAGTAGCTGCATAAATTTGGTTAGTGATAAGCACCAATTGATCATTGTGGACTTTTCTTAAAGAATTGACCTCTACGATTGTTTTATTGATGAATGTCTTGATTCCATTCACCTTGGTCGGGCTAATCAGCCGTCTGAATCCCGTGGAGGGATAGTTGGCATTACATTGAACGAGTTCAAGTAATGACCCACATCTTCAGGACTCGATTCTTGAAAGGAATCTCCTTAGCGGAATTCCATCACTTAGAAGTTCGAACTCGAGGTGTTAACACATAGTGTGAAAACATCTCTAATCTAGCAAAGGTCGTTCTGACCGGAGGCCCTCAAGTAGGCTAACACGATGTACGGTACATCTGATTCGGTGAGTCAGAGGTACATCAAGCATCATCTCACGATCAGACCGTTTGATACAACACTAAGCGTAACCCACAAAGAGTTACCGAAGCGACACATTGTCGTGTGTTGATATTAACCTGGCGGGAGTTTCCATTCAATCACTAAGGATCACAAGTGTGAATCCCTCATAAATGTTCTCGACAAATTGCTAGGATCTGCGAAGGACTCTAGAATATATCACTTACGTCCTTATTGTTGAACAACAAGTGATGAAAGTTCAAGTGTTCCTAAGAGATCTTTTGATGAATCTCGTGGCTCTAGAATCAATAGTGCGCTTTGGTTTTCCCGAGCGAGACTAGGAGAGGTCTCCTTCTTCAATACCAACAATCTCTAAGAGAGAGTCGATAGTTTATGTAGGGTTCCCTGTGAGAATGAAACAAGCTTCTGTTGAGAGAAACTTGAGTGGCTAAGAAGGTTTAGTCCAACGCATCACTGGGTCTATGACGACTTTGTTTTCAATACCGGTGTCAACTTGTGACGACCAGTAGCATATGAATTGAACCCAGTGTCTGCCCTAAGTTGAATAATTTAGAGGGATATTTCTTTTCACCCTTTTCTTTACACCCTTTTCTTTCTCCGATTCTCATTTTCTCGTTTTGTCAATCATACCTAAGGACTTCTAAGTACTAACTATTGGTAGTGTCCTTGGGTAGATCCTTCCGGCTCTGGCGGATCATCGGACGTTTATCCCTAAACTTAGTCACCTTATAACTCCATGACTATGCTATGTTGCCATAAAAGCTTTTCCAGTCACAATCCATTACATAATCGCCTCTCTACCTCTAACTGTTCTTTGATCCGTTAGTTGGTATGCAATCGATTAAGTATGGATATGTTTTTCATCGAATTGTGGCATGCTAGGGTTTCACTCTTGGCGATCCTAACCCTAACCTCTCTTAATCGGTGATCATCAGATCTATTTTCTGTTGATTCGTATTATTTAGGGATCAACCCGCCTTTAGGGTTTCATAGTCGATCCTTTATCCTATTTAAAGATCGATCTCCTATCATCTGAATGCATTGTTTAATCAAGTTCTTGGTTAAAGGGTTTTAAGCTATACGTTATCCATCTAAGGTTTCGTATTAAGTGCGTTTTTTATTTCTGTATTCTGGTGCTTATTGAAGAATCTAAACTCGTTTTGGGTTTGGTATATCCTGATTGAAAGTAACCCATTTTAGGGTTTTTAATTATTCAAGTGCGTTTGGTTTGCTGCTGAAAGTTGATTGTATGTGGGTTTTGAGAGGGAGGGAGTATGATTGTTGCTGCTGGAAGTTAGGGTTTAACTAATCCATTCTTCATGGATTTTAGACCCTATTATCTGTTCGATTGGTGGGTTATTACGTTCTGGTGGTGCTGCTGATCGAAGTACACTTAAGCCAGGGTTGTTGCTGGTATATCATGTTTAGAGTTCATTTCTATAACCCTAGCAATTGGATTGTGTCAAAGACCTGTTGTCTTGTGATGTTTGTTACTGGAAGTTAGGGTCGAAACCCTATTGCTGGTTTTCTTCTATTCATTTGGGTTAGTTCTTGCATTACAATTGATGATGGATAGTAGCTATTACTGTGTAAGTACATGGGTTTCTTCGTAATCTTTGGTTATTCTTATTGGTGTTCGGTTTTGCATCTAAACATACACTTTTGGAGCGAGTTTGTGCTTGCTGCTCTATCCGTGGTTTTAGAGTCTTCCACCGACCATTGTGTGAAATTTGTGAACTGAATTTAATTTGATGATCCATGAGTGTGGAGGTTATCATATGTGGTAAGTTGTGGGATACATATGCTATGGGGTTCATCGTACCATATCATTTGTGATTTCTGCATGGAAGATTACGTGAATGCCAGATTGATTTAGAAGGCTCAAGTATTTTTACTTGAGTAGTAATGTATTGTCTTATGTACTTGTGGTCATTTTTGGTTTTTCATTTTGTTAAGTTATCGATAAGATATGTAATTTATAAGAATGGTATGTCATTCTTATGTAGTGGTCGACGTAAGTGTCCTAAGGGACTGAGGCGAGGGAACTCACCCTCGTCTTTTGTACTTCAATGTTTTTTCGGTTATACCAGGGTGCAGGATTACTCCCCTTTACCCAAAAAAAATGTTGCCATAAAATCATTTTCTTGAAAAACTCTCAAAGTGTTTATGAATAAAAACATGTTTGTAACACTTCGAGAGTTTTGTATTTTCAGAAATACTCCCCCTCCACTTGTGCTTAAGAGTTTTGACTGAAATCTGCACGGTGAGGGTAGAGCGTGCACTTTTGAGTTGATCAACTCAAGATAGACAATTCCCCGTGAGACACGGTTACATCAACGACTAGGTCACTTGAAGTTGTTTCAAGTTCTCTCACGCAGCGTAAGAAAACTTAAAACGACTTTAAGCACGAAATCAATGAAGATCGAGAGGAGTATAGGGTCTCCCGGTCGTTATGTCCCAATGAGCTATGCAATGGATCAATCAACGTATAGTGATCGAGAAGTTTGAGCGAAAAAGGATTATGATTTGATTATTATACTACGAAATATCAAACAAATACAAAGGCTAAAATGCAAATGAGAGGAAATTAAAAGATAAAATCTATTAAATAAACGCTATCACTAAAATTAAAATGATGTTTTTGTTTTTATGTTTTTACTGGCCGAAATTAAAATCTACGCGACGTACAAATAAAAAGTGAAACTAAAGCAATATTAACCCTAAAAATATGAAAATGATGTTTTACAATCCTAATGATAAAAGAAAATTTATGGAAAAAGAAAATTATTTTTAAGACTAATTATCTAATTAAAACTATTTTAACTATTAATTAATTACCTAAAATATAAGAAAATAGGAAATTAGGCTAGAAAAATAAGATTAACACTTGGAAAAGTCTAAAATATCAGAATAGACTTTTCAAAACTATTTTTGTATTTTTATGACTATTTATCTATTTTCTAGGAATTTTAAACTATTAAAAACTAATTAAATCACTAAAAATTACCAAATGAACTATGAAAAATATGGAAAATTACTTTTTCTACTTTTTATATTTATCTAAGTCTAAGAAAATTGAAAAATTATTTTTTGAACCTTTTACGAATTTTTGTATTAAATGCTAATTAAAAATGCTTAAAAACTAATTAAAATCAAGAAAAATAGTAAAACATTAGGAAAAATCTGAAAATTTCGGAAAATTCTAAAATAATGTTAAGAAGCTAGGAAAATGGAAAAACAGTATGTTGTGTGGAAGAAAATGAAGCGATCAATCAAGTGCTTATTGAAATAAGCACTTGATAAGCAAATGAACCAAATTAAGCTACCAATGATAACAAAGACTATGATATACTAAATATGACCAAATGAAACTGAAATCAACAAGTTACAACTCTTGATTAACAAGATAACACAGTTTGGTGATTTTGATATTAAGCTAAAAGCAGTTTTGGTACCAACTTTAAGCTAAAAAATAAGCACAAAATAAGCTACAAACTAAAACCAATTATCAAGACTAAAACTAGACCTAAGAGACTACCTATAACCAAAAGACCAGCCCTTGACAAGCTTCAATAAGCTACGTGCAAGCTTGTCCAAAAGCGAGAAAAACTCGGTGAATAGGCGAGTTGGTGCGAGGCACCTGTGCTATTTTGAGCTTATGCACAAGCTTATCCAAAGGGCTTGAGCTTAAAAGCAGATACTAGGTCTTAAAGACCACCTAGTGAACTACTTGTAAACCAAAATCAGATTCTAAAAAACTTTAATGAGATCTGTGCCATCAACTTGCAATATCTGCACAAAACCAAGTTTTGACATGATTTGACTTTTGAAACAGATTAAGAACTTTGACTTTGGTGAAGTTTGATCCAATTTTAATGACTGATGATGATGTAATTTGATGAAATGAGTGTACTTAAAGCAATGGTTAACACTTTTAAACACAAATCTAGGATTTCAAATCCAAATCCACATCGGATTGACGATGAAGATGATTGAAGCACAATGTTGACTTTAAGGTGTGCGGGATCAATTTTATGACTCAAATGAGTTCTTTTGTGCTAAACAAACATGAACCAACAAAAGGCTCACACTTGGTGACTTCACTTGTGAGACAATTTTGACAACAAACCAAACACCCTTTTATAAAGTGTTTTGCAAATTAAAATGATATAACAATGACTAAGCATGTACCAATGATCAAACTAGATTAAATTAACCTAATTACTACTTTTAGAACAGTTTTTAATAGTTTACAACTACAATTCTTACTTATGCTAAAAGATTTGAAAAGGCTTACAATTTGTCCAATGGCCACTATGGCACGCCAATCTGTGAAACAAAGAACACTAACCTATCAAATTCAACCCAATGCTTCCATTTCAACCCATTTCAAGTTTTGAATCAACCCATATCATTCTGCACCATTTTGCTTCTTGTTTGACTTTTGTTGACCAACTCTAAAGTTATTGAAAGTGCAATGTAAGCTTATAAAAAGCTATATCAAGCTTATATAAGCTTGTTTGAGCTTGAAACCAAGCTTTTAAGGGTGTTAAACACGGATTTTGAGATTGGAAATTTCAACGATGGATAAAATGGGCCGAACATTAACTTGAATTGATGCTTAATTGAAGGTTTTAATACACTTGAACTACTAAAGTGAGTACAAAACAACTTGAAAATACAATTACAAAGCTAATTAAGACATATGGATATTAAAACGACATACAATTTTAAAAACTAAAACTAACTATCTCTTCTTGCTTCCTCTTGGCTCTTTTATGCTCCAAAGTCTTTCTCTCACTTATCGAGCAAATCCCAACATCAATCTTGACCATTGATTGGCTAGAACTCATCTTAGCCGTTTATGTGATTTTGGCGCCAAATTGGTTTTGGATATCCGGGGCGGAAAGGGTGCATTTAATGCACTTGTAAGGTTGGTGAGGAGGGGAGACAATTGGTGGTGTAGGGTGGATTGGTAGGTGTTGGAGGTGGTGGTGGGAGCGACAAGGTTGTCGGGAAGACAAGGAAAGGCGGGTTTGTTTATTTTAAATATTTGGGTTGGTTGGGTTGGTTGGGTAAATGGACCGGGTAAAGGTTTGGGCGGGTTGTTTGTTTGGGCTTGGGTTATTAAAATAGGTCCGGATGGTTTGTAGAGATATTAACACAAGGACCAATTATGTAAAACTTTGAAAATGAAGGACCAAACATGTAAATTATGAAGAGTAGTCAAAGGGTTTGTTTTGCCAATATTTAATAGTCCAAGGTTTGATTTTGACATTTTGAAAATTCCAAGGACTAGTTTTGAACATTTTGGATTTTCGGGGACTAAATTGTAATTTTCTCAAAACTTTTAGATTTCTCACCAAAGGACTAAATATGACAATTTATGATTTTAAAAGACCTTTGGTGACTTTTCTTTGAAATTTTGGCTCGGGGACTATTTTTGACAATTTTATAAACTTGGGGACTAAAGCGCAATTTTGCAAATTTGATATGTTTTCATCGATTTTGATATTTTGCATTTAAAACACATAAAACACGATTTGTGATATTTTGATCATTTTGATGTGTTTACGAGTGTTTTCGAGATGATTTTGCGGTTTATTTTGTACAAAATGATGAGTATTTACACACTCATCAATCCCCATTGAGATATTGCTAGTCCCTAGCAATGATTTGAGAAAACATAATGGATTTTAATCTCTTTACCAAAAGCCATTACTTACGGAGTAGCCAAATGTTTCGATTCAAGTAAGAACCATGGTACACCGATAACCATGTGATTTTGAGCAAACCACCGACTTTCAACGGTTTGATTTGTCTTTACGAAAGCCGTACCCTTACGGACTAGCCAACTCTTAGATAAATTATCAACATTATCTTTGGTGAGTGATTACCAATTATGGTTTTTCCACGCGCCTTTACCACAAGCCATAATCTTGCGGGCTAGCCAACTCTTCACTTTTTAGGATATGGTGAGTTGAATACCATACAATTTTGGGCAAATTGCAAGCCATATAAGCGGTTTGAGAAATCTTTACCAAGAGCCGTTTGCTCTGGATTAGCCAATCCTTTTGTCTTCTGAGACATGGCGGATGATAACCAAATGAGAAAGTGTAGAACACTTACTCCAAAAAAAAAAAAATTTTGGCCAAAAGCGGGGATTAGGCGGTATAATTACATGATAAAATTCGTGAGAATCCCCCACACTAGAGATGAATATTGCCCTCAATATTCAAAGTACCGCGGTTATGCGAAACAAAAAACGTGAAAGGAAATACTACGGCCATTATTTAGAAAGAAGATTTTTTTTTTTTTTTTTTTTTTTTTTTGAAACATGTGGGCAACCCCCACACTGGGGTGGTAGAAAGAGGTGAGAAGGCAAATATGGGTGAAAACCCATATGGCATGCTCTTTTTTGATTACCGAGTCGCTAGCTTGACTCGACCCGCATTCATTTGTTCATGGGGAAAGTAGCGTGGAAAACCAATCTCGATCGGACTTTCGTTCACAATGTTAATGAACATATGAACATCGAAAGTTCCACACCGATGAGATATAACCGCGGTATTGTTTAATAGTAGAAACTATAAAGGATGATACGGGGTCAAAGATGGTGTCCTCATTCCCGAAAGAGAAAGGAAAGAGCAACCACACCATCTGTGAAGAATGGAATAAAGGCGTACATGAGAATGCATGTCCATTCCTCGTGAGAGAAAGCAAATCACCGGTTTGACATCTTTAAGCTTAAACTTGAAGCTTAGATGGTGATTGTCAAGAAGATGTCCGGGAGGAGGGTGGGAAATGGTTCTTCAATCAACAAACTTTCCGGAAAAGGATGTCTCCTCGGATCAAGGTAAGTGTTATCAATTCCGTTGGAATTGACTCATCACTAAGAAATGCATCGACTTCATTCCAAAGTTGTCATCTTCCTCATCGGGGTGAGAGAAGGAATGGAAGAGTCGGGAATAAGACTAGAAGATGATGGATCATTTTGAGCAATTCATCAATGGGAAGAATGTCTCCCATTGGATCACAAACATCATCATCCAACTCGGATGAAACGAAGAGAGTTTGGTTTCATCCACGAGTTAACAATCTCGATGCGACAAGCGATGCGGAGGTGGGACAAGTGGTGTGCTCTTAGAGCTAGCGGTTTCCACCACTTCGATGAAGTCTCCGATTCTAGATCATCGTCATCATCAAGAACACTCTTGACTTCCACAGTACGACTTTCAAACCATTTGTTTGAACCGGGGTAATTTTCAAAGCTTTGAGCTCGGCGTTTTGAAAACTCCTCTTAACCGTGAAGTTTGAGAGTGTTGCATTGAATCTTCGGATCTTTGATCAATTGTGGCAACACTCTGTTTGTCTGAGGTTTGGAGTTCGGTTGATATTTAACGTGAGCTCTTCGTTGTCAACCCGTATGGTCAACTCTTGACAAACACATCGATCGAGCACGACTCGTTCTTAAAAAGCTCTCCCAAGATAAGGGAACTCTAGGATGCGCATCGAAGTCTACTACAACAAAGTCGGCATGAAAGTGAAACTTTCCCACTTTCATCACGACATCCTCGGCTATCCCAGTGGACGAGTTACAGTGCGATCCGCTAGCTCGAGTGTCATACGAGTGGATGAAAGTTCGGGAAGAGATAGTTTCTTCCATCTTGAGAGTGGCATGAGGTTAATGCTAGCGCCAAGATCGGCCAAGGCGAACATTGAAACATCCCAATCGCACACGGGATTAAAAACCGGCCGGGGTCTTCAAGCTTTTCGGAAGCTTATTAAGAATGGCACGAGCATTGCTCATTGAGAGGGTTTTAGCCATCTCGATAGCTTATCTTTGTTGGTGAGTAAGCCTTTAAGCGTGGATGCAAATTTAGGCATTAGAGCGAGAGCATCAACGAAGCTTAAATCAAAGTGAAGCTCATTGAAGATTTGGAAAAATTTTCCATTTGCTCTTTGTTTTTGTCTTTGAGCTTCTCATCATTCATTCTTGATGGGTAAGGAAGTGACTAGACTTTTGAGCCGGGATGGAAGTGTTTTCGGCTCAGATTTTCCTCGGAACATCGGGTTCGGACTTAAAACTTGGACTACCGAAGGTGGGACGTGTCTTGATGCCGTGGGCTTGAATAATGCACCTTGTCCGTTGTCTCCTTGGTAACTTGACTAAATGCCACGGGAGGAGGGGCATTGGAGTCGAAGGTCCATTGTCGTCTTACCACTACAGTGGTGACGGCTTTCAACTCGGCATTAGGATTGGGAATAGTATTGCTTGGGAGTCCTCCGGAAGATGGTGAAGCTTTGTTCATATTCATGTTCATGAAGCGCTCATCATATTCTTTAACTCATTTGTCTGCCGAGACATTGTGGTATCAATTTCCTTTTAAGCTCAACTCTCATGTTATTGATCCGAGTTTGCATAGAGCATGTTTGACTCGGTCATTTTCATGAAGTCATTTGGCATGGGAGCTTGAGGAGGTGGTTGATAGCTTTGATGATTAGGAGCTTGATATGGTTGAGGTTGGTTGAAATTGTTCGGTTTTGATTGAAATTTTGTCCTTGATTCGAACAAAGCGATTTTGATTGCCATGGTTTTGATTGCCATGGTTTTGCAGGAGGAAAACCGGTGGTGTCATACCGCTAGGTGCAGTAGTGAGGATCGACTGTGGTCGGTATTGATTGTGGTTTACGAAGCTACGGGAGCTTGGTAAAAGGAAGCATCGGTTGCTTGACAATCATAATCGCATGTGGACCACTACAAGTTTCACACACCTTGTTTACGGCTTTGATTGGTTCCGCTTATGAATTTCGCTTTTGATTTCCTTTACCTCTTTTATCATACAATGGATGATGTCCGTTAGAGCGGCTAACGGAGCGGCTAACTCGGAAGAGTTACGGATGAAGAAGCGAGTGTTGAACATTGACTTTGTTGCGAGAAATAGGAACTTTGATTTTGCTCGCAAATCTCAATCACATCTTTAGGTTTACGATTCAAGATATTGCCGCTGCGGTGCATTCAAGGAATCTTGATCGTTTCCGTTCAACCCATTGTAAAAGATATTTACTTGTTGAAGCTCAGTGAATTCATGATGGGGCATTTCACGAGGAGATCTTTGAATCTCTCCCATGCCTCTCCAAAATTTTCATCGAAATTTTGACGAAATCCGAAATTTCATTTTAAGATTAGTCGTCTTTGATGGAGGAAAGAAGTAATTCACAAACTTTTGAACAAGATCCTCCCAAGTTTCGATAGATCGAGGGGTTCTTTTTCGACCAAATCCGGTTTGTCCCTCGAGAGAGAATGGAAAAAGCATCAACTTGATGACTTTTGTGGCACATCCTTGAAATTGATAGTTGAAGTCAACTTGTTAAACCAACGGATGTGTGCATCTGGTCTTCTCGATCGGACCAGCGGAATTGATTTGTAGACACAAGTTGGATCAAATGTGTCTTCAATTCAAAGTGATCGAGTTGATTACGGGTAAAACAATGGCATCTCCATAACCCTCGGTGGGTGCACGGAGCATTTCCGCCATAATGCGTTAAATGCGCCATGGTGTTGTTTGAAATAGTGCGAATCTCGGGTTCGACTATTTGGGCGACACGTCTCTGAAAACGTCTCCTTGGAATTTCGCTAGATCACGCAAAGGACTCAATGATCTAGAAGAGCGAGTGCGCATGCACTAGAGTTAACTCTAAGGAAACTCGAGTTAAGGAGAGAAATGGAATTATGAAAATCTTTCGGATGAGAATGAGAATTATGAAGGCGTTTTGTAAAAATGGGGTGAGAAGAATCTTTATGGGTTTTACGGTTACGAAGCGTCGATATCACAACAAAATCAATTAACACAAAATCGAGGCAAAACAACGATGAACTTAACCAATAATCCAAGATGAATGGCTTCTTTGAAAAAGGTACACCAATCACAAGGACACAAAGGCAAGTTTTATATCTTTAGTTCGGGAACTTATTATGGTCGCACCCCAGTTAGGTAGTGCCTTTGCCTTGGTTTTCGGTGGTAATCTTTTAAGTTGTTATTATTAAAGAAAACAGCGATTCTTTTGTATTTTTATTTTTGATACATATATAGAAACAAAAGAAAAATATTTTTGTGTTTTATAAGTTTTGGTTGTTTTGGGTTTTGGATTTTTAGAAGAAAATATGGATATATATATATAGAGATGGATGATATAAACAAAGAGTGAGGATTCAAACAACTAATCTGCTACGGAAGATAAATCGACCTGACTCCCGGCGTGGCGCCAAAATTTGATCTTGTATGAAACCGTCAAGTTCTCTCACAGCGTAAGAAAACTTAAAACGACTTAAGCACGAAATCAATGAAGATCGAGGAGTATAGGGTCTCCCGGTCGTTATGTCCCAATGAGCTATGCAATGGATCAATCAACGTATAGTGATCGAGAAGTTTGAGCGAAAAAGGATTATGATTTGATTATTATAACTACGAAATATCAAACAAATACAAAGGCTAAAATGCAAATGAGAGGAAATTAAAAGATAAAATCTATTAAATAAACGCTATCACTAAAATTAAAATGATGTTTTTGTTTTTATGTTTTCTGGCCCGAAATTAAAATCTACGCGACGTCAAAATAAAAAAAGTGAAACTAAAGCAATATTAACCCTAAAAATATGAAAATGATGTTTTACAATCCTAATGATAAAAGAAAATTTATGGAAAAAGAAAATTATTTTAAAGACTAATTATCTAATTAAAACTATTTTTAACTATTAATTAATTACCTAAAATATAAGAAAATAGGAAATTAGGCTAGAAAAATAAGATTAACACTTGGAAAAGTCTAAAATATCAAAATAGACTTTTCAAAACTATTTTGTATTTTTATGACTATTTATCTATTTTCTAGGAATTTTAAACTATTAAAACTAATTAAATCACTAAAATTACCAAATGAACTATGAAAATATGGAAAATTACTTTTTCTACTTTTTATATTTATCTAAGTCTAAGAAAATTGAAAAATTATTTTTTGAACCTTTTACGAATTTTTGTATTAAATGCTAATTAAAATGCTTAAAAACTAATTAAAATCAAGAAAAATAGTAAAACAACTAGGAAAAATCTGAAAATTTCAGGAAAATTCTAAAATAATGTTAAGAAGCTAGGAAAATTGGAAAAACAGTATGTTGTGTGGAAGAAAATGAATCGATCAATCAAGTGCTTATTGAAATAAGCACTTGATAAGCAAATGAACCAAATTAAGCTACCAATAATAAAAGAAGCTATGATATACTAAATATGACCAAATGAAACTGAAATCAACAAGTTACAACTCTTGATTAGAAGATAACACAGATTTGGTGATTTGGTGATTTTGATTAAGCTAAAAGCAGTTTTGGTACCAACTTGCGGCTAAAAATAAGCACTACAAATAAGCTACAAACTAAAAACCAATTATCAAGACTAAAACTAGACCTAAGAGACTACCTATGACCAAAAGACCAGCCCTTGACAAGCTTTTATAAGCTCATGCAAGCTTGTCCAAAAGCGAGAAAAACTCGGTGAATAGCGAGTTGGGCGCGAGGCACCGGGCCTATTTTGAGCTTATGCACAAGCTTATCCAAGAGGGCTTGAGCTTAAAAGCAGATACTAGGTCTTAAAGACCACCTAGTGAACTACTTGTAAACCAAAAATCAGACCTAAAAAACTTTAATGAGATCCCGTGCCATTCTTGCAATATCTGCAAAATCCACATTTTTGACATTTTTTGACTTTTGAAAATGGACAGAACTTTGACTTTGGGAAGTTTGATCCAATTTAATGACTGATGATGATGTAATTTGATGAAATGAGTGTAAGCAAAGCAATGGTTAACACTTTTAAACACAAATCAAGGTTTTTCAAATCCAAAATTCACATCAGATTGACGATGAAGATGATTTAAGCTTAATTTGACTTTTGAGGTAGCAGGATCATTTTGACTCAAATGAGTTCTTTTGAGCTAAACAAACATGAACCAACAAAAGGCTAACCAGACTTCACTTGTGAGCCTTTTTAGACAATGCAAATTCAAACACCCTTTATAAACTGTTTTGCAAATTAAAATGATATAACACTGACTAAGCATGTACCAATGATCAAACTAGATTAAATTAACCTAATTACTACTTTTAGAACAGTTTTAATAGTTTACAACTACAATTACTTACTTATGCTAAAAGATTTGAAAAGGCTTACAATTTGTCCAATGGCCACTATGGCACATAATCAATGAAACAAAGAACACTACCTATCAAATTCCAACCCAATGCTTCCATTTCAACCCATTTCAATCTCTGAATCAACCCATATCATTCTGTACCATTTTGCTCCTTGTTTTGACTTTTGTTGACCCAGGGAACAAAAGTTATCTGAAAGTGCAATGTAAGCTTATACAAAGCTATATCAAGCTTATTGAGCTTGTTTGAGCTTAAACCAAGCTTTTTAAGGCTTAAACACGGGATTTTGAGATTGGAAAATTCAACGATGGATAAAACATGAAGAAAGCGAACATTAACTTGAATTGATGCTTAATTGAAGTTTTAATACACTTGAAGTACTAAAGTGAGTACAAATGAACTTGAAAATACAATTACAAAGCTAATTAGGACATATGGAATTTAAAACGACATACAATTTTAAAAACTAAAACTAACTATCTCTTCTTGCTTCTTCTTGGCTCTTTTATGCTCCAAAGTCTTTCTCTCACTTATCCGAGCAAATCCCAACATCAATCTTGACCATTGATTGGCTAGAACTCATCTTAGCCGTTTATGTGATTTTGGCGCCAAATCTGTTTTGGATATCCGGGGCGAGAAAGGGTGCATTTAATGCACTTGTAAGGTTGGTGAGGAGGGGAGACAATGGGTGGTGTAGGGTGGATGGGAGGATGTTGGTGGAGGTGGTAGTGGTAGCAGACAAGTTGTCGGGAAGACAAGGAAAGGCGGGTTTGTTTATTTTTAAATATTTGGGTTGGTCGGGTTGGGGGTAAATGGACCGGGTAAACAAATTGGGCGGGGTTTTGTTTGGGCTTGGGTTATTAAAATAGGTCCGGATGGTTTGTAGAAATAATAACATAGGGACCAATTATGTAAAACTTCAAAACCAAGGACCAAACATGTAATTATGAAGAGTAGTCAAAGGGTTTGTTTTGCCAATATTTAATAGTCCAAGGTTTGATTTTGACATTTTGAAAATTCCCAGGACTAGTTTTGAACATTTTGGATTTTCGGGGACTAAATTGTAATTTTCTCAAAACTTTTAGATTTCTCACCAAAGGACTAAATATGACAATTTATGATTTTAAAAGACCTTTGGTGACTTTTCTTTTGAAATTTTGGCTCGGGGACTATTTTGACAATTTTATAAACTTGGGGACTAAAGCGCAATTTTGCAAATTTGATATGTTTTCATCGATTTTGATATTTTGCATTTAAAACACATAAAACACTGATTTGTGATATTTTGATCATTTTGATGTGTTTCGAGTGTTTTCGAGATGATTTTGCGGTTTATTTTGTACAAAATGATGAGTATTTACACACTCATCAATTTCATCATTATTCACAATTTGGTTGTTTATTGCTTTTAACTGTCTTAATACGATTGTGAAACAGGAACAACAAGTGGTATCAGAGCTGGCTGATTATAAATCCCTTTTAAGCCGCTAAAAAACAAGTGGTATCAGAGCTGACAAATCAGGGGCAAGCACTCCTGTTCTGAATGTCCCTGATGTTTAGTATCGCCTCTTGGAATATAAGGGGTTTGAACCATTCCCCTAAACAAAAAGAGGTTAAACAGGTGGTAAATGATAATAATCTTAGTGTATGTGCTATCTTGGAATCTCATGTTGATGCATCGGTTGTGTATGATACATGTAGTAATGTTTGTCGTCGGTGGAAGTGGACGTCAAATGGTAGTCTTTGTGACAAGGGGTCCCGTATTATTCTTGGTTGGAATGATGATATTGTTGATGTTATGATTATGTCTCAAACTAATCAAGTTATGCATGTTCAGGTTAATACTCGGGCGGACAAAAAACGTTTTTTTATTCTTTTGTGTATGCAGATAATTATTATGTTCATCGGCGTGCCCTTTGGTCCAACCTTGTTTGCCATGCTGGATTTATGCGTAGTAGACCTTGGGTTTTGCTGGGTGATTTTAATGCAGCTCTCAAATTGGAGGATCATTCATGTGGTAGTTATGCTCCTGACATTGCTATGCGAGAATTCAAAGATTGTGTTCAGAGAATGGAGGTTGAGGATATTAATAGTACTGGTCTTCACTTTACTTGGAATAAAAAACCAATAGGCTCATTTGGTACATTGAAGAAAATTGATTGGGTGATGGGCAATCTGAAATTTTATGACTCGTTTCCAGGTTCGTTTGCTATATTCCAACCTTATCGTATTTCAGATCATTCTCCGTGTGTTCTGCGTATTCCCCAGGTTACTAAGCCTAAGCCTAAACCGTTCAAATTCTCAAACTTCTTGGTTCATAAAGATGGGTTTAGGGATACGGTTACTGCGGGATGGAATCTTAATGTTCATGGTTGTGCTATGTATCGTGTGGTTCAATGCTTAAAGGGGCTGAAATCTCCTTTTCGTAAGCTTTTGCACAGTCAAGGTATCTGCATGAGCGGGTGGTTAGGATTCGAAAGGAGTTAGATGAGGTCCAAAAGGCAATTGATACAGATCCGTCTAATTCAGATTTACGGGATGAACATGCTCATTATCTTCTTGCTTATAAGGAGGCTATGGTAGATGAAGAACGGTTTTTAAAGCAGAAATCTAAAGTTCAATGGTTTATGTGGTGATTCTAATACGGCCTATTTTCACAATATTGTTAAAAGCAAATGTGCCCGTAATCGAATTGAATTGGTTAGTGATGCAAACAATGTCTTGTACGAGGGTAATCAAAGTTGCGTGTGCTTTTGTTGCTCACTATGAACAGCTTCTTGGTATGGAAGGAAATTGTACTCTTTTGATGATTATGGTATATTCTCTAATGTTCTTCCTCATCAATTGGCTGGCTCGATGGTTCGTCATGTTACGGATGCGAGATTAAGGATGCTATATTTTCTATGGGGATGATAAAGCTCCGGTCCCGATGAGTTACAGTTACCGCTTTCTTTAAGAAAGCATGGGATATTGCGGTGCCGAGGTTATGGATCGTTGTTCGTGATTTTTCATTAATGGTAAGCTTCTCAAGGAGATTAATCATACCATTATATCTTTGATTCCTAAAGTGCCTACCCGCCTAAGATTAATGACTATAGGCCTATTTCTTTACGTAATGTCATGTTTAAATGCATTAGCAAAATCCTTGCTAATCGATTAAAGAGGCCTTGGTCATTTGGTTAGTATTAATCAATCGCATTTGTTCCCGGTCGTCGATATCTAATAATATATTACTTACCCAAGAGCTTATGCGAAATTATCATAGAGGGAGAGGTCCTCCTAGATGTGCGTTTAAGGTTGATATTTAGAAGGCTTATGATACGGTTGATTGGAGTTTTCTTAAGGCTATTCTGATTGGTTTTGGTTTTCACTCCAAAATGGTTGACCGGATCATGGTATGTATCTCATCTACGTCTTATTCCATATGTGTTAATGGGGATCTTCATGGTGGTTTAAAGGTAAGCGGGCCTTAGACAAGGTGACCCGTAATCTCCATACTTGTTTACCGGTTATGGAAGTGTTGACTTTTATATTGCGTAAAAGGTTTCAATGCGTGAGATTTTCGGTTTCATCATTTGTGTGAGCAGCAGAGAATTATTAACCTTTGTTTTGCGATGACCTCTTCTTGTTCGCTAGAGGCCATCGAGATTGTGTTAATGTCATTATGCAGTGCTTGAGGATTTCAAGAACTTTTCGGTCTTGTCCCAAGTATCCCTAAAAGTACAACTTTCTTTGTAATGTTCCTAATGCTATTAAAGTCGCTATTCTCCGCCTATGTCGTTTGCAGAGGGTTCTCTCCTGTCAGTACCTTGGGGTCCCCTTATATCATCAAGACTTCTTTATTGGGATTGCAAGGTGCTTGTTGAAAAATTGGAAGGTCGTGTGAATGATTGGCGTAATGTTCTTATCTCTTGCGGGTAGGCTTCAGCTTGGTGAGGTCTGTTTTATCTTCGATGCATTTATATTGGGCTTCGGTCTTTATCCTTCCTACTCAGATTATCCATGAGTTAGAGCAGCTTATGAGGAGTTTCCTTTGGTGTCAAGGAGAAATGAAAAGGGAAAGGCTAAGGTTGCTTAGGAACTGCTTTGTAAGCCAAAAAGAAGGTGGCCTTGGTATTCGTCATTTGGAGGATTTTAACATTGCTCTCATGACTACTCACATTTGGAATATTTTGACACATAAAGAGTCGCTATGGGTGCAATGGATCCATTCGTATAAACTCCGTGGGAGAAGCTTTTGGGATGTCCCTTGTTTGGGGGATGTTAGTTGGGGCTGGCGCAAGCTTCTTGCCATTAGACCCAAGGTTCATCCTTTTATCTGGCATAAGATCAATAATGGGAAGGACACTTCGGTTTGGTTTGATATGTGGTGTCAGTTAAGCCCGATTCGTGATTTACTTACTGCTAGAGATATTGCTCGAGCGGGGTTTAATTTATCTGACTCGGTTTATGATCTGATTACAACTGATATTTGGCGATGACCGTTGGACTGGGTATCTAGATTTCCATTGTTAGCTGCTCTCCCGGTTCCTACTCTAAACGATACTGACGATGGATTATTATGGCGCAACCTGGATGATAACTTTAGTTGTTTTTCAGTTTCGGGTGCATGGGAATCACTGCGTCTAAGGGCTGATTTGGTTGAATGGTGTAATGTTCCTTGGTTCTCTCATTGTATTCCAAGGCATGCTATACATCTGTGGCTCGCTATTAAGCAGAAGCTAAAGACTCAGGATAGGATACGACAATGGGATGTTGGTCCTAACGTTGATTTGGACTTGCTTAGATGCCCGCTTTGTGAATTGGTTTCGGATTCTCATTCTCATTTATTTTTTGAGTGCCAATTTTCTATGCAGGTTTGGTTTCAGGTACGGGTTTTATCTGGTATGGACGCGGTCCCACCTTCGTTGGAGAGCGCTATTACAGTTCTTATTCCTTTATCTAAGGGGCAGTCGGTTAGTAGTATCATTTCTCGATTATTGCTTGCTGCTACTACTTACTTCGTTTGGATGGAGCGCAATTCTAGGTTGTTCAAGCGTAAGAAGTTCATCAAGGTCAAGTGGTTAGCACCATTGTCTCTACTATTTGGTTGAAGCTGGTTACTTTCATGTTCAAGAAGCTAACTTCGCGGTCTCGGTTGATTCTGGATAAATGGAAGATTCCAAGTATATGTATTTCACACGAAGGGAGTGCCGGGTAAGGGTTGTACTCTTTTTCCCTACTCCAAAGTTTTTCCCTTTGGGTTTTTCTTGGAAAGGGTTTTTAAGGAGGCAAACTTCCTGGGTTAACTTGCTCCTTTTGTGGATTGGCTGGATGCGGGATGCTCGCTTGTTACAAGTTTTTTTACTTGTTTATGCCTAGTTTGATGATGTAATATAGTTAGGTTCTATGTGTTTATGGCATGTCATAAACACTAGTTTTATCAAGCTCTTCGCTTGAGGTTAATGTGGTACTTCAGCCACATTCCATTTGTACTTAACATTATTTTTTGGTTATATATTTACCGGGTAAACCCCTTTACCCAAAAAAAAAAAAAAAAAAGAAAAAACATTTTAAATCGTGATCCTAATGGCTGAAATTGATGTGCCCTAACTTGTCGACAAAAAGGGTGGAGCTTATTCAGCTGTTGCTCCTCGACTCGAAGTTGGTAAATTTAACAAATGGAAAAAGCGAATGCTTTGCTAGTTGACTGGGATGGAACCTTACTACATTAAGTGTATTAATGAAGGTCCATTTATCTTAAAGACTGCTGAAGGTTTGGCTAAACTTGAAGCTTAGCAGACTCAGGATGAGAGGAGAGTGGTCAACCAGGACCAAAGACTCAAAAGTATCATCATATCTTGTCTTCCTAATGATATTATGGAGTCTATTATAAGCTGTAGTACAGCTAAACAAACCTGGGATGACCTGGTCCACCGTCATGAAGGTCCATCTAATACCAAGGAAAACAGGATAATGGGCCTGAAACTTGAGTATAACACCTTCAGGGCTAACGACTCAGAAACTCTGTCTCAAACTTACACCCGGTACAAAACCTTGTTAAATGAACTATCAAATGATGGTGTAAAATTGTCCAAGCATGAAATCAATGTTGGTTTTGTCAATAGTCTCCCGAGAAGTGGTTGAATTTCTCTCGTGGACTTAGGAATGCTAACCATATCCGTAATCTTGAACTTCCCGAAATATATGGAAATTTGTCTATGAGGAAAACCTCATCAACAAACGATACCCCGACTTAAAGAAGTCTCGGGAGGTCAAGAAGTCCCCGACCACCACTTCAACACCAATTTCTACCGCTTTTATTCTAACAGTGGTTCAAGATTTTAGGAAAATTCAGATGATGAGCCCGATGAGAGATCCAAAGGATGAGTACCTAAATGACTCGAACATTGAATTTCAAGAAAGGCACTCCTTGATAACTCTCGAGGTTTATAAAAAGAAACAAAGGTTTTTCCAATGCTAAAGCTAATGAGGACACTGAGTGCTTTAAGTGTCACAAAAGAGGTCATTTTGCCAACGATTGTTTTTCAAAAACAATTTCTGAACCCTCTTACAAACCATCAAGGTCAAATCACTCCTCAGGTTTCAGCAAATTTCAACCAAAAATCTATCAGTCTCATCAAAATTTTCAAAAAAAATCTGATCAAAATAAAACTGTTGATTTTGAAGCTAAGTACAGGAAAGTCAAAGCTAAGCTAGCATTGCTTGAGGCCACTCCCTTAGAAACAACAAACACTGCTAAATCTGTGCATGGTAAAAACAAGGGTCTAGTTGATGAAGTCTTCGACTAGGATGAAGAGCCAGTCTCCTCAGACAATGAAATAGTGCAAGTCAGTGCACTGATGGCTCTCTCAAAAGAGGACAAGCTAGCTGTTGGGAAAAATCATGCTAGGAATGGAGAATGGGTCAACATAACTATGAAGAAGGTAAATATTTTACTTTCTATGGATGATGACTCTGATTGGCTGTCTTTTATGAACTATATGAATGTTGACCTTAAGTTTGTAGAAGAGCAACGATTAAATCTTTTTTCAAAATAAAACAAGTTAAGTTTTGAATTGAACAAGTGTAGGGATGAACTACTACTTCTAAAACAAGCTAAGCTTGAGGCTGTCACACTACAAATTCAAAACACTAAACTAGTTAAAAGAAATCAGGCTCTTCAAGATGAACTTAAAAAGGAAAAAGATATCATTGAAAGTTGGACTGCTAAGAATCCTAGGGTCTTTGATGTTGTGGGTGCCCCCAGTAGCAAAAAGAGAGTCATAGGTGAAGATCATCTCCCTGACTCTCACAACAAAGACCAGAGTCCAAAGCCATTTGAGTCTCGGTTGCTCGATTACCAATATGTTGTCAATTCCCAAGCCCGGTGATTGATTGACGGGTTAACCCCGAGTAAGCTTCCAAATTTTGATTTTGGAAGAATACTAGAGCTCGAAAGCCAAGCTCTAAAGAGCATGCTTGACTCTCGATGTGCCTGGGGTCGAACACATCTCCGAGTCTCAAGCGTAATCTCAAGCACCGCCCACCCCGAAACCTCTTCGTGGTGCCGCACCAAGCTCGAGTTTACTCCATTGCAATTCAATCCTTACTCACCAAAAGAAAGGTCCGACTTGGTAGAACCATCCTGAAAAGACCAACTAAACCAATCCAACAAGATTCTACTCCCACTGAGACTTCCACATCTTCAGTTCCTACTAAAGCATACCAAATTCAGAATTGACTGAACTTGTGAGGAAGCTGACTGATAAGATGGAATCCATTGAAAAATCTCCTGATTTAATCAAGGAAACTAAGTCAGGCTCCTCTAGTTCATCAAGGTCAAAATCCACCAACAAGCCTAGGCAGAAGTGTGATCTGTGCCATTATACCAGTCATACCACTGACAATTGCTACAGAATCTTTTTTTGTATGATCTGCAAAAAGGATGATCGCAGAACTTCTGATCACTTACAGTGTGTAAGTTCATTCAGTGAAGCAAAACATACCAAAGTTGGCCATCAATATGCTTCAACCTCCAAACTAGCTCACAGGAATAGAGCAAAACCTTTTCCTCCTTGCCCACACTGTGGCTTCAATGGTCATCACCCTGATGATTGTCTCATGAACAAACGATGTGATATTTGTGGAAATCCAGCTCATGAGACATCCTAGCATGACCGTGTCATCCAAGCAAGGAGAAGTTCAAAGCAACCCCGAATCACTAAGTCATCCTTAGTCATCAAATGCAAAACCTATGGTAGCACAATGCACTCAACCACTGACCATGAATCAATTTCCAAATTCAAACAGACCTTTAGACCCAAGCCCACTAGTATGTGGGTCAGCAAGAGAAACTAATTCAGTTTACTATTTGTGCAGAGACACACCAGGGAGCCTATTTGGCATCTAGATAGTAGATGCTCAAGAAGCATGACTGACGTTAAGGAGTATCTGCACAAGTATGTAAAGGAACCAGGACCCAAGGTAGTATTTGGTGATAGCTCATCATGTCCCACTGAAGGTTATGGTTCAGTATACTGCAATGGAATAGTTTTCTCTATAATAGCTTATGTCAATGGTCTAAAATACATCTCATCAGTGTCAGTCAATTATGTGATGCTAAGTACATTGTGCAATTCAATAACAAACAACCCACCATTTTCAATGCCAACAAAGAAGTTGTTTTGATAGCTCCTAGGAGAGATGATGTTTATGTCTTAGACATGTCAACACTCTCTCAAGATGGAACTTGTCTCTTTGCCAAAGCCACTGAAACTGTCAACTGGTTGTGGCACAAGAGACTCTCACACCTAAATTTCAAAAACATCAAAAACTTGGCAAAATAAAATAAAGTCCTTGGCTTACCATCACTGGTTTTTGCAAAAGATAAACCATGCTTTGCCTGTGAAAAAGGCAAACACCACAGAGCATCATTCAAAACAAAATAAAATTTCTCCATCAAAGTCGCCTTCACCTCCTGCACATGGATCTCTTTGGACCAACAACCCTAGATCAATCCAAAGATGAAAGTATACACTTGTCATTGTTGATGAGTTCTCAAGATACACTTGGGTATACTTTCTTTCCAAGAAGAGTCGAAGTCGATACAATAATGTCATTCATAAGGAAAATTGAAAACTAGAATGACATTATCATTAAACAAATCATAACCGACAATGGTACCGAGTTCAAATCAAGAGCTTGAGAATTTCGTGATGAAAAGGGAATCTCCCAAAACTTTTCATCTCCTTACACCCCGAACAAAATGGGGTAGTGAAAGGAAAAAGAACTCATTGAGGTCACCAAACTATGTTAAATGGATCAACACTCTCAAAGCATTTCGGATCATACTAAAACAAATTGTTATACACAAAACATGCCAATCATTGTCAAAAGACATAACAAAACCCCATATGATATATTCAAAGGTAGACTTCTTGATATCAGCTACTTTCATGTGTTTGGGTGTCCTGTGTTCATTCACAACCACAAGGATCACCTAGGCAAGTTTGATGCTAAAGCTGATGATGGGTATTTCCTAGGTTACTCACTAATCTCTAAAGCCTTCAGGGTGTTTAACACCAGAAGACAACAAGTTGAGGAAACCTTTCATGTCACCTTTGATGAAAGTTCAGAAAGCATCAGATTTACCAATACCTTAGTGGAGGAAATAGGAATTGATAACTCATCAAGATATCCTCCTGATGAGTTCTACACTGAAATCAATTCCTCATATCAAGCTGATGCTGACATCTTATACTATGTCTTACCCCACAACCTTCCTCAACCAACCATCAGTGATTACATTGATAATCAATCAGTCCTTACTGAACCAAATGTTCAAGAACCTGTGATTCATGAACCCCAACCTGAACAAAGCTTCTCAACAGATGATCCTAATGATTTTGTGGCTCCGCCACCGAGCTCACTCCTAAGTTTACAGTGATCTCTTCATGCTCAGATCCTAGACCACAAAGTAAGTGGACAAAATCTCAAGACATTGAGCTTGTAAATATCATTGGTGAACCCACTGAGGGCATGCTCACTAGAAGCATGGTTGCTAAATTAACTGTAGCTTCAGCCAATGAATGTCTATAGGCTAATTTTCTATCAGAAATAGAACCCAAAAGTGTCACTGAGGCTCTAAAACATCCAAGTTGGGTTCAGGCTATGCAAGAAGAAATTCAACAGTTTGATAAAAACAATGTCATGACCTTGAACAAATGTCCTCAGGATGTTGTTGTCATAGGAATGAAGTGGGTTTTCAGAAACAAAACTGATGAAAACGGCATTGTCATTAAGAACAAAGCTAGACTAGTAGCCAAAGGTTATAGTCAACAAGAAGGCATTGACTATGATGAGACATTTGCTCCTGTTGCAAGAATGGAAGCCATCAGGATCTTCCTTGCATTTGCAACCTACATGAACTTCAAAGTTTACCAAATGGATGTAAAAAGTGCATTCCTGAATGGTGAACTCAAGGAAGATGTGTATGTTCAACAACCTCCCGGCTTTGAGAGTAGTGAATTCTCGACTATGTCCGCAAGCTTGACAAAACCCTTTATGGACTTAAACAAGCTCCCGAGCACAAAACTTGACTAAACTTGTCAACTCAGTTTAAACATTCAAAACTCACTAACAAAACTTAAAAGGACTTTGACTTGTAAAGTCAAAACGGGTATAAACCAGTTTTTTTTGACCTTAAATAAGCTTAAACCAAACACTCCTTAATGAAACTTAGTTGCAACTAAACTTTATAAAACTTGATGAATTAAATCTACAACTGAATTTAAAAGTTTAAACACATATTGAAAACCAATAATTCAACTCAAAACTGAAACCAATCTAAGAACTGACTTGGCATTTAGAAATTTGACTTTTGTTGACTGATGTTGACTTTTTCCAAAACTGCTTAAAACTTAAAGGGAAACTTATAAAAAGCTAAGATAAGCTTATATAAGCTTATTTGGGCTTAAAAATAAGCTGCTATGGTATTGAGCATATGAGTTTGAAAATCACAATTGCAACAGTAAGTAAGAAAAATGAGAAATGAACACAACTTTTAATTGAAGCTTAGAATTAGATTGAACTGATAAGATTACTTGAAAGTGATACAATAAAACTGAAATTACACCATTTTTAATTAAACTAAGACAATAATAATAAAAAAACGACATAAGTAAATTTTTTGTAAACTAACTACTACATTGAAACTGCTTCTCTCTTCTCTTTTATAGCTCCACTTGACTTCTTCACTCTCTCTCTACAAATCCCACCATTATTTAGGACCCTTGGATGTCTTAAATTTGATCTTGGCCATTGAGTGATTTTATGGAAATTGTTATTTGACTGTGGCTTGAGTGTGAGGAAGGAGTATGCATTAAATGAAGTTTGAGAGTTGTGTGGAGGAGGGAGACATGGAAGAGATAAGGAATGGGAGGTTGTGCCAGATGCAGTGCATGGCAGGGGCAAGTGGGAAGAAAACAAATCGGCGCCAAGGGGTGATTGTTTGACCGCGTGGTTTGACCGGATATAGCACCGGGGGTTCAAAAAGCAAGCTCAAAATGCAATATGACAGGGAGGTCATAAAGCAAATGGCGAGCAAAAAGGGTTTAAGGTTTAATAATTAACAAGGACTTGTTATGCAATTTTAGAAAATAAAGGACCAATCCTGCCAATTCAACAAAGTTGCTTCCAAGGACTAAAAATGACAAAGTTTAATAATGCAAGGACCAAAGTTGCCATTTTCGAGTTTCCAGGACCATTTCTCGCCAATTCTAAAACTTGAGGGACCAATTTGTAATTTTCTCAAAACTTTTATCATTTTTCACCAAAGGACTAATTTTGATAAGTTATGATTTAAAAGGACCTTTGGTGACTTTTCTTTGAAATTATGTGCCAATTTGTAATTTTCTCAAAACTTTTTATATTTTTCAAAGGACTAATTTTGATAAGTTATGATTTAAAAGGACCTTTGGTGACTTTCTTTGAAATTATGTGTGGACTATTTTTGACAATTTTGCAAAGTTGGGGACTAAACCGCAATTTTGCAAATTTGATACGCTTTTTCATCCGATTTTGATATTTTTGCATTTAAAACACATAAAACATCGATTTGCGATATTTTGATCATTTTGATGTGTTTCGAGTGTTTTCGGATGATTTTGCGTCCTTTATGGACTTAAACAAGCTCCCAGAGCATGGTATGAAACTCTCTCAGCCTTCCTGATTCAAAAAAAGTTTGTCAGAGGAAAGATAGACAACACTTTTGTGGAAAACTAGAAGGGGGGGTTGAATAGTTTTACCAATTAAAACTTCCTTTTAAACTATTTAGATCGACTTATGTCAATCTATTTGGTTGTGTGTGTTGGATGTTGATAAACAAGCATATAAAGATATGTAATGAAAAGATAAGAGTAAGAAGCACAAAACCACAACGCGAGTATTTATAGTGGTTCGGCTACAAGGACACCTTCCTTGCCCTACTCCACTCCCCGAGTCACCTACTCGAGAGTTTGTAATCACTACACCAATCTCCTTATGGCGGAGAAGCCTTCACAACGTCGCTTAATCTTTTTCCGGTACAAAGCTAAATACCGAGTTCTTTCACACCAAGGCGAACCACACCTAACACAACGTCTCCTACCCTTTATACGGTGTTAGGCTAATCACCGAGTTCTTTCACACCTTAGGTGAACTACACCTTCACAACGTCGCCTACCCTTTATTAGGTACTAGGCTAAGTACCTAGTTCCATTGCAATGGAGGAACTACTACCACACTACACCAACGACTAATCCCAAAGGAGATCTACTCCTTTACAACATCATCAAGGACATCAATATCCTTGGATCTAATGCTAGTCTATCTAGTACATCGAAACACACCATATCGAATGTACATCTAAGGCATCTTTCACTAATGCCTTTGATTAGATCTACAAGACACCTTTCACTAATGTCTTTGATTAGATCTACAAGACACCTTTCACTAATGTCTTGTGTCTTCACTTCTAAACACCTTTCACTAATGCTTCTTGTCTTGACTTCTAAGCACCTACCACAAGTGCTTATCCTATAGACGATAGATACCCTTCACTAATATCTTCGTCTTGACACTGAGACATCTTTCACTAATGTCTTTAACACTACGCTTCTTTGAAGAAAGAAAGGGATCATCAACAAGAGGACTTCAATAGCCTTGATGATGAGGAAGCTTGGCAACTCATGGACTTGAGCTTGCTCGACTTCAAAGGTGGTGATCTTCCCTTTAAGAGGAACCTAAAGATCACACAAAACAAAACTACAAACATAGATATCTTGGATCTAAGGTTAGTGAGATTTAACTCGGGGAAAGTATGTTAGAGAGGGTGAGATATAATGAAGAAATGGCTCACTATTTATAGAGGAAAAACCTCTTGTTTCCCGGATCCCACGGATCCTTCCACTTGGGATCCGGCTAGCACAAAGCTAGGGATCCGTGGTCCGCTCCTCTTTGCCCATGGGTATTTTTGGTTATGGGTCATGGGTCATGGGTTATGGGTTGATCTATGGTTTTCTTTCTAGATACAATGTACTTGGTTAAGTGGTATATATAAAACCATGGGTTATGGGTCAAAACCATTTGCTAGTATTTAACCTTTTTGTATATACTTGTATTTACCCAATTTAGCATACACTTAGTTTTTAACCATTTTGGTATACTTAGTTTAAGTATATGTTTAACCCAATATGTAAACACTAGTTGTTGTACATATGTATCTAAGTCATAAAATCACTTATACTAGTTTTAATGTATATGTGAAAGCGTAAGTGTGTTATAAAACTATTAGTTCAAACCATTTACGTGTTTTATTTGTTTCCTTAAAATGATCTTACTTTTGTTATCGACAAAACATTAGAAGATCGTAAAATATAAATAAACGTTTTTACGGCTTATTTGTATTAACAACTTTGTTTATCTACAGGACAAAGCAAGATGTGATACTGGTCCAAGTATATGTTGATGACATCATCTTTGGCTCAACAAATTATACTCTTTGCAAACAGTTTGAAAAACTGATGACAAAGAAGTTTGAAATGAGCATGATGGGTGAACTCACATACTTCCTTGGACTACAAATCAGGCAAACTGATAAAGGAATCTCCATCAGTCAAGAGAAGTATACCGAAATCTCTTGAAGAAATATGAGATATCGGACGTGCCTCGGTGAAGACATCAATGGTCCCTCCCAACAACCTTGGACTGATATAACTGTAAATCACCAATCAAACTCATTTCAAGGGATTGTAGGTTCACCGATGTAACTAATCGCTTTCGCACCGGACATACAGTTCTCGATCTGCCTAATAGCAAGATATCAGTCCAATCCTAAAGAATCCCATCTCATTGCGACCAAAAGAATCCTAAGATACCTAAAGGAACTCCAAGCCTTGGACTTTACTATCCAAAGTGCTCGGGGTTTGACATTAAAGGATATTCGACTCGATTATGTAGGTTGCAACATGGATGAAAAAAGTACCTTAGGGTCTGTCAATTTCTTGGAGGAAAGGCGGTTTGTTGGAGTACTAAAAGCAACAATCGGTGGCTAGGCAAGCGGAGTATGTGGGCTGCTGCAGGATGTTGTGCCAATGTATTATGGATGAAAAGTCAACTCGGTGACTATGACATCCATTACAAAATGGTACCCATCTTACGTGATAACACCAATGCTATTGCAATCTCCAACAACCCCGTCCTTCACCAAAGAACCAAACACATTGTTATCATATATCATTTCATCGGGACCACATAATGAAAGGAGACATAGAACTTCATTTCATCCCTACCGAATATCAACTTGCGATATCTTCACCAAACCCTTAAATGAACCTACCTTGAGAGACTCAAAGATGAATTGGGAATGCTTGACATTGAAAGTCGGCAACACGAAAATCAATCCTAATCTCGTTGAGTTCTCTCGAAATGGTCCATTATCCACGAACAAAACCTCAAAACAACCTTCTCACCGATTGAGTAAGACTCATTCGAGACCACGACTGGATATTGAGCATTGAATGAGTAACTAAATGCACCAAGTATCGATTACTTAAATGTCCTAGGTTGGTAAACATACCAATTTAATATAGGAATATATGTCTCTTTATCCTACATCACTCAAGTCAAGGGTCCTCAAACCTTACCTCATCCCACTTGGCTTTAAATGCCTCCTTTCACAACAAATATCCTAAGGATATTTTATTCTTGCAAAATGCACTTTTCTTGTGCCTTTATCATTCCCTTGAAAACCGGAAATTATGCGGGTAGTGGGTGGTGGCATTAATTGAGGTAAATAAACGTTTTCAAAACTAACTTTACAAATCCTCATTTATGAAAATTTTACCCCTCTCACCACTCTATAAATACCCCTTTCATAACATCAAAAAACACACACAAATTATTTCTGCAACAAAACGCTGTCAAAATTCTTTCTCAAACCCAGAAATACTTGTGTGGTCTTCAAATCTTTAACCTGTTTTAACAAAATCTTCTCTGTAAACATTTACAAAAGATTTTTCTTCACCAAAATCAAAAGTTTTTCAACTTATTGATTGTTCTTGTCAAATATTTTCTAAAATCCTAAAAAATCTTTCAATGGAAATGGCAAGAACAAAAAGCCTTCATTTTGCACCTCAGTGGGTAGGCGATTTAGATAATGTTGAATTCAAAACAAACAACGTTATAGGCACTTTTGAATACCCCCTAATGTCCCAGCCTATAAGGGAATAATGAATTTTTTATTCAACTGCCCACTTAAACAGGCCTTTACTCAGTCTGTACCAAAACCTCCTCAGGGAATTTTGGGCAATAGCGTGGCCTATGACCCGACACCCTCTCGATGAGGCCGACCTCGGACTACTGGGAGTATCTCATCAAATTCACTCTTTTAATGGGGAAAAGTCGATCACCCTGGACTATAAAACATTTTGTACATCAACAGGGGTTAGACTATAATTACGGTAACTATGTTGCTCATCCTAAACCTTCCACAGTTAAGGATGGTTAAAAAAAATTGTTTTAGATCCAAAGTTTTTGGGCGAACCCGATTACCAAGAACTCATTTCCTGCGGCTTAGAAGATCCCTGTTCACATTTGTGATTCAAGTTCTCGGTGGAACCATTCATCCACCGAACAAGTTAATTCTATTCGGTTGATGGTGGCATATTGCTTGATGACGGGGATCACTTTGTCGACATAGGGAGATCATTTACAATGATCTCGTAACCAACTCTTGAGCAAAACTAGGACGAAATCGTTTCGTATCCTAGGTTTGTCTCATGCGCTTTACAAGTGTTCTTGGATTGCAATTATCCTCGGGAATACAAATCTTGTGCTTTACACGGTATCTGAGTCAATCAAATTTTCAAAAGACCCATCTCAAGTCACCGAAATTGAATTGACCCCATATAGTTCTTTGTAAAAACCATAGGACTCGGTGTCTCAAACCCCGCTCCCAAAAGAGAAAGGGAAGTCTCAAGCGTGACTAAGACCAAACCAAGTCGCGAGGCCACGAGGCTTCTTGAGCACAACCTAAAGGCAAAAAAGCCCAGTGATCGATCGCCACCCAAAGGAGACCAAACATCATCCACCCCGGTGACAACGAAGGACACGATACATCATAGTCGGTACCCTTGGTCCCAACTACTACTCCCCAAGATCCGGAGGAAACAAACAACCCGGTGGTGGGGAGTGCCTTCCACAATGCCTAAGGATGACACTCGCCAATTCTGACTTTTGTCGAGGGCTAAGCGAATGATCCTAAAGACTCGGAGGAAACACACAACCCATCGATAAGGATCTCACCGCCACCGCTTCTAGGGATAGCAGAGAATCGCCCACGATTGCTTGAAGGAGCATGGGGGACAAAGACTCATAGGGACAAATACAACTCACGATATGGAACCCATCACCACCACTGGATCATTAGCATTGCGAGGTTCTTGACATATTATTCTCGATGAAGAGCTAGGCGGCGGTGAGGAAGAAATACTTTCGTGAGGAGAAGAAATGGACGATGTTCAAACTCAAGAACAAGAGCATCGGCTGATCCTCAAGAGGCGAAGAGTCACTGCTCAACTCGATGATAATGACTCGATTCTTCTACTTCATCCTGTCCCGAGGAATTCAAAAGTTTGACAACATTCTTCCTCGGTGAAAGACAATGGTTATGTGGATTACAAAGGCTTCAAGGAAGTTATATTACGGCGTCACCGATACACTATGGGATCGACATGTCGAAGCAGCTGCTAGCTATGTCGATCCGAAAGTCGAAGTGATTGATGCCCATATAAGCGCCGATGAGCACGGTTTCATGTATGATAATTTAGAAAGGTTGGATGACAACTCAAGAAATTTCTCAACAACCTTCGTGAGTCTCACACCAAGCTAGATGAAATCAAGGACTACGTGAAAGAAGACCCGATGCTTAACTCCAAAATCTGGAGGCTCTTGAAGCTTACATGAAGAATTCCTCCGACCTCGTTGAATTGATAAACATGCTTCAATCGGCAAATGTTCGGGGTCTTGATCCTCCATTCGGTCTCTTTAAACAACACTTGGGTTCTTTGGATGCTCAAGTTACTACTCGGCTAAGGCATCGTCTTCTATGGCACGGAATCTTGGGCCTAGAATGATCGCCTCGGAATTATCTCGAGGCCAATCTTCTTTGAGCAGTCACGAGTCTTCAATAAGATACAACTGACATCAAGGCCATGGTCATGGAGATATACCAAGTGTGGAAAACTAGAAGCGGGGGTTGAATAGTTTTGCCGATTTTACGTTAGTTTCAAAAACTTTAGATTCGTTAATATGTGAGATCTTATGGATGTAGAGAAAGTATAGATCTAATGATAAAGTAGGTAAATAAAGTAAAGCGAAGGGAAAGAAAAGACACAACCGATGTATAGTGGTTCGGCTACAAGGACACCTTCCTTGCCCTACTCCACTCCCCGAGTCACATACTCGAGAGTTCAAGCACTATGTCAACAAACTCCTTCACTTGGTGGAGAAGCCTTCTAACGTTGCTTACACTTTTCCGGTACAAAGCTAGATGCCGAGTCCGTAACACGGTGGACCAAACCAACACGACTATTACACAACAAATATGTGAAATATCAAATACAAGATCTTTGCTACAGAAATCTTGCGGGTGACAAATCAATCAAGGACCCTTGCTTGGATGACTTGTAGAATGATCTTGATCTCGCCTTAGAAGGACCTATATGAGGATCACTATAGAAAGAAAGAAGAACAACTCTCTAGATCAAGTGATCTATATGTTTGAAGAGAATGAGAGTGTTTGAGAGATTTAGTAAGAAGAGGGTGAGTTAGAATGAAGAAATGGCTCTCATTTATAGGCAAAATCTTCTTTGTTCCCCGGATCCCACGGATCCCTTCCACTGGGATCCGTCTAGTGTAATCCTAAAGATCCGTAGAACGCTTCTCTTTGCCCATGGGTTTTTGGTTATGGGTCATGGGTTATGGGTTGGTCCATTGGTTTTCTTTAGATTCAATGTATCTAAGTATACATTGTATCTAGCCAACAGGTATGGGTTAAGATCCATGGGTTATGGTCCATGGGTTATGGTTTTACCCATCATAATAAACTATTACAACAAATGCTTAATTACTACATTTTGTATTTAAATGGCTATATGTAAATGCTTTACAAAAATAACATGTATCCTTAAAATTATACTTAAGATAACATTATATTTGTTATCAACAAAACACAAAGAGATCGCAAAATATTAATAAACGTTTTTACGGTTTATTTGTATTAACAATCTCCCCTTTTGTTGATGACAAAACATAATATTATGATGAGTAAAACTTAAGAATAGATGTAATTTTGAAAGCCCTAAGTTTTACTTCTTCTCCCCTTTTGTCGAAACAAAAGTTAACCCTGGAAGAAATAACGCTAACTCCCCTTGACGGTAGCTCCCCCTTGTTTGGGGCGTCAAGTGAAGGAAAATAAAAATCCTACAAAAAGAAAGGTTAGTAACATGCTTAAATAATCTTGTGATTGATGAGAAACAAGATTGGGAGCCAAGGTATGTAAACAAGCCCTTGTAACAAAACAACAAATTGTAGTGGTATTTATGCCACGTACAAGCATGTAACAATAAGAACAAGACTTGTTCTTGAAAATGACTAAAAAAATACTAAAAATAGAAAATAGTAGTAGTGATTCTTTCCATGCTTGCATAAGGTTATGGATGGAGGTTTTGATGAGTGATGGTATTGATGCGATCAAGGATGAGGTTGAGTATGAAACGCATTTCTTCCCTAACTTCTATTGCGATTTCCCTAGTGGATTGGCAATGTTCACAATGTAAATGATGTGGGTAATGAGTGCGGAAGTTTTCCGGGTTGTTTTGATTTTTGTTATGCGGAAGATGTGGTGGAAAAATAGGAAAATATGGATCAACATCCGGAATGTTTGTAAATGGTGGTGGAAAAAAAAACTAGACGTTCTTGTAATGTGATGGGAGCTAATGGTGATGATGTTTCAAGATCTTGAAAAATAGTATTTGGAGATGTGGGGGGTGTTGAAAAGACTATTTCTTTTTGTTTAGGTTGTTTGGATCTTGTTGGAGTCTTAAGGAGTTCCAAAAGAGTGACTTTAGGTGGTGATGAAGTTGGTGTACTTGTGGTGAGTTGTTTATTGAGGATGAACCATTTGAGGTTGGTTTTGCTAAGCAACAAGATCGGATACTAATCCGTGCGGATATCCTAGAGTTTGATTGTGGTATTTTGGATGGAGGTAGTATAAAGGTTTGGGTATCATGAAGATGATTGTCTTTACTAGGTGATTCATCTAAAGGATTTGTGGATGACATTGTGTATTGTGTTTATGAGGATGAGATGGATTATGCAAGCATTTTGGGAGTTCTATATATAGAAAAACAAAGCATTGTAATGAATGCTTGACCCAAAATGTGGATTAAAATCTAATGATTAGATATGAATTTAAGGCATGTGATCATGAGAACACAAGCATTAAAGAGCATACTCAAAAATAAAACAAATGTGGTTTGTCATCCAAAGTGAGAAAATAGAAGGTAAAAGCGACACATCTCACGGATCCCACGGATCCTTCCCTTGAGGATTAATCCGACATGAAGGTGGGATCCGTGGATGCAGTGATTCGAGCGACACAAAATTTTCCTTTTGGAAACATTTTTGCCTATTGTGTGCCTATATGCAAACTATTTGGAGTTACGGTTATCTCGACCTCTAAAAGAGAAAAAATAAACTAGAAGTAGAAAAAGCATCCTATTGAGATAACCCGAAAACACATATTTAGTACATAAGTACGTAATTGATTGTTATCAATGCTCCTAATTCATTGTTGCTTAAATGAATGTACCCGAAAACACATATTAGTTATGTGTCCCCTTTAGCATTCAAAAGACATGAGATGCAATGAAAATGGGTTTTACTTTGTATTAATAACGGAAAGCGATTTGTCCTAGGCGTGAAATTGCTTTTGTGAAATTGATACGGAAGGTGTCATTCTTTTAGAAAACATTTTGAAAAGAGTTTTCTTGAAAATGTGCATGTGTTTGAAAAAAAAAAAAAAGCTATAAGTCGAAAAATTATCTTGGGTTTTGAAAATTCCGTATTGTTTGTGAGTTGTGCGTGAAATAGAGATCCTAGACTCGAGAAAGAAGAAGGCTAGTGTTTACATACCTTGTAGAGTCAAATAAGTTCGACGTTTGTTCCATTAGACCAAGACCAAGGCGAAGTAGGTTGAATTGTTCCCGCTTCAACGGTTTGGTGAGGGCGTCGGCTATGTTGTCTTTGGATGCTACCTTCTCAATAGAGATGTTCCCCTTTGAACATTGTCTCTTAAGAAGTGATGTTGAATCTCTATATGCTTTGTGCGAGAATGCAATACCGGTTCTTGCTTAAGTCGATGGAACCTTTGTTGTCACATAGGATGGCTATGTCGCTTAGATGAATGTCGTGTCGACTAACGCTTGTTTCATCCATAGTGCTTGTTGGCATGCTTTGCCGGGGGAGACGTACTCGGCTTCGGTTGTTGATATAGCTAGTGCCGTTTGTTTCTTAGAAAACCAAGACGTTAAACAACATCCCATGAAAGTACATACCCTACTTGTACTTTTTCTATCAACGTAATCACCTGCATGGTTAGAATCTGCATATACAATTGTTTCTACTCCCGTGCCCTTAGGATACCATAATCCTAATTGTGTTGTACCCTTAATGTATCTAAATATCCTCTTTACGGCTTCTAGGTGTGATATTTTAGGGTCTTCTTGAAACCTAGCACATAAGCAAACACTAAACATGATATCCGGCCTACTTGCCGTGAGGTAGAGAAGACTACCTATCATGCCACGATATTTATTATTATCTAAGGATTCGCCGTCTTCATCTTTTGTGAGTTTGGTGTCGGATGACATTGGTGTCCTAATTGGTTTCGACTCTTCTAGACCGAATTTCTTTAACATCTCCTTTATGTATTTAGATTGATTAAAGAAGATACCATCTTCTACTTGTTTAATTTGTAGACCAAGAAAGAAACTAAGTTCTCCCATCATACTCATCTCGAACTCGTCATGCATGATTTTAGAGAAATCATCACACATGTCTTGACAAGTGGATCCGAATATAATGTCATCTACATATATTTGCACTATGATTATATGTGACTCTCTTTCTTAGTAAAAGTGTGTTGTCAACTAACCCCATGGTATAGTTGTGTTTAATTAAAAATGACTTGAGTCTATCATACCAAGCTTTTGGAGCTTGTTTAAGACCGTAAAGGGCTTTCTTTAATATATATACATGTTTGGGTTTTCAAAATCGATGAAGCCGGAGGTTGAGCTACGTATACTTCTTCATTAATGAAACCATTTAGAAAAGCGCTTTTGACATCCATTTGATAAAGCTTTAGATCATTAGCACAAGCATCGCAAGAAGTATTCTTATAGACTCTAATCTAGCCACGGGGGCATAGGTCTCATCAAAGTCTATTCCTTCTTGTTGGTTATACCCTTGGGCAACGAGTCTAACCTTGTTCCTAGACACTACTCCGTTTGCATCTAATTTGCTTTTATAAACCCATTTGGTTCCTATTATGGTTTGATTACTAGGTGGAGGGACAAGCGTCCAAACATCATTAGACACGAATTGATTTAGTTCTTCTTGCATAGCCATTACCCAACTCTCATCTTTTGTGGCTTCTTGTGTATTCCTAGGTTCTATGGTTGAAACGAAACAAAACAAGCTACTTTGATTTTGAACTTGAGACCTTAATGTTCGTTCATTTAGCTTTCCTATGACTTTATCTACGGGGTGATCTTTGGACTCTTTAATGTTTATGATTTCATTATTTAAAGGTTCTTCTTCTTCATTTATCTTTTTCTTTATTACTATAGAATCACTTTCTATGATCTCGTCATCGACAAGAGGTGGATACGGTTTGGGTGGACTTTCATCAAATTTTATATTTAATGACTCTTCTACCTTCATTGTTTCTTTGTTTAATATGACGTAAGCTTTGCTATTTGGCGAATAACCTAGAAAGATACCTTCGGTTGATTTAGGATCAAATTTTGTAAGGTAATCTTTAGTGTTAAGAATAAAATATTTGCTTCCAAAGACTCTAAGGTGATTTAACGTAGGCTTTTTTCCTCGGAGTAACTCATATGGAGTTTTACCTAAGATTGGTCTTACTTTCTACTACCCCAAAACTTTTGAGGTATGGATTGTTCATTAAGCATTGTTCGACTCATTTCTTGTAGGGTTCTATTCTTTCTTTCTACTACCCCATTCGATTGTGGAGTGTGTGGAGCCGAAAAGTTGTGAGTAATACGATTAGCGTCACAAAAGGCTCCAAATTGCACTTCATTATTGAATTCCCTACCATGATCCATCCTAATGGACACTATAGGACTTCCTAGTTGTCTTTGGATCTTTTTGCTTAATATTTCAAAATAATTAAAGGTTTCCGTTTTGTTCTTTAAAATTTTTGTCCATGTATACCTAGAGTAGTCATCCACTATGACCAAAGTGTAGTAGTTGCCTCTATAACTTTGGATAGCGGATGGACCAAATAAATCCATATGTAGTAATTCTAGACACCTAGTTGTTGACACCATGTTTTTAGCTTTATGACTAGAATGAGCTTGTTTTCCTACATTACAAGCATCACAAAAGTGATGTTCATATTTTAACTTAGGTAGATCTCTTACTAGATCTTTGGATGATAGCGATTGAAGAAGTCGCATATTGGCATGACCTAATCTTCGATGCCATAAGGTCAAAGTATCATCCATAGAGGTAAGACAAAGGTTGTCTTTAGGTTCATTACCAATTTTAATGACATAGACTCCATGTTTCCTAATTCCTCTTCCTATGGTTATGCCATTTTTTAGTATCTTACTACGGTTTGGTAAAAGTACATTGCACTTTTTATCACATATTTGTCCTATACTTAAGAGGTTAAATTTTAGGTTTTCTCGTGACACACATCGTTAATTGTTAGAGATTTGTTAGAAATCGTACCTTTACCGATGATTCTACTTTTGCTATTTCCAAACACCACATTACCTCCATTTACGGTTCATATGTGGAGAATAGATCCCTATTGCGGTCATGTGCCTCGTGCACCGCTATCCTTGACCCATTCATCGGGGTCTAGATCGACCTTTAAGCACACCTAAAACAATAATAAACTCAAAATTTTGGTCCCCATTTGTTCATGGGTCCATTAGTGTTAAACATTCCATTCATGTTAGACATGTATGGATAAGATGAGTATGCATTCCATGGAGCAAAGTTTTGAAAAGGAAAACCGTTTTGCATATTTGGGTTCCATCCCATTTGATGGTTACTTCTCGGATAAACGTTATTAGGTCTCCTAAATGAATTAGGTTTTGAAAAAGATGGAGCTTTGTTTCTAGCAAAAGTAGGATTATATTTTGGAGGTGGTTGTCTAGTGGTGAAGTGAGTTGGTTTCTTCCTATTAATGATAACAAAATCAGTTCTAGATGAAGACGCTACGTTATTACTACTGTTTGCTACAGCAGATCCACGGATCCCTGTCTATATGTTTGAAGAGAATGAGAGTGTTTGAGAGATTTAGTAAGAAGATGGGTGAGTTAGAATGAAGAAATGGCTCTCTATTTATAAGCAAAAATCTTCACTGTTCCCCGGATCCCACGGATCCCTTCCACTTGGGATCCGTCTAGTGTAATCCTAGGGATCCGTGGAACGCTCCTCTTTGCCCATGGGTTTTTTGGTTATGGGTCATGGGTTATGGGTTGGTCCATGGGTTTTCTTTAGATTCAATGTATCTAAGTATACATTGTATCTATCCAACTTGGGTATGGGTTAAGATCCATGGGTTATGGTCCATGGGTTATGGTTTTTACCCATCCTAATAAACTATTACAACAAATGCTTAATTACTACATTTTTGTATTTAAATGACTATATGTAAATGCTTTACAAAAATAACATGTATCCTTAAAATTATACTTAAGATAACATTATATTTGTTATCAACAAAACACAAAGAGATCGCAAAATATTAATGAACGTTTTTACGGTTTATTTGTATTAACTCCAAGCCTTCAAAGGTCAAGCAACTCCAACTCCCCCAGTATCCCAGGCAACTCTTGCTCTCACTGATGTTGCAGCAACATTTGAAGGGGAGAGAGCCACTGAAGAGACTCCCTCTCACATTGAGGGGGTGCCAACTCAACCAGTATCAGCAACCTCCTATCTCATCAGTCCCACCATCAACAACAACAACAATGACAATGACAGTAACAATACCACCAGCAATCATCACAACAACACCTCCATTGGTAGCATCTTCTTCTTCAGGCCAAGATAAAGGAAAATCCTTAATGACCACACCTGAGCCTGAGAAGATTCCATATGTCATCGGCAACACCAAGTATCTGCTCACTCTAGCACAGCTTGCTAACTACCTTGGAAAGGAAGATAAAAGAAAGAAACAGGCTAAGGAAGAAAAGAAAAGCAGAGAAGCCTTGGTTCAGGTAGCATCCGAGGAAGCTGAAAACATTGGAATTGATCCCAAAAAGCTTGAAAAGGGACAGGCCGGACAAAAGTTCAAAGATGCTCAGGCTACTCAAATGGCTGCCATGAGGAAGAAGCTGGATGAAAAGAACAGGAAAGTTGTTGCCATCAGGCATGAGAGGATTGACCACTACAATTGGTCAATGACAAGCAAAAGGCTACCTGAAAAGATCACTGACGTGAAAATCATCCCCAAGTCCAAACCACTGGCAATGAATGTCTATAGGGGGATGATAAAAGGCATTTTGAGGTTCATGATCCCATGAAGTTCAACGACTTTGGGATCACCGAATGGATGAGCTTGGTCCCATCATATCAAAGAAGCGAAATCACGGTGGTCAAGGAGCGATGAAGTCCCTAAGCAAGCGGTATGAAAGGCGAGGAAGCACCAAAGACAACTTGGGATTCACCGACCTTAATCGCACCTCAAGGATCTCAACCTTAATCATCCCAAGGCAAAAGAAAGAGGGTTGAACCTGAGCCTAAAATCAAAGTACCTGGCCTGGACTGCAACAGGGAGCTACCAGAAGGTGTGAAGTTTGTTAACTATCTTTGCATAGAAGAGCCTGAAAGAGGACTCTTCTTTATTGATGTCTATGGAAACCCAACATTCCAAAGGTGGAGTGATATTGATCTTGTAGGGGTGGATATAATGGCAAGTTATCTACCAATGTCTTCTCAAATCCAAACTCCAGAAAACATCAGGTTTTGCAATGACTTGAATGCTAAGATAAGAGAGCACCCTGACAAAGAAACACTCCTCAAGAAGAAGGGTTATGCTTGAAGCACTGGGAATCCATCTAGAGTGACATTATATGTTTTATCTTTTGTACTAGTGATAGGAACTATGTAATTTGCTCAATAAACGATGTATGTTTTGTTAAAATATTTGGTGTTCCTTATTATGTTCATTAGTACATTCAGTGTAAGAAGAAGCCATTTGCTCACTTACACTGATCAAACACTTAGGCTATTTGTATATCTAAATAGGGGGAGACTGTTGGGTTCAGTAAATACCCAAACCCCTTAAGTCTAGGATTTGAATAAAAAATACCCTAAGTGTTTAGTCCCTTAAACACTAACAAGTCACTGAGCGCATAGTCTCTTAGTGAGCTATCTTCGGGATACTCAGTAAGAGGCAAAGAAGAAGTCTCTCCACTCAGTAAGGCGGAACTTAAGGGGTGAAGACTGAGTCAAGAAGAAGATGGTGGATTCAGTGAGAGACGACAATAACTCACTGAATCCCGAAACTCCTCACCAACTACTTACACTAAAGACAAACTGATGTTGAAGACTGAAGGCAATGAAGACTGAAGAATGAGCGGGACAAAGCAGGATAAGTTTGAACAAATAAGATGAAGTCCTTATCAACCAAAGTCAACTTTCCCTGAATGTTAACTATCAGGCTCAGTGTCAACACTGACAAGATGAAAGTAGCCTTGTCACTTACCCAATATAGCCAATGTAAATGACACAAAAATAATCGAGATTTTGTCTTACAGTAACTGTCGGTTGTCCTCTAGGAAAGAGTTAAAAACCATACTTGTATAAATAGCATAAGAGTTGGAGTGGAAGATTTTAAGCTTGTGGATTAATTGTAAAACACACACACAAGCCATCTTCCACTCCTCCAAATACAACTATGTCCCTAAGATAGCTCAGTGGTTCCTTTGTAGTTATGCTCAGACTTACCCTGAGCTTAGTGAGGAGATACCATACTTGTCATTTCAATCCCAAGTACTATTCCGCAAGTACTTGGGTAATGTATTCTTTTTTTATTCATTTCTAATCAAGAATATAAACGTTGAAAATTTATCAGTGTGTTTTTACTTACTTGATTTCAGTCATTATTCACAATTTGGTTGTTTATTGCTTTTAACTGTCTTAATACGATTGTGAAACGGGAACAACATTTGACCCGTCAAAGTTCATGTCTACCAAGAGTTTCTCGGATGGTACATTCTACTAAGACTAGTCCTTTGCGAGATACGTTTACATCACTAGCGAACTAGTTTGAAATTATTACCCGTCCCAGACAAGTATTTTTGAGTTACGACATTTAAGAGCTCGTCAATTCAATGGTTAAGTCTATTCACACTTAGATTCAATCACAACCCAACATATTTGTATCACACAATTTTTCTCGCCCTCAAAATTGGCATATTAATGGAATTTTTGATGAAATTTGATATCGAATATGACCATTTCGAGTTTTCTGGGAAGATTTCCACAAAGAACATTGTTTAAACAAATATATTTTGCAAATACTCCCCCTCAACAAGTAATATAAACTTTTGAGGTTTTGAAAACATGAGAGAGAGTACTTGTTCTTTTGAACAAAATTTTGCTCAAAATTAAGAAGCTTTCGCTCCTTTTATAAGGATTGTGGCACTGAAGCGTGCCACAGGGTCCTTTCATTACAAGAAAGGGTTGTACACTGCTATTTATGTACAAGCCATAATGAATAAATAAACCAAGAATCAAAATACAATCAAGAGTGTTTAAGGAGTACCCAACTATTACACACGACCCCGGTACTTTATCTTCACGTTGAAACGTTGAGATAGAGAAACTTTTTCATCCTCCCACATAGCTCTCCAGCCTTCTCATCTGATCCCGGTGGAACAACCTTTCATCCAGCTTAGTATTGAACCTGCGAGCTTTCTTTCTTTCTTTCGAATTCCACCTCTTCTTCGAACCAATACCTTCTTGAATATCCTTTAACCGGTAAGCTAACCCATCACGAACCATTTTCAACGTATGATCATAGAACTTGTGGATCTCGTCGAACGCCATGAAGCAAGTATGATGATGCTCACTGCGGTAGACGAACCCAAACTTCGGTTTATGCAAGATTGTGTACTGAGGCAGTTGATTAAGGTTTGGAAAGTGTAGCAGCGGTTTGGTGAGATTTATCTGCTTTTGGTATGATTCGGCCGCAAGTTGTAGATCTTCAACACCTTCTTGAATGACTTTGCTTTGAATGAAGATCAACAGGGCGGTGATGAACTGAAGTTGAATCTGTGTTGAGAATTGTCTCATCCTTCCTTGTACCTTTGCAAGAAACATATCTTCCATGTCGTTGAGTGACAATCTCAAGAAATCTGCTTCAGTGAAGTCGTATTCTTGTTCATCTTGTTGCTTGACCTTGATCTCAGATAAGAATGAATATCCCCACTTTGTCGCTAGTGTAACCTTCATTATAGTAACAATCTTCGTATAAATCTTAACCTCTTTGTTTGACCTTTGAACTTGACAGCTTCTGTAATACAATCTTCTCCTTGGTGGCCAATGATGAATTCCGTATTTTGCATCGAGGTCATAGTCCACCACTTTGTCAACATACAATTTGGTGGCATATTCTTCAATGGCTATATTTTCAGAGAAAACTGCAGCTGGAATATTGAAGGTGAGTGATGTAGCATACTTCTTGCTGACGCTACTGCCGTGTTGAAGAAACTCGAGGTCGTTCTTGAAGAAGAAGCGGTATGGAATCCTAGGTTGCTCGGGTTGGCCAATTGTAGGTAGTGGCTTTGTCCAATCAGTGTAGTAGGGAGTGTTATCCTTTCTTGTAACATCGATCTTCGATTCGGGATTTAGCCATTCGATATTATTGGACATTGCACGGGCAATGTTGTCCAAATGGTATTCGACCTCAACTGCCCTGGCGGCTCTGTCTTTCATGAAATTGAATGCATCGTTCTTTATCCTGCGCAGTTCTCGTTTTCTCATCTTTTTCACTTTGAATTGATCTTGGATAATTTCACCTTCTCCATTGTTCGACCGTCTACCGGTTCTTGACCTTCAGGTAATCTAGGCATCGCATCAACCAACTGACTGAACCAATCATACTCCTCTGTGTCGTCTTCGTCTAACAGAACTTTGTTTCTTCTTCTTGGGTCGGGAGGATGATTTCGGTTGCAGTGACGGTTGAGGTGATGGTTGTTGTTGGAGATTAGGAATGTCTTCATCTTCAGCACCAGTATATGTAAAGTGATCACTGGTTTGCTGCATTGGTGGTGGAGAATCAGCATCCTGAGGTTTGTCCGATGAGGGAGGTTGCTGAGAAGCTTGACTTGTGGATGTGGTGGTGGCATGGATGATGATGACCCGCCAGTCTTCTTTTGAAGTTTAGCATTCGGGTCTTTATCCTTGTCATCATCATCTCTTGGTCGCTTATCCTGACCAGCAGCTTCCTTACACATTGTCTTTAGTTGATATGCAAGAAGTACCTCATAAAGCTTCGATTCATCAGGTGTGAAAGTAGGAGCTCGAGGAGACATCTGTAGAATCAACTGTGAGATTAAATCAGCTTCGGTGACATTTGGAGGCGGGACTGGTTGGGTTTTCATGAACACCGGTGTTGTGGTAATCATTTGTTTGACCAGTGTTCTGAGTGTTGGGTAGTATTTTTTTTGAGAACATTTCTTTGGTCACTACAGGGACAGTTTGGAGAAGGAAGTGATGAGTATAGTTCTTGATCTGCTCATCCATTTCACCTTGAATGTATGTGTTGAAGAATACCTTTATCTGTTGTCTTTCTCCTTCGAACTTGTCCATCTCCTGAGAAAGCTCATTGACCTTGTCAGCCAACATGTTCAGTTTTCTATCCTGAAGATTTTGTTTGCTTTTTCTAGATTGATTCAATGCCTTCTGGATCTTGGCTTTGGTGCGAGATGCCCAAGTATCGGCCTTTTTCTTGACTGATTTTGATGATGATTTAGTTGTTGTTTCTTTGGATGGTGGTGGTGATGAGTGAGATGATGATTCGGCTTTGGAAGTGTCATGGGGTTGTTCCGAAGATTTCTCAGGGTTATGTTCAGGATTTTCCTGAATGTAGTTATATGTTTCTATTCTGATGGGTTCCTCTTCGGCCTTTTAGCAGCTTCTGTAACCCTCTCTTTTTCTGCTTCCAACACATCTTTCTATGTTATTCTCTCATCAGTATCTTGCTCGTCACCTTCAAAGTCGAACATGACTTCATCCTCTTGCTGTTGTTGCTCTGTAGATTCCTTAGTGGTGGCATATGTTCCTTTACCGGGTTGATTAATCGGATCAAGAACTGATGTAGCAGCAACACCACCTCTGGAACCTCCAAGTCCTTTAGTTTGTTGAATTTCAAATTCTTTAGCAGCTTTCTCCATCCTCAGTTGATTCAGAGTTTTCTGGTATTGTTTCTGTTCATCCTTAGGATCATACTCAACATCTGAATCTTCTTCTTCTTCTTCCTCTACTGGCTTCTTCCCTTTGTCAGATGAGGGACTAGTAGGTTTGTCCTCGGACTTCTAGATAGATGTGTCATCTTTTTGCATTTCAGAGTAGATAGTCAGATCATCTGACTCAGTTTCAGAATCATCATCTTGAGGAATTGGTTCCAGTTCAGCTTTAGGATGAACGATCTTAGCTGGGACTTTCCTCTTTAGGCTTGGATGTCTTTTCTTATACTTGTTTGTGCTTCTAGTGCTTCCTGCTCTCCTTGCCCTTGTAGTAGCCACTGGAGTAGTCTTTTCATCCATGAACCCAACTTTACCCGCACGCATTGCTTGCTTGTAGCGAAGGTATGATGGAAGAACCTTGATTTCATCAGTTATCAAGCAATCAAGTAATGTTGCACCTTGTTTACGGGTTGAGGAGTCTTTGAATCTAACATTATTCAAGGTAGGCTCATACAACATTGAGTGTGCGTTGGGGTCATTAATTCTCTTTGGGATGTCCTTGTGCTTTCCGAGAAGATTGTGGATCAGCAACTTTGTATATCTAATGAATGGAATCTTGTTACCAGGCTTCCTGTAATGTTGCATCATGTCTTCCCATATTAAGCTTGCATAATCAATGTGTTTCCTATGAACCATTCCCCAAAAAGTTTGAAGATGCATCAACTTTGGGTGTTCATGTCCACTATCTCTCCCTGAGACTGACTTGGAGATCATGATGTAGAGAGTCCACCAGGGTTGTGGGATGTTCTTGAGATCGACACTAGAATGCTTGGAGATGATGCCAGAAGCTTCGTCATATCCAATGTTAACCATGAACTCCAATACTTCCTCTTCACTTGGAGTTGGAACGTATTCAGTAGAACGAATAACCGGAAGAAGAAGGATGACACGAAGATCCGCCACTGTAACTGTGACTTCCTTGGTGCCAATGGTCACTTTCACTACATCTTGACCGTCGATTTTGTCCATAGTGTGCCAGAACTGATGGATGTAGATTTCGGGTATTGAAGCAGAGTTAGTGAGCATAAGATGGAAGGGATGATCTTTAAGGATGTCAACAGCAACTCTGCATGAGGATTATGAGCATGTGAAGTTGTTGAAGTCGACTCGAAGATTGTTCTTTCCGATAGTTTTGTGGTAATCCGCGTGGAAGATATCTGCAATAGTGAGCTCATTTGGGGCATTGAGATTTTCCTTATTGACATCCATTTAGCGATCTGAAAGGTATTGAGACAAAAGAACCAACATATTAAAAGACATTGTGTTAGTCTTAGTTTGATTTTATTGTCCAATTACTTGATTGAAGTTAACATGTTTATGAATGTTACGAGTCCAAAGTCACTTTAAGTCCAATTGTTTGAAGTTGATGTGATAAGTTACGTAAGTATGTTAATTTTGAAGTTTTAATGTCCAAATATCACTTAAACGTACAAAATTTTAACTTTTGAGAGCTTATGAGTAACATTTTGGTTTTTGTGACATAAGTGTAACTATTACCAGTATTCTACGCGTAACATGTGGTGAAAAGTTGGCTTAAGCGTAAACATATTAGTTTATGCGTAAAGAATATGCTTTAGGCGTAGGCGTAAGCTTAAGCGTAAGGGCAAGCCTTAGGCGTAAGAATTTCTTACGCGTAAAACAATACCATTAGCTTATATGCTTACGCGTAAGCTTTGGCAAGAGGAGTTACGTGTAATTTTTACTCGTAAGAGTAACCCTTAGGCTTAAACATCCAAGTTTACGCATATCCTTTCGGGATACGCGTAGTCCCACTGTAGACCACTTATGCGTAAGAGTTATGCGTAAGATTACTCTTATACGTAACCTTTACGCATAAAGGTTTTTCATATGCGTAACATTAAGAACACCTTTTGTCTGATTTTTACGAGTAACACACCTGAAACACATAAACATGAAGAATTGATTACTAAGCAATCCTAACACTCTCAGATACACAAAATAGGCACAAAATCAAATCATATAAGCTAAGAATGGTTTACGCGTAAGATTCTAAAGGCCTAAACCCTAGAATCTACGCATATCAGATTTAGCCATAGAAAATCATCAAGATTTATTTCTGCACTATCCTAGATGTCAATGGAGTAGTTTACAACAAATTTTAACACGAAATACCCTCAGAATCAAAAAATTTACGGGGAACGACCTCATAAACCCTAAATCTTATATTTTCAACTTTTGATGTTTCTGGGTGGAAATCAAGGCCTATTTCATGTAATTAACCATGTTCTAAAACTACAATGACCATCTAATTGCACCAAAACATTCATATGCGTAAACCCCTAAATTTGTTCATAAACCCTAATTTTCAAAAATCATCAATTCGTGTTTCTGGGTAAGAACAAATGATAGAAATAGCTTCATAATGCATTTAGAAAGGTTTTGAGACAATCCATTTCATCACAAACACACTTTGGCATAATCCCTTTCTTACGCATACGCGTAAAGACAAAAAATCAAGATATTTGAAGATTGAACCGTTAGATTTTAAAGTTTTTCAAAACCAATGTTTAAAAACATGATCTAAAAAGTTTGCCACTTACATTTTTGGTTTTGAAGCACGGATTGGAAGATGAAATGTTAGCCGTGGATCTTGGTAGATGAAAGAATTAAATGCACAAGTGTAAGTGCATTGAATTTGTTAGGTTGGGGTATTTTGTTTGAAATTATTTTGAAAATTGACAAGATTAGTCCCCCAACCTCAAACTTTTCCATCCAAGACCCACTAACTTCCATTTTAGTTAAACAAAATCCCATATAAGGAAAGAACCTTAACGATACTCCCCCTCGACTTTTGAAATGATGAATTTTTAAACATTTGAGTCCGAGGTAAGTATTTGACAAGATACATATCCACTATTTTAGAAGAAACAACGTAATTTTTTTGTAACATGCAAGTACAAGGTTTTATGAAACGGAAAAATATTTACTTTCTCCCCATCAACATTTGTTCGGGAAAATTGTGAAATGTTTGATAGAAAAAAGTGTTGATGGAAGTTTGGTACTTGCGATGTTTGAATTTTAGATAGAAAATTAGATAGAAGATTATTTTTGGGTTTTATTAGATTTTATAATTTTGTATTTTGTTTTTGAAAAATATTTACAAAAGACGTTTTGGTGTTTGACTTTTTAAGAATGTGTTAAAAGTTCATCCAGTTCTTCTAGAGTCAAACACCTCATACCAATACGGTGAATCAAATCAGTAAATCTTGCGGGAGGCAAGGCTTTAGTGAGAAGATCCGCCAATTGGTGTTCTGTACCTACAAAGTATAATTCAACGGTACCTTTTTCCACATGCTCTTTGATGAAATGATATCAAAAATCCATGTGCTTTGACTTCGAGTGTTGAACGGTGTTGCACCAGATCGCAATAGCACTTCTTTTGTCACAGTACACCGGAATTCTGTCAAATACATAGCCATAGTCCTTGAGTTGTGTTCTCATCCAAATGACTTGAGCACAACACGCAGACATGGCTAAATATTCTGCTTCAGTTGAGGACAGCGATGTACAATCCTGTTTCTTCGATTGCCATGACACCAATTTATCACCAAGGAATTGTAAACCTCCTGAAGTACTTTTCCATGAATCTAAGCATCCTTCGTGTGTAACATCTGAAAAAGCTATTAGTTCAAAACCAGAATCCTTCGGATACCAGATCCCCAAATTAATGGTTCCCTTTACGTATCGGAGGATTCTTTTAGCCTCGAGAGGTGTCTTCGATTGGTCTTGACCGATAACGGAGCAAAGATATACAGAAAATACAATGTCGGGTCTACTGACTGTTAGATACATGAGAGACCCAATAATACTTTGGTATTTGGTAAAGTCAACCAATTTCCCATGTAAATCAACATCTAGTTTGTTGGTATGTGCCATTGGTGTTGCATAGGTGTCACAACTTTGCATTCCATGTTTATTCAATATTTCAAGAGCATATTTGGAATGACTTAAGAAAATACCACGAGGTGATTGATGAACTTGTAGTCCTAAGAAGAACGTAAGTTCACCCATCATTGACATTTGAAAATTTGTTTTCATTAGTTTTGAAAAAGCGTTTGAGTACTTTTTGTGGGTAGAACCAAAAATGATGTCATCCACATAAATCTGAACAATTAAAATGTATGCCCCATGATATTGAATAAACAATGTTGGGTCGACCGATCCTTTGATAAAATTATGATCAAGGAGAAAGGATGACAACTTATCATACCACGCCTGAGGGGCTTGTTTGAGACCGTAGAGAGCCTTGTTCGGTTTGTAGACATGATTAGGGAACTACGGATCAACAAATCCTTCCGGTGACTAACATATCTTGGTTCCTTCGGTTTACCATTCGAAAAGCGTTTTGACATCCATCGATAAACGGTGATGTTCATGTGAGTCGCAAATGCGGAAAAATCCGTCGACCTCAAGTCTAGCTACTGGTGCGAATGATTCTTCAAAGTCGATACCCTCTTCCTGTCTATAACCCTTAGCCACCAGACATGACTTGTTTTGGATAACCGTATCCTCAGCATCTAACTTGTTTTTCCAAATCCATTTGAGACGAATGACGTAGATCCCTGTTGGTATTTCAACCAATTCCCATACTTCTAAATGTTTAAAGTGGTTCAGCTCTTCTTGCATGGATTCAATCCAGTTGTCATAAGTCATTGCTTCTTTAATGTTTTTGGGTTCGGTTTGACAAACGGTGAGTGCATAAATGCAATGTTCTCCGTCAGTCTGAAGGCGTTGTCAAGTTATGACTGGTTGGTTTGGGTTGCCAATAATATTAACAAGAGGATGGTCTTTAGTCCATCGGTGTATGGAGGGTTGATGTTGGTATACATTGTGCAGATTTGGTGGATTCAGATGGCTGGTTGATGATTCAGCAACATCTGAGGTTGCAGTTTTAGTAGCGAAAGGGTTAAAGAACGCATTTCCATCATAATTTGCTGGTGTAGGTACATCTTGATTAAGAAGATCGTCAGCTGGATCAGCATCATTAGAAGTGGTTTGTTCGGCTGTTGTTGTAGATTCAATCGGAGGTGCATCGGCCTTGATTGTTGTTGTTTCGTGAGTATCGAGGATTGGAATATTATCGGGTTGAGTAGCGGAAACATTTGATACATCCGAGCACATTGATCAAGATCATCACTAAACAAAGGAGCAAACAACGTTTCCATCGGCGACGAGTGAGGTGAAATGATTGATCGGTGATGATTGGGGAAGTTGAGACGGTTATGTCCGGGTTCCAAGTCGCTTTGCTCGAAGCCATTTACGTGAGCTCATCAAAATTAGCGTGAATGGTTTCCATAATTTCCTTTGTACGAAAATTCCGTTCGGTATCCCTTTGAGTTTTCACAGTATCCAACGAATACTCTAATGTCAGCTTTAGCCTTGAGGTTCCAAAGTCACCCCGATCATTATTCGGGTAACAAAGAGCACCAAATACATGAAAGTGTTTGAGATTCGGTTTTCTGTTATGGATAAGCTCATAAGGTGTTTCGTTGTGGCGTTTGGTTATCATAGATCGGTTCTGAGTGTAGCATGCAATTGAGACGGCTTCTGCCCATAAGTAATCTGGAAGTTTTGCATTGATTAACATCGTTCTTGCAGCTTCCACTAACGTACGGTTTCGTATTTCGATAACTCCATTTTGTTCTGGTGTCCACGAAATTGATGTCTGATGCTTAATTCCCACTTTCTCATAGTAATCTTGAAGAGTTTGGTTCACAAATTCAGTTCCTTTGTCTATTCTGACTTGTCTAACTGTGTTTCGGAGCTGAACTTGAATTTTCGTGAGAAAGGTGATGATCATCTGTGGAGCTTGATCTTTACTTCGAAGAAAATAAACCCAAGTCCATCTTGATTAGTTATCAACAATTACTAGAATGTAGTGTTTGCCATTAATCGTCTGCGCACGCATCGGGTCACACAAATCCATGTGAAGAAGATGAAGAACATGCTGAGAGCTGTGTTCCTTCTTTGAAGGAAAGTGAGCACGAGTGCTTTTCCCTTGTCCACAAGCTAAGAAAAAGTGATCTTTTGAATACCTAAACCGTGGAAGACCTTCAACTAGGGATGAGCATTGCGAACCGAATCCCGGAACCGAACCGGAACCATACCGGTACCGTACTGTAACGGTACCGATTATTGAAATACGGAACGGTACCGGGACTACGAAATAAGGTGAAAAAAAAATCGGGACCACTAATTCGGTATGGGACCGGTACCAAATCGGGAAATTCCCAAAAAGTGGGAAAACCCGATTTCCGGTACAGTACCGATCTTGGTACCATATCTGAATCCTGTTCGATGCGGTACCAGCATACCACTAATTTATGCTCGGGATCGGTACGGGACCGGTACCGTGGTCATCCCTACCTTCAACTAGTTTGTGTCGTGCAAGATTGGTTATGGTTTGAAAGTTCAAATGTGAGAGTCTGCGGTACCACAACCATGATTTTGTAGATGTTGTCTTAGAAAGTAGACAAATGGGAGATGAAGCAATCATGTCTTGCATTGAGATTGTGTAATGACTTAATGTGCGGTTTCCATACATAAGATCATTTCCTTGTAGATCACGGATGAAACAAGTTTTCTCCCGAAGAGCAACTTCCAAATCACCATCACAAAACTGACCGACTGAAAATAGATTGTGACCGAGACCTTCCACATAATAAACCCTGTTAATTTTGATTTTCCCATTGATATAGTCTCCGTAGCCCATGATAGTTGCGAAGTGATCATTCCCGAACCTGAAAGTGCCGATGAATTTTGAGACAAAGTTTGATAAAAGTTTGAGATTGCCTGTCATGTGCTGGGAACATCCGCTATCAACAATCCAAAGGATGATCTGTATCACATGTATTACACACAGACGACACAGGTGGAATAGAAGAAGAGGTGGAACCCAAGGAGTTAGAGGGTTCCGGTACAGTTACTGTAAGATATTAGTTTTCACTTACACATCAAACCATAACATCAAGTTGGCGTATAAGTGGAATTCTAGAGAGAGAAAGTTAGAGGTTTAGGGAACTTAGTGAGAGAAAGTGAAAGATATTATTATGAGCTCCAACTCTCTACCTTGGAAGGTAGAGAGTATTTATAGTCTTACAATAAAACGCCACACAACGGTCGTGAATCGTGGCATACAGATGGGTAAAGACCCGTCTGTCCTCCACGGTGTTACTTAACTAAATACTACTTAACTTAAAATAACTACGACTATGAGCTTTCTAACGATTACATATACTTGAGGTGACCGACTCTTTAATACATGGAATTTCTAATTTCTAACAATCTCCCCCTAAGGGAGGTCACCTCAATCATGTACTAAAATTACATTGAATACAAATAGATATTACATTAACAATTGTTCTTGCATTCTTGATGTAGTACTTTATTCCTAAGCTCGTAGTCATTGAATCTTCACATTGCATGTTTGGTTACTCCAGGTGGACGTCTTTTATTGATCCACGTGATAATAAATTTGAGCCAGCTTTTGAGACCATCAGCTAACAAAAGTCTCTGAGACATCCATTGTGGCGTTGGTATTATGTGATGTTGTGACTTTCGGACCGACATGCTCACATTCGGATTATGATATCTTCTCATCGAGTAGCGGAAGCTTTCGTTGATTCATGATATTGGCGGCGTGGCGAAGCATGGAGTGTAAATATCGAGTCATTGATGCACTTATCATGATTTCTTGAGAGATGAATGTATTGTGTGAGCATGCGGCTATGGATTGACCGCTTCATTACGATCACCGCAAGCGTCGGGCGTACTGCATACAACAGCTAACAATAAAGCGTACAAAAGTGTCTTTGACCACTTTAGTTGAATTGAGGTACACGCCCACGGTTCCCGTTGATCGATACATGTCTTACTGTGATCGGTATAATTCAAGAATTTCCTTGACAGGTTTCGCGTTGCTCTAGTCGTTCTCAAACCGGACGTCTCAAAGAAGACAACACGGAGTGAGTGAACCAATGAGTTTAAGTCCAGCGATTGATGAAAAGAGATTTGAAAACAATCATGTATTGCTCAATAGAAATTGTTTTGCAATACAACAAAGGTTTTATTGGAAATCAATTATCAATCATAAAAACACCTTTTGGTTTGAAAAATTAGTACACGGTCGATGTGCTAAAGAAAAGAGTTATTGAGCACGAAGACCGGTTTTCAAAGGTATCCGTCAATCCATAACGTGAACCGTGATTGATTCAAGAGATTGAATCGCCCATTGTTTCGTTCACCGTCACATGGTTGATCTATATGATAGATCTCACCGCCACCTACCGAGAGCTTGTTTGATGTTGGCTCTAGAAGGTTTTCCATCTTCATTGTGAATATGTTTACACATCACTCGGATGTTACGGCAATACCACAAGGATAATGCGTGGGACTCAAGATATAATCTCTCTTTTCACATTGTGTGAAGCAGAGTCTTCATTGAAAGTGTCCTAATGAGATTTATTGATGATCTCGTGGCTCTAGACTCAATTTTGTGCATATTTGGATCTGTGTCGAGACTAGGAGAGGGTCTCCTTCTTCAATATCAAAATCTCTAAGAGAAAGTCAATAGATAATGTCGGTTCCCGTGAGAATGAAACAAGTCCTTTAAGAGGAACTTGAGTGGTTTGGAAAGTTGAAGTGCGGTGCGTCCTTTGGGTCCATGACGTCTTGTCTTCAATACCGATGTTACCATCGGTAGCATATGAATTGAACCGGTTTTGCCCTAAGGTTGAATATATGGAGGGTATTTGTTTTCACCCTTTTCTCATTCAATTCTTTTAATTCTTCAACCCCTTACGTGCTTACCGAGACATCATAGCAAGAACCTTGTTGGGTTTATTCGATCTAGCTCGGTCTCGATCCGCACCCTTCCCATATCTCATTTTTTCTCCTTTTATCATCATACCTAAGAACTTTACACTAACTAGTGGATAGTCCACAGGTAGATCCCTCCGGTTACGGTGAATCATGGGAACAAATACCTAACCTTATCATCCTTATATCACCGTACATAAAGTAAAGTTGGTCGGTCTATTTGGTATTGTTCATTTGGAACCAATTGAAAACCATTTGAAAATCAATCCGGATACTTGTGATATATTATCAAAACATTTTGTAGTCGAATTGTTTTGATATTTTAGAATAAGTGTTCCCCTCAACATGTGCATGAATTGTTTGAAATCGTTTTGCACACGGAGGCAAGAGGAAGAAATTACTTCTTTGATTACCATTTTCTAAAAGATATCACCATCACTTCCTTGATCAAATCAAGTAGATAAAGCATTTCCGGGAAGGATGAGGTTTCCATAAGTTTGCTCCCCCTCAATATGTGCCTCGAGGTTTGGAAAGAGTTTTGCACACACTAGAGGACTGCGCACATTGAGATAAATGATCACGTTTCAAATCATAGGTTTAAGATAGATGCTCCCCTCAACATGTGCATGGAAAATTTGAAATCGTTTGTCACATGTGGGAAGGATAGCATGTACATCCTTATAAAACCATTTACCGAATTATCGGTTTAAATCCAATTTAAATCACACATTCTCCCCGATCACAATTATCAAATCATTTGAGATTTGTGATCTCTTATTGATTTAAATTGATTTTGAAAGATTTTAAGGGAATTGTGACTTGATTATGAAAGCGTTTTAAGCGATAAGGATCGGATTTTAGACTTTAAAACTCCATTGATAAAACATGCATGTACATCTTTTGAAAACAATTTAATGCCAAATAACTTTTAATTTAATTGAAATCATTCTCCCCTCAATCAATGACATAGGTTGTTGATTGAGAGATAGAGATTTTGACAAATAAGTCACGATGATTATCAAAAATAAAGATCGAGTTATTATTCAAAGCGCTTAGTTTTCAAGCAGATAAATGTTTATAGAATCGAGCATGGAATTTTGAAAACATGATAAAGTATGGCTCTGTTCTTTCTTTGAAAAGCGGATTCTTGCTGAAGAGACAATAAACCATTTTTTCTCTTTCTCCCAAAAAATTTTTGATTTTTTTTTTTTTTTTTTTTTTTTTTTTTAAGAATTCGAACAATATCTAAAGTCCGGTGTCATTCTTTGAATGACAGACAAAGACCGTAGATATTGACGAACCGAGAAAAACATGACAAAAGACAATATTTTTGAAATTTTTAAGATTTTTCAATTTTTTTTTTTTTTTTTTTTTTTTTGAAAGTTTTATATTTTTCTATTTGCTTTTGAAGGTTTTATAATTTTGTATTTTGCTTTTCGAAAAGATATTTACAAGAGATAGACGAAGATAGACCTTTACTCCTCGTCTTCCTCTGAAGACGTTTGAGTGTTTACGGTTGAAGATTTTTCAAGCCAAGGCGTGGAAGAATAAACTCAAAACGGTCTCTTGGAAGAGCTTTGGTGAAGATGTCGCTAACCGATATTCGAGACCTCACAAAATAGAGTTCCACGACACCTTTTCCACTTGTTCCTGATGAAATGATGTCGAATGTCGATATGCTTTGCTCTTGAGTGTTGAGCGTTGTTGCATGAGAGAGCAATAGCACTTTATTATCACGATGCAGGAGGATTTTGTTGAATTCAAAGCCATAGTCGGATAATTGAGATCTCATCCATAAGATTTGAGCACAACAAGATGAAATGGCTATGTATTCAGCCTCAGAGAGGAAATAAAGTACTCATTTGCTTCTTTGAAGACCAGCTCACAAGCTTATCACCCAAAAACGAGCACCTCCGGCGTGCCCGGCGTGTATCTTGACAACTGCATGATCGGCATCGCATAGGCCGTTAGTGACATACCGGTGTCCTTCGGTACCATAGTCCCATATTGATGGTTCCTTGGAGATACCGAAAGACCCGTTTAATCGCTTCAAGGTGCTTTTAGTAGGCTTAGGCGATATCTAGCACACATGCACATAGCGAACAAGATGTCCGGTCTACTAGCCGTGAGGTACATCGGGGATCCAATCATACTACGATATTTTGTTTGATCTACCATGATCCACAGAGTGGTCCTCATCTAGCTTGGTTTGATCAATCATGGGAGTGTCAGCGGTCACTAGAATCAAATCCAAATTTCTTTAAAATCTCATTTGCATATTTAGATTGATTTATGAAAATGCCTCCGGACTTTGTGAAATTTGTAATCCCAAGAAAATGACATTTGTCCCATCATTGACATTTGAAATTTTGAACCCATTTCATTAGAAAAAGCGATCACATTCCATTGGGTCGGTCGAGGCAAAAATAATATCATCAACATAAATTTGAAGGTGAATTAAGTGTTTGCACGACTTTACGGTGAACAAAGTAGGATCAATCTGCTCCTTTCTTTGAATCCAATAGATAGAAGAAATTTTGACGTATCATACCATGCTCTAGGAGCTTGCTTCAAACCATATAGGGCCTTTTTCAAGCGATAAACATGAGTAGGATGCTCAATTCACAAAACCCTCTGGTGGTGGCGTAAACCACTTCTTTCGGATCTCCATTAAAAAATGCGGTTTTCACGTCCATCGATAAACAACCATGTTCACGCTAGCGGCGTTAGCCAAGAAGATTACGATCGCCTCGATACGAACAACTGGAGCAAAAGATTCCTCAAAGTCTATACCTTCTTTTGACGATAACCTTTAGCCACTAACCTAGCCTTATTTTTCAAAACATCACCATGCTCATCAAGCTTTACTTTGAAGATCCACTTAAGAGCAATGATCATAGCACAATCTGGAGCGGTACTAATTCCCATACATCTAATCGATCAAACTCATGAATTTCATCTTGCATGGCATTGAACCGGTTGTCTTCATTCATAGCGGTTTAAACATCTTTAGGTTCGATCTTTGAGAGTACTGAGTTAAAGAAGCACCATAAGGCATCGATGAGTGTCGCTTGTTTACAGTGGATACGGACGAGAAGTATTTCCAATGATGTTGTCTAATGGATGATCGTGAGTCCATTTTCCGAGGTGTTCATGTGGTAGTTGTTGAGGGATGAAATAGCGAGTCGATGTCTCTGAAGAAGATGGTTCGATGAAGATTCGAGAGCAAATATGTTTTCAAATGGAGCATCTTCGGGAGTAGCAAAGGGATTAACTTCATTATTGATGCCAAAAGCAGTTCCATGATGTACATTTGAAGAATGATGATTTGTTGATGAGGCGAAGGATCGCAGCAGCACTTCTTGACTTAATGATATTGAGGCCAAGGATTGACTTCAATCACGGGAATATGAGCGACCTCATTTGTAGGAATCGACACCTCATTAGTAGTTGGCTTATAAAGTTCATCAAACATAGGATCAAACAATTTCTTTAAATCATCTTCAGATGAAGGTACATATGGAGTTGCTGGAGAAGAATTAGGTACAAGGGATGAACTAATGGGACTATTTTGAAGTGCGGGTCCTAAACTGGATTGTCCAGGAGCCATAGGACCACTGCGATAGAAAATCTCTCTGACTATCTTTATCAACCCATATGTAGACAATTTGAAGTGACCACCGATGAAGAAAACACGATATACCAAACTTGGCGAAGAAGAATTCCTGCATTTGCATCTTAAGCTTGCAATAATGTTGGAAGAACGATTAATCGAAATTTATGCTTCAAGCAAATCTCTAAGTACTCAATACTCAACCAAAGTATGAGACTTTAACACCTCTTGCGATTATCCACAACGTCATATCGTGTGTCATTGAGTAAAACTACGTAACTCCTTAAAGTGATAGTTAACGGATCTTCAACCATCCATCCCGACGGTGGTAACTAGATAAACCAAGTCTTCAACTTAAAAATTCTTAGACCCGAGCAAGTTATCAAATAAGAACACGCCTTTAAAATTTAACTTCAATCTCAAATAAGTGATAATTGAATAACTCCGAGTAATCGACTTGTGTCAAATGCCCAACACGTGAATAAGCGTACAACCGGATGTCGTCGATCCACCGAATGAACCGGAACAAATGATTTCTCAACATTAATGCATTCTTCCTAAAAGTATACATGTAGAGGCGATCCGGAAGATACACCAATAATGTCTTGACGGATGAGGTAATCATTTTCCTTTAAGTTCATGTGGTTGATTTATAGCGTGCACATCGAGAGGAACAATAATCCGTGAAGATTTGGCAAAGGAATACCAAAGAGCAGATCATTATTCAGTAGTGCAACTACAATATCATGATAGTCATTATCAACGCCTTGTGAAGTAAGAATTCTGAGAAGTACTTCTTAGATGGTGAACTAGTTGAGTCAGTAGAAACCGGAGCATGAGCTTCAGAAGCTGGATGATCAACATTCGTGGGAGGTTGGAAGTACTCATCAAACATATCTTTGAAAAACAATGAATCCCAGTTATCCTTAGTAAGTGAAGCTTTAGGCGTTGGAGGAGAGTCATCATCATCAAAATTTAAGTCGTATGACCATTATTCAAACATCCATCATCATGTAGTATATTCACTCTTCTCCCCCTAAAAAATTGCATCCGAAGTTGCCATTTTTGATTTAACAAGTGAATAAGAGTATACACCAATGAACGTAGATCCACTTGATGACTGAATGAGCATGGGAGAAACATGAAGTATGTTGATGAAGAATGTCGATGAGAATGGTCAAAATATGAAGATTTTGTTCTTACGAAGATAAAGCGCCTTGAGCGTACACCTTTCTTTTCTTTGAGGAGCGGGCTGAAGAGATATCTGCAGACACCATAATGATGAAGTCTGAGGCTGAACTAATTTGAATAGGCGTCATTGTTAAGAGCCCAACATATGTTTAGAGCCGCGAATCCAAATACCAAGGGACGATTTATACGACTGCTTTGGACAATAGGCGAAGATAGAGAATTGGAAACATTGGATCCCCACGTCTTGATGGGTTCCTTTTGGTTAGCACAAGCAATCTTTGAATCGGCGAAACCCTAGATGCAATGGCATTATCCTAGGAGTGAACTAGTAGAAGAATCGAGACTTAGTCAAATGACATTTTGTGCTTAATGGGATTATTCTACCGGTTGGCTTCAAACCTTAACAGCACTATTCTAGGCATAGTGGATCTAGCTAAGGGTAAGGTTTGCCATGCGTTAATATTCGACACAGGCTTCCACGAAATCCTACATTTGTAAACACATTCCTGTAGGTTTCCAGGATTGCTTAATCTGTTTCGCTCTCCAAGCTTTCTTAACTGGGTTATGAATCTTAGACCTCAGAAATAACACATCACATTTATCATGATTACCATAAATTACACATTTTTTACATGTTTTGCAGACAACATAAGGCCTTGAATTAATTTTAGTAAGCTTAGAGCTAATACTAGAACTAACACTATTCTTTTTGTTCAAATCAAACTTCTTGTCCCTATAGTGTTCTTTCACTTCCTTATCATGATCACTTTTAGTTTGCGAAATCCTATCCTTCTTTGCATTGCTTCTAGGTTTTGACACGCAAACTTTAGTGTCAATCTTAACATCTGTAGAAGTAACGATGGGAACATTACATGGCTTCACTACTTTCTGCATTCACGGTCTAGAAGTCTTTGGGATCCGAAATTCTAGGAGGCACATCACAGGTTGCTTTCTTGAATTTAGACATGGAACAAGGCATATCAAGGGTCACATGCTTGGCTTTAGGCATAGAACAAGGCACAACTATTTTATCTAGCCTATTGCTAGATTTCGGACTTGTGACAATTACATACTCTAAGAGTTCACGAGATCGTTTGGCATCCATGCAGCATAGGCTATAGTACTATCAAAAGGTTTTTCTAATCTTTCATCTTCAACAATCTCACGGAGACTCTTCAAACTTTCCTTAAGGTATGAGAGATATGCTTTATGTGCAAGTTCATTATTCCTAATGGGCGGGGAATATATAACATGTCGATACCATATTTATCACAAGGCGAAACCTTAGGAGCAGTATTTGCAATTGGGGATTGGCAACTTTCCTTTCACCTCACACTTGATTCTCAATATCGTTAAGTAAAGAAGTTATCTTTTCAATTTTTTTATCATGATTAACTTTAAATGAATCACATAACTCTTTGTTTTGATCATTAACCTTTGAAATTTCAACTTTAAAACAATCATTTTCCTTTGCAAGTTATCAAGTATGTTTTGAAGTTGGAAATTCGAGAATCTAAAGGAGGAGGCATATGGGAACCATCACATCCTTCTTTTCACCTTTCGGTTGTGAAATTTGGGCTTTCAATCTTTTGATCGTGTTATAATGAGCTCGAATTTGTTCATCACGTTTGCTAATTTCAAAAGCGCATCAAACTCGGGAGCATCGAGGAGGATGTCTTGATATTTGAGGTTTTAACATTTTCTTTGAGATGTTGATGTTTTAATTGCAAAGCAAGATGTTGAACTTCTAATTTAGAATAATGTTTGACCAAGTTATCATGATCATCCTGTTCTATTTTCTCATGCAATTTTGAATTTGTTGTTTCAAGCTCAATGACACGATCATGGGAGACTTTCAAAGCAACAGACAATTCATGAAATTGAGAAGCATTAATGGAACAATTTGTAGCAGTGAAAAACACATCTTGAGCAATACATTCAGAAATCAGGTTCTCATTTAGTGTATGCAAGTTCTTCCTCTCAATCTCATTATATTTTAGTGCTCGCTCATAGTCATTAACTTCAACTATCATTGCATCAAATTCCTTTTCCATTCCCTTAATATCAGTTTCTATCCCCTTTTTAAGACTCTCAAAGTGATCTTTTAGAAGTTTAAAGAAAGGCATGACCTCGGTTAAATAACATTCTTTCATTTGCTCAAAACCCTTTCTCCTTGATTATACCGATGGGTGTGATCCTTTTCTTGCAAGTTTTCTCAAAATCAACAAATAGTTGAAATATAACATATTGGCTAATTAAGGTCTTGCTTTTAGTGGCAATAGTTCTAGGAACAAAATGCATTGGTGTATTAGGAGGATACACAGTTGCTCTGGGCATTTTCCAAAGGGAGGGTTTGTTACAACAATATTTTCGACTTTACGCTTATCTAAATCCATTTTCGAGAAAACTTGTTGAAGTCAACAATGTCGAGGCTTAAACATGTTCAAGGAAATCCAGTTTTCCTTCTTGTAATCATGGGGTGTGATCTTTATTTTCTTCTCTTTACATTTAGGATCATCTAATTTCTTGTTCATCTTTTCCCTAGTGACTTCATCGATTTCTTATCTTCCTCGGTGCACTCAACGCAACTAGGTTTCGATTTCATTGCCATCATAAAGAACCTTATGAGCATTTCTAGCCCTTTTAATGACCTCTGGATTTGGTTCCTCAACAAGGGAATGCTATGCTTATCGCTTAAGGCTCTATGCTTAGTGATCATGTGAGCGATCAGAATGGTGTTCCTTGTATGTACAACTTTTTTCAAGTTTGTTTTCAAAGTTTTCGATTAGAAAAATCTTTCAAGAGTTTTGATTCCTTTGCATTAAATTCTTGCTTAAGAATTTTCACATTTTCTTGAAGTTCTAGTTTTTGCTTAGCAGTTTTAGAAAGCTTTTCTTGCGGAATTTAACTCTTGTTTTAATACTTCTTCTCGAAAATTACTTTTCTAATGATTATGCGCACTTGGTCATCCATTTCACGCTCACGAGAGGTCAACTCAAATTTTGTCGTTGTTCATAGATAGCAACACGTTCTTTATAGGCATTTAGTTGAAATTACGAATCATCGAGGCACATGCGGTGAATTCATCAAAACATGGTCATTGTTGTTGCGAAGATGCATCACTTGGTACAACTTCACTTTCACTTTGTTTCACATATTAATCATATGGGACAATATTGATATTACCTATATTTTCAACATTTGATTCAATAGTTTCGATTGATTGTACTTTGTCATGCATCATTGCACATCGACATCATCATATAGTTTTAATACCTCGAGATGAGTTTGTCTTTGAATGAGCCGACTTGTGGTGAAGAAGAGACCTTGGGAGAAACCATTGGAGAAATGCTAGCCATAAAAATTGTATGTGCGATGGGTCCATCATCCACATCAGTCGTATGCATCACAATCGGCGACTTGAAAGGCATTCGATGATTGTGACCTATCTCACGAATAAATTTGCTCATCCATATACGCATCATAGGTCTTGGCATTGCCCTCGACTAGAAACAACAATTCCTCTTCATCCAGCGGTACCATTATCCCGAGCTTGTACAAGCATCATCTTATCTCTCGGTAATGTCGGCGATTCATGGATGCTTTGGAGATGTCTGATTCCTTGCAATGTGTCCTCACCACCACAGTTATAACATTTGATCGGCTTAGCTTGACCTTGATTACCATTCCTTCCTCGATTCGATTACCAACATAACTTCTACCGACTCCACCTCTTCCTTGATCAAACCGCCTTTCTTGAACCGACCGCCCATAATTTTCCCATCTCCGATCAAAGCATGGTTGTGAAGATTGGGCGGTTCGGATCTCATGCGGTGTGAAGTTTGTTGGTGTGAGGTGAAAGTGTCTGTTCTCTTTAACCATGAGTGTCGGTTGAGTGATGAAATGTTCCATGACACATTTGCATCAGTTGCTTGAACCTTGGATCGAAAGCAGGTTTGTGATTATCATCTTACGTGGGTACAACTTGAGAAGCATTTGTGGTAATCCCATCATTTGTGAAAAAGCGGTTGAATCATTTGTAGAGCTTGTTTCTCACGACCTTTGGCGATCAAGAATCCTCTTTTCAAACATGGCATGTCTCTCATTACGAAGGAGGAAGGCATAGAGTTGCTCATAGTTTGTATTCTTCAATCCTTTAGTGAGCTTCACAAGGTGACAAACTTGTGCCATTCGAGATTCATGTTGTTCACAAATTTTGAGTTCGGTGAAGGTTAGGCATAGTCATTCGATGTTCCTCATATCATTCACCAACTTATGAAATCTCACATAGTACTCATAGACACTCTCATCTGGTTTCATCTTGAAGTGTTCAAATTAGTCATAGAGTTGTGATTCTCTCTTCCATAGTTAGTTCGAACACGAGAGAAGCATCTTGACATTATCCCATCTGTTAGGAATTAGAAATTCCGGTATTAAAGAGTCGGTCACCTCAAGTATATGTAATCGTTAAAAGCTCGTAGTCGTAGTAATTCTTAAGTTAAGTAGTATTTAGTTAAGTATCACCGTGGAGGACGGACGGGTCTTTACCCATTGTATGCACGATCCACGACCCGATGTGTGGCGATTTATGTAAGACTATAAATACTCTCTACCTCCCAAGGTAGAGTTGGAGCTCATAATAATATCTTTCACTTTCTCTCACTAAGTTCCCTAAACCTCTAACTTTCTCTCTAGAATTCCATCTATATGCTACTTTGTGTTATGGTTTGATGTGTATGTGAAAAGTTATATCTTACAATTGGTATCAAGAGCCATGGTTAGATCATATCTTGCACATCTTTGGATTTATAGTGGTTTTAGGTGGTTTTGAGTTTGAAAAAGTTTAGTGGTTTTGCATCATTTGGGTGATTTCTTGTGTTAAAGTTTGAATTTTGTTGGTACTTTTATGTTTAGAATCATCACAAGTGTTTAGGTTTTCATTTGGTAGCTTGAATCATCTTGGTTGGGTTGTTTTGGATTGAAAAGTGATGTTTATATGGTTTTCAAGCTAGCGACTTAGCTCACGGAGTATTTTCTTGGTAGCGACTTGCTTCACATTTTGTAGCGACTTACGGTGTTGGAGCTAGCGAGTTAGATCTAGCGAGTTAAAGTACAAGTAGTGGACTCTCCACTACGAGTAGCGACAGTGGTAGCGACTTGGTGCATGTGCGAGTTGCTCTTTAGCGACTTGTATCTCTAGCGACTTGTGTGGCAATTCTTGCCAAAATTTGGCTAGCGACTTGATGCATGCGAGTTACTACTTAGCGACTTGCTTTACGTCTAGCGACTTGGGATTCTAGCGACTTAGGCGTCTAGCGAATTATGAGTTAGCGACTTAGTGCATTATTTTCTAGCGACTTAGTGCATTATCTTCTAGCGACTTAGTTCATAATCTTCTAGCGACTTGAGTGATTGTTTACGGTTTTCTCTTGATTTAGTAAAATCCGTGAAAGAATCTATTTCCGGTTTAATCATAGAGTTATAAAATCCGTATAATCTGTAACATGTCTACCAACGTCCCTCTTGTCATCTCCACTTGTTGCGGGGATGTACAAGCGGTGGCTCGGATACTCGTCCACCCATGCTTGCGAGGCGACTACGACTCTTGGGCTCAGCGAATCAGTTGTATTGCCTTGGAAAGGAAAATGGTGTCAACATTCTCAAATCCATTGATGAAGGACCATATCGAGTTGAGGCGACTAGAGACATACTTGATACTAATGAAGATGGTACTCTGTTTACGGAATGGACGGACCTAAGATGTATGATGAGCTTGATGATAAGGAGAAAAAGATTCGATGCGAGATATCGGGGCTTCAAACATTGTTCTTCAAGGTCTTCCTAAAGACATCTACAAGGCGATCAATCATAACAACGAAGCAAAGGCGGTTTGGGATAATGTTAAGATGCTTCTCTCGGGTTCGAACTAACTATGGAAGGCAGAGAATCCCACTCTATGGCGAATTTGAGCACTTCAAGATGAAACCGGATGAGAGTGTCTATGAGTACTATGTGAGATTTCATAAGTTAGTGAATGACATGAGGAACATCGAATGACTATGCCTAACATTCATTCAACTCAAAGTTTGTGAACAACATGAATCCCGAATGGCACAAGTTTGTCACAGTTGTGAAGCTCACTAAAGGATTGAAGAATACAAACTATGAGCAACTCTATGCCTTCCTCCTTGAAATGAGAGACATGCTATGTTTGAAAAATTGATTCTCAATCGGTTCAAAACCAACCGAGGAGAGACAAGCTCGTCTAATGACTCAACGACCTTCTACTCAAACATCGGAATCACAACCAAAGCATCACAAGTCATACCCTTGGGAATGGTAATCACAAACTCATTCACGATCCCATGTTCAAACAAGGCGATCTTGATGCACGTGGGTAACATCATTAATCAACTAGCTCTTCTCATTAGTCAAAACATGAATTCTCTCCCACAAACCAACAACAACCTCGAGCGCATCTAACCCACATAATCAAGCCATTTGTTAAAGATGGAAGGATCGTGGTGCAACCGATTCGGGAAAGGCGATATGATCGGGGAAGAGGTGGAGTGGGAGAGGTTATGTTGGCAACGAGAATCGAGGAAGAAATGGTAACCAAGGTCAAGCTAAGCCAATCAAATGCTATAAGCGTGGTGGTGAAGGACACATTGCAAGGCGCACATCTCCAAAGCGTCCACGAATCTTGATTACTTGAGAGATAAGATGTTCTTGGCACAAGCTCGGGACAATGGTCTGCGTTGGATGAAGAGGAATTGTTGTTTCTTCTTGAGGGCAATGCCAAGACCTATGATGCGAGATGTGGATGAGCGACCTATTCGGAGATAGGTCACAATCATCGAATGCCTTTCAAGTCGTTGTTGTGATGCATACGACTCGATGTAGATGATGGACCTCTGCACACACAATCTTTATGGCTAGCATCTCTCAATGGTTTCTCCCAAGATCTCTTCTTCACCACAAGTGGCCCATCCAAGGACAAACTCATCTCGGAGGTATTAAAACTATCGATGATCTTGATGTGCAGCGGATGCATGACAAAGTACAATCAAGCTGAAACTATTGAATCAAACGTTGAAAATATGGGTAATAACAATATTGTCCCATACGATCAATCGTGAAACAAAGTGAAAGTGAAGTTGTACCAAGTGATGCATCTTCTGCGATCAACAATGACTATGTCTTTGATGAATACACTTGCATGTGCTCTGATGATTCCATAATTTACGAACTAAATGCCTATAAGGAGCGTGTTGCTATTTATGAACAACGTGCAAAATTTGAGTTGACCACTCGTGAGCGGAAATGGATGTCCAAGTGAGTACGATGAATTAGAAAAAGTAAGTTTAGAGAAGAAGTATTGAAACAAGAATTAAATTCCTTGCAAGAAAAACTTTCTAAAACATTAAACAAAAACAAGAACTTCAAGAAAATGTGAAAATGCTTAAGCAAGAATTTAATGCAAAGGAATCAAAACTCTTGAGAGATTTTCTAATCGACAACTTTGAAAAACAAACTTGAAAACAAGTTGTACATACAAGGAAACACCATTCGATTGCTCACATGGTCACCAAACATCGAGTCTTAAGCGATAAGCATAGCATTCCCTTGTTGAGGAACCAAATCGAGAGGTAATTAAAAGGCTAGAAATGCTCATAAGGTGCTTTATGATGGTGATGAAATCCTTAAGCCTAGAGCGAAACCTAGTTGCGTTGAGTGCCTTGAGGAAGATAAGAAATCAAATGAAATCACTAGGAAAAGATGAATAAGAAACAAAATGATCCCAAATGCAAAGAGAAAACATAATTATCACTCCTCATGATTACAAGAAGGAAAAGCTGGATTTCCTTGAACAAGTTTAAGCCTCGGACTTTGTTGACTCCCGAACAAGCCTTACGGAAAAAGGATTTAGATAAGCGAAGCGGAAAATATTTGTTGAAACAAACCCTCCCTTAGGAAAATGCCTAGAAGCGTGTGTATCCTCCTAATACACCAATGCATCTTGTACCTAGAACAATTGCCACTAAAAGCAAGACATTAATTAGTCAATCGTTATATTTCAACTATTTGTTGATTTTGAGAAAACTTGCAAGAAAAGGATCACACCCAGGGTATAAGCGAAGGAGAAAGGGTTTTGAACAAATGAAAGAATGTTATTTAAGCGAGGTCATGCCCTTCTTTAAACTTCTAAAGATCACTTTGAGAGTCTTAAAAGGGATAGAAAGCGATATTAAGGGAATGGAAAAGGAATTTGATGCAATGGTTGTTGAAGTTAGTGACTATGGCGTGCCTTTGAAATATAATGAGATTGAGAGAAAGAACACGCATACATTAAATGAGAATCTTATTCTTGAATGTGTTGCTCAAGATGTCTTTTCAACTTTGCTTCAAATTGCTCTATTAATGCTTCCAAATTTCATGAACTATCTGTGGCCTGAAAGTCTCCCATGATCGTGTCATTGAGCTTGAAAAACCAATTCTAAACTAAATGAGAAAATTGAGCTGGATGATCACGACAATTTGGTTAAACATTTTTCTAAACTAGAAGTTGAGTATTTTAATCTACAACTAAAATATCAACATCTCAAAGAAAATGTCAAAACTTCAAATATCAAGACATCTTGGATGCTCGAGTTTGATGCGGTTTTCAAATTAACAAGCGAGATGAGCAGATTCAAGCTCGATGTAACACGATCGAGAAAGTTGAAAGCCCAAATCTCTCAATTAAAGGGTCAAGCGAACAATATGACGGGCTCCCAAATGCCTCCTCCTTTAGATTCTCGAAATTCTCAAGCGTTTCATCTTCAAAACCTAGTAAATGCTTTACAAAAGGAAAGCGAAAGTTTCCTAGAAGAAAATGAAAAGGTTAAACGTCATTTCAATGAGTTATTTGAATCAATTAAAGTCACTCGTAACAAAAACAACGAACAAATAGCTTCATTGCAAAAGGAAATTGAGAATCGAAGAGTCGGGTAAAAGGAAAATGCCAATGACCAATGGGGAGAATGTTGTATCAAAGGTTCACTCTTGTAATAAATATGCTTTATCGTGACATATGTCCCTCCTCATCTAAGGAACAACAAACTTGCCATTCAAACATACTTCTCATCCCTTAAGGATTGCCTAGAATGTCTGCGTGAGATTGTTGAAGAGGATAAGCTAGAGAAACCTCATGATAATGCAATTGGACATGCATGCTTATATGCCAAACGATCTCAAGAAATCTTAGAATGCTTGATCACAATATGCCCAAAGACATTAGGTGAGAGAGTTAACCCTTTGATTCCATGCTCGATGCCTAAGGCCAAATATGATATGCACTCGATTCCCAATGTTTTGAATGTGAACCGTAGTGTACCCTTGAGTAGTTCGATTCTAGATCATCAATGCTAAGAGAGAGAACTCAAAGATGCCTTCTAGGAGTACTAATCTCGGTACCTCTAGTTTTAAGAAAGTGAACCTTAGTGCACTGCATGTAGTTCGGATCGGCACATCTAAGCAGTGGTGCAAAGAGTAGTAAACCAAACTAATGTTCCCATTCCTCTACAGGGAGTGTCGGTGACATTAAAGGGAGCGGTCAAAGTCTCAAGACAATACAAGGAATGATAGGACCTCATGAGCTAAGAATGTCCCTTTGGAAAAGAGTAGAAGAACAATCTAGGAACTTTATGTTTGAATCGAATAAAGCGAATCGTGTTGATTCTAGTATTAGCCATAGGCGTCTTGTAATTAATTGAATTCGATACTATTTGCAAACCTTGTCTTGATGTCTGCTTGAATTACATTTCTAATCATGAATGTGGTGTTAATGTTACGCCCAATGATGTTAATTGTCCGATTAATATTGTTAATGCTAAAGTTCATGCTAGGAAGGCTAAAAGGCAAAAACGTAAGAAAGTTAGAAAGCAGTGGAAACCCACGGGAAGAACATTCGATAAAATAGGCTTTTATTGGACACTGTTGGTCTTAAGACTAATCGAGATAATGCCCACTAGAAAATGGATGCCTCTTGGTAGAACTATTCCCTTAAGTGATCACTGCTGTGAGCAGGGCTATCTGACACTAATCTTGCATCTATTCACATCGATTCCATTGCCTCACTTTACGATATGAATGCTTCTATTTACGATGTGGGTGTTCCAAACATTGTTACTAACCAAATGGAACCCATTCTTGCATGGGGATCCCAATTATCGATTATCCATTCTTATGCGTGTTCAACTGCGGATCGTTCAAATCGATTACGTGGTACACGGACTCATTTGTTCCAAGCATATATTTGGAGACGGTCGCGACTCATGAACCGTGAGCAAATTCATCGGGATTATTAGATTTGGTAATGATCATTTCGGTGCTATTATGGGTTATGGAGATTATGTTGTTGGTGATAGTGTCATCTCTAGAGTGTATTATGTGGAAGGTTTAGGTCATAATCATTCTCTGTTGGTCAATTACGTGATTACGATCTAGAAGTAGCCTTGAAAAACATACACCTTTGTTAGAGATCTTAATGGTAAGGAACTGTTAAAAGGAACTCGTGGCTCAAATCTTTACACCATCTCTATCGATGACATGATGAGGGCCTCTCCAATCGCTTGTTATCAAAGGCTTCTAAAACAAAGTCATGGTTATGGCATCGTCGTCTCAATCACTTGAACTTGGCACCATTAACGATCTTTCGAGAAAGGACTTAGTTGTAGGTTTACCTAGACTAAAGTATGAAAAGGATCATCTTTGTTCGACATGTCAATTGGGAAAAAGCAAAAGTATGCCCATAAACCCAAACCTACTAACTCATCACGAAGTTCTTCATATGATTCATATGGATTTATGTGGACCAATGAGGGTGCGAGAATATCTTTGGGAAGAAATATGTGTTAGTTGTGGTTGATGATTACTCTAGATTCACAGGTCAAGTTCTTAAGGACAAAGGATGAAACTCGATATCATCATCAAACTCATCAAGCATTGCGAGTTCGACTAAACAAAAGCGTCGAATTATCGAGCAGACAATGGGCGGGTTTGTCAACAAACAACTTAGTGAATTCTATGAAAGCGTTGGAATCGACCATCAAAGAAGTGTTCCACGAACCCCTCAGCGAGCGGTGTAGTTGAAAGGCGAAATCGTACTCTTGTTGAAGCCGCTAGAACAATCTTGATATACTCAAAGGTTCCAATGTTTCTCGGGTGAAGCAATTGCCACTGCATGCTACACACAAAATCGTTCCACGATTCACCTTGTTCATGGAAAAACTCCATATGAACTTGTCCACAACGAAAACCTAATCTATCTTTCCTTCGTGTGTTTGGTGCATTGTGCTATCCAACTAATGAGGTCAAGACTTAGGCAAACTTAGGGCCAAAGGCGACATTGGAGTATTTGTAGGATATGCATCAAACAAAAGGGATACCGAATCTACAACAAAAGAACCCGAAATATCATGGAAACAATTCACGTTACGTTTGATGGTGACCGGTCAAATGGCTCTGGACACTCCATTCGGGACCCGCACTTCAAAAGCAGTCCCATTGGTTCATCCCTTGTTCCAAACTCCTCTCAAGAAACTCCATATGTACCTCCATCCGAAGATGATGTAAAGAAATTGTTTGATCCTATGTTTGATGAAGCTGTATGATTCAATTACTAATGAGGTCTTGATCCCTACAACAGAGGTTGCTCATATTCCGATGAATGAAGTCAATCCTTGGTCTCAATATCTTTAAGTCAAGAAGCACTGCTGCGATCCTTGATCTCATCAACAAATCATCATTCTTCAAATGTACATCATGGAAATGTTTACGGCATCAATGATGAAGTTAATCCCTTTGCTACTCACGAAGATGCTCCATTTGAAAACATATTTGCTACTCACGAATCATCATCGAACCATCTTCTTGAGGAGACATCGACTCGACTACCTCGGTTCCTCAACAAATGCCACATGAACACCTCGGAAAATGGACTCACGATCATCCATTAGACAACATCATTGGTAATCCCTCTCGTCTGTATCAACCCGGAAACAACTTGCAACCGATGCCTTATGGTGTTTCTTCAACTCCGTACTATCTAAGATCGAACCAAAAGATGTTAAAACCGCCATGAATGAAGACAATTGGTTCAATGCTATGCAAGATGAAATTCATGAGTTTGATCGTCTTGATGTATGGGAGTTAGTACACTCTCGGGGCGTGCTATGATTATAGCTCTAAAATGGATCTTCAAAGTAAAACTTGATGAGCATGGTGATGTGTTGAAGAACAAGGCTCGATTAGTTGCTAAAGGATATCGTCAAGAGGAGGTATAGACTTTGAAGAATCTTTTGCTCCGGTTGCTCGAATCGAGGCAATCGAATCTTTACGGCTAATCTTGCTAGTAAGAACATGGTAGTTTATCGGATGGATGTAAAGGCGGCATTTCTAAGCGGAGATCTTAAAGAAGTCGTCTCGTCGGTAACTGAAGGATTTGTGAATCAAGAGCATCCTACTCACGTTTATCGTTTGAAGAAGGCTCTTTACGGTTTAAAGCAAGCTCCAGGGCATGGTATGATACATTTGTCAAAGTTTCTTCTATCAACGGATTCATCAAAGGAGCGATTGATCCTACATTGTTCACCGGTCGAGCAAACATTTGATTCATGTTCAAATTTATGTTGATGATATTATTTTGCCTCGTGACCCAATGGAATGTGATCGTTTTCAAATGAAATGAGTTCAAAGTTTCAAATGTCAATGATGGGACAAATGTCATTTTCTTGGGATTACAAATTTCTCAAAGTCCGGAGGCATTTTCATAAATCAATCTAAATATGCAACAGAGATTTTAAAGAAATTTGGATTTGATTCAAGTGACCTGTTGACACCCCATGATTGACCGAACCAAACTAGATGAGGACCTCTCGGGGATCATGATTGACCAAACGAAATATCGGAGTATGATTGGATCACGATGTATCTCACTTGCTAGTAGACCGGACATCTTGTTCATTGTTTGCATGTGTGCTAGATACCGAGCTAAGCCTACTAAAAAGCACCTTGAAGCGATTAAGCGGGTCTTCGGTATCTCAAGGAACCATCAATATGGGACTATGGTACCGAAGGACACCGGTATGTCACTAACGGCCTATCACGAGATCTTGATCATGCGAGTTGTCAAGATACACGTCGAAATCGTCGGGAGGTGCTCGATTTTGGGTGATAAGCTTGTGAGTGGTCTTCAAAGAAGCAAATGAGTACTTCTATTTCCTCTGAGAGGTGAATACATAGCCATGTCATCTTGTTGTGCTCAAATCTTATGGATGAGATCTCAATTATCGACTATGGCTATGAATTCAACAAAATCCTCTCTTGTGATAATAAAAGTGCTATTGCTCTCTCATGCAACAACGTTCAACACTCAAGAGCAAAGCATATCGACATTCGACATCATTTCATCGGGAACAAGTAGAAAAAGGTGTGGTGGAACTATATTTTGTGAGGTGCGAATATCAATTAGTGACATCTTCACCAAAGCTCTTCCAAGAGAACGTTTTGAGTTTATTCTTCCACGTCTTGGCTTGAAAAGCCTTCAACGAAAACACTCAAGCGTCTTGGGGAGGAAGGCGAGGAGTAAAGGTCTATCTTCATCTATCTCTTGTAAATAGTTATTTGAAAAACAAAATACAAAAATATAAAACTTTCAAAATCCATAAAAATTTGAAAAATTCGAAAAATCTTAAAAAAAAAAAAAAAAAAAAAATATTGTCTTTTTGTCATGTTTCTCTCGATTCGATAATATCTACGGTCTTGATGTTGTCATTCAAAGAATGACACGGGACTTTAGATGTTGCTCGAATTTTATTAAAAAAAAAAAAAAAAAAAAAAAAAAAAAAAATTTTTTGGGAGAAAGAAAATGGTTTATTGTCATTTTCGAGCAATAACCGGTTTTAAAAGAAAGAACGAGCCATGTTTTAACATGTTTTCACATTCCATGCTCGATTCTATAAACATTTATCTGCTGAAAACCAAATGCTTTGAAAAATAACTCGATCTCTATTTTTGATAATCATCGGACTTATTTGTCAAAATCTCTATCTCTCAATCAACAACCTATGTCATTGATTGAGGGAGAATGATTTCAATTAAATCAAAAGTTATTTGGCATTAAATTGTTTTCAAAAGATATACATGCATGTTTTATCAATGGAGTTTAAAGTCTTAAAATCCGATCCTTATCGATTCAAACGCTTTCACAATCAAGTCACAATTCTCCTTAAAAGCTTTCAAAATCAATTTAAATCTATACGAGATCACAAATCTCAAATGTTTTGATAATTGTGATCGGGGAGAATGTGTGATTTAAATTGGTTTAAAGCGATAATTCGGTAAATGGTTTCATAAGAGTGTACATCTTGTCCTTCCCACATGTGACAAACGATTTCAAATTTTCCATGCACATGTTGAGGGGAGCATCTATCTTAAACCTTTGATTTGAAGCGTGATCATTCATCCCAATGTGCGGGTTCCTCTAGTATGTGCAAAACTCTTTTCAAACCTCGAGGCACATATTGAGGGGAGCAAATTTATGGAAACCTCATCCTTCCGAAATGCTATATCTACTTGATTTGATGTAGGAAGCGATGTTGATATCTTTTAGAAAATGGTAATCAAAGAAGTTAATTCTTTCTCTTGCCTCCGTGTGCAAAACATTTTCAAATACTTGATGCACATGTTGAGGGGAGTTCTCGTTCTAAAATATCAAAAACAATTCGGTACAAAATGCTTTGATAATATATCACAAGTATCGAATTGATTTTAAAATGGTTTTCAATTGGATCCAATGGCGGTGAACAATTCCAAATTGACCGACCAACTTTACTTCATGTGCGGTGATATAAGGATGATAAGGTTAGGTATGTGTTCCCATGATCCGCGAGCCGGAGGGATCTACCGAGGACAATCCACTAGTTAGTGTAGAAGTCCTTAGGTATGATGATAAAGGAGAAAAATGAGATATGGGAAGAGTGCGGACTAAGGCGAGCTAGTCTTGGAATAAACCCAACAAGGTTCTAGCTATGAAGTCTCGGTAAGCTTGAAGGGTTGAAGAATTAAAAAGAATTGAATGAGAAAGGGTGAAAACAAATAGCCTCCATTTATTCAACCTTAGGGCGAAACCGGGTTCAATTCATATACTCTTGATGGTAACATCGGTATTGAAGACAAGGCGTCATGGACCCGGTGGCGCTTGCACTTCAACTTTCCAAACCACTCAAGTTCCTCTTAAAGGACTTGTTTCATTCTCACGGGAACCGACATTATCTATCGACTTTCTCTTAGAGATGGTTGATATTGAAGAAGGAGACCCTCTCCTAGTCTCCGTCATAGGATCCAAATATGCACAAATTGAGTCTAGAGCCACGAGATCATCAATAAATCTCATTAGGACACTTTCAATGAAGACTCTGTTTCACACAATGTGGAAAGAGATTATATCTTGAGTCCTCGCATTATCCTTGTGGTATTGCGGAACATCCGAGTGATGTGTTTACATATTCACAATGAAGATGGAAAGCCTTACGGAGCCAACATCAAACAAGCTCTGGTAGGTGGCATGTGAGATCTATTATATAGATCAACCATGTGACAACCGAGCAGAAACAATGGGCGATTCAATCTCTTGAATCAAACACAGTTCGAGTTATGGATTGACGGATACCTTTGAAAAACCGGTCTTTGTGCTTAAAAACTCTTTTCTTTAGCACATCGATTGTGTACTCATTTTCAAACCAAAAGGTATTTTATGATTGATAATTGATTTTCAATAAAACCTTCGTTGTATTGCAAAACAATTTCTATTGAGCAATACGATTGTTTTCAAATCTCTTTTCATCAATCGGTGGACTTAAAATTATTTGGTTCACTCACTCCGTGTTGTCTTCTTTGAGATGTTCGGTTTGAGAACGACTAGAACATTGCGAAACCACATCAAGGAAATTCTTACGAATTATACCCGATCACGGGCGGTACATGTCTTGATCAGCGGGGAACCGTGGGCGTGTACCTCAATTCAACGAAAGTGATCAAAGACACTTTCGTGCGATTTATTAACTAGCTGTTGTATGCGGTACACCCGGCGTTTGCGGTGATCGAAATGGGCGGTCAATCCATAGCCGCATGCTCACTTAACACATTCAACTCAAAGAAATCATGATTAGTGCATCAATGACTCGATATTTTCACACCAAGCTTACGCTTTCTGCTGCGCCAATATCATGATTCAACAAAAGCTTCCGCTACTCGATGTGAAGATTTCATGATCCGAATGTGAGCATGTCGGTCCTAAAGTCACAACATCACATAATACCAACACCACAAAGGATGTGTCGAGATTGTTGATAGGTGATGATCTCAAAAGATGGCTCAAAATGATTATCACGTGGATCGGTAAAGACCTCCACTTGAAGTAACCAAACATGCAATGTGAAGAATCAATGACTACGAGCTTAGGAGCAAGGACTACATCAAGAATGCAAGATCAATTGTTAATGTATTATCTATTTGTATTCAATGTGTTTTTGGTACATGATTGAGGTGACCTCCTTAGGGAGATTGTTAGGAATTAGAAATTCCGGTATTAAAGTCGGTCACCTCAAGTATATGTAATCGTTAAGCTCGTAGTCGTAGTAATTCTTAAGTTAAGTAGTATTTAGTTAAGTAACACCGTGGAGGACGGACGGGTCTTTACCAAAACTGTATGCACGATCCACGACCCGATGTGTGGCGATTTATGTAAGACTATAAATACTCTCTACCTCCCAAGGTAGAGTTGGAACTCATAATAATATCTTTCACTTTCTCTCACTAAGTTCCCTAAACCTCTAACTTTCTCTCTAGAATTCCATCTATATGCTACTTTGTGTTATGGTTTGATGTGTATGTGAAAAGTTATATCTTACATTTATAGTCTTACAATAAAATGCCACACAACGGTGTGGATCGGCATACGATGGGTAAAGACCCGTCCGTCCTCCATGGTGTTACTTAACTAAATACTACTTAAATTAAAATAACTACGACTACGAGCTTTCTAACGATTACATATACTTGAGGTGACCGACTCTTTAATATCTGGAATTTCAAATTCCTAACAGTTACAGCTGAAACACACATGTTTATGATTTTAGGAATCCATTTAAAGCCATGTGTATTTTGTAACCATCTCTGCCAAGTCCAACTAGTTTGTGATTTGGTCTTAGTGAATGCACTAGGTGATATTCTCTTCCTAGGAGGTGAAGTGGGTGCTATGGGTACATCGATGATATTTGCAGAAATACTAGAAGGCGGTTTACTTAGCACAGACTTAGAAGCATTAGTGGGCCTAGAGGTAATTCGATTTCTATGTTTCCGCTTACGAGATAAGATAGATTTAGCAACACATTTATCATGACAACCAGAAAACATGCTTTTACGACAACCAATCCAAGATGCTTCAAACAAAAGATTCAAAGTACTTAAAGGTTCAACATTCGTTACATCACTTTGTTTATTACATTTTTCTAACGCAATGTCTAAAGTAGGTGCAACATGTATTTTATTCAAAGTCCTAGTGTGTTCTTCTACTTCAGGGGTCTTTACTGATCTTCTCTTACGCTGCAGCTTCCTATTATTCCTGTTTTTGCTCTTAAGCTGTGAAGTGCTAACGCTAGGATTAGAGGCAACTACTCCTGTAGAAGTGGAAGGAAGAACATTAGTATCTTGTGGTGTGACAACTCGTAAATTCCTCGATGCATCGTAATTAGAGAAACATCGATTAGAGCGATCGTTTTAACAAATTTGAGATACGAGTCGTATTATATATCATTTTTAATGGAAATAGTATTCTAAGAACGTTGGCGTAACTCCCGTGTCATGAATCATTCGTTTACTAGGCTAAACGAGTCCCGAACCTAATATATCAAAAGTTTTACAAAGTTTCAACTAGGGTCCCTCTAATAGTTTCATTTCCATCCCTAAGTTTATTCTATTTACATGTTGGGTCCCTCCATGGGTATATATACCCCAACACACACACACACCTCCTCATTTTTACCACTTACTTTCTCTCTCTATAAAAAACACACACCTCACCCTCTCCTCTCTCTCTCTAAAAATCTGGCCAAACCCACTAGGGTTCCAATGCCGTCACATTTTCTGGCCAACTTTCCGGCGATCACCAATAACTACACCACCTATCTCAAATGATAGATCGGGAAATTGTGGTTACCTTTTTGTAACCCACATGCCACGAATCAACCTAACGCGCTCCAAATCTAAGTTTTAGATTTTGGATTGTTTGGGTTTTGAAATAAAACGAGTATTAAGGGTCGTGCTTGGATGGTTACGAGTTGTACTCGTAAAAGACGCCATCAAAACTCTTGTTCCTCTCCTATTCTCACGGTAACACGCACCCACAACTATGTATACTTATTTTTGTTCTCTTCTTTGATTCGTGTACAATTTTTTTGGGTTTTTTTTCGTGGATATAAAATAGTTAACGAGTCACACTTGCAAACGAATTTTAAAACGGTTTTGAGATATGATAACAATGGATTAAAAACAGTTGTGATTATGTTTCGTGTGGTATAATGAGATTGAAGGTGTTTGTGGACTGTTTTTCGTATGAAATCGGGTCGGGTCAACCCAGTCGGGTCGGGTCTAACGACCCATGTGGGTGATGGTTTGGATCAGTTGGGCACAAGCCTAGTAGTAAAGTTCTGAAGTTGTAAATAATTATGAAGTTGTAAATATTTATTACACTTTGGTTAAGCATTAGCCACTACTCATTTTATTTAGTAAATCTGCACTATTTAACTAACATTAGGAATAAACATATGGACAAAGTGACAAACGAGGTAAGTAGTAGTTTAAGCGTATGTACGCGCATATGGGTGTATATGTCACCAAATTTTAATTGAACTATTAACTTACATGTAATGAAAATTAGACAACAATTAGCTAGGCAAAGATTATGTTTTTCACTTTTCAACCCTATGCATCTATTAGGGTGCTTTTGTATGTCTTATGTTTCGTTCGAATTCGACCCAAGTGTTTATTTGACTTACGAATGTCTTTGGTCTCGGGTTTGACTCGGATGGTCAAACGTTAGGTTGTCAAGTCTCGATATGTTACTTAATTATGTATAAGTAGAATTGGTTACGGGTTCAATTCCATTTAGACACAATAATAGTTTAAAATTCGTAAAAGGTGGTTAAAATGAGTTAACGATTACTAATAAGGAAATGATAAATAATATAGGTCGACGGATAAACGTGTAAATATATACTTGATGACCCAATTAGGTAATAAATTAACTATATAACGACAACGGGATAACTTGTAACTTTTAACGGACACATAATATAACGATATCAGAATAACATTATCGAGATATACGATATTAAATGTGAGTTAACAACGAGAGTACTTATAAAAGTGGGTGATAAACGTTAAAAACTAACTACATGCTTGATAACTAATATCGGATATTAGTTATATACATTATAACTTATAACGTTTAATATAGTTTATACATTTAGAGTAACAATTGAGATACAAGTTATTTTGGTTGTAAGATGTACTTTATTAACTATTTTGAATTAACCGAGTACAATATATAGGACTCGGAAATGAGTATTAATGTATTGGCTCGGCAATAAGCCTAAGTATTCCACTACACATTTTAAATGATAATGAGATATATAACTATATATTATTAACGGATATGCTTTTATTTAATTATAAACCTTTATTAAAGACGATAATAACTTGTATTATATAGATAAAAGATAACTTTTCTAAACTCGTCGGAAAGATTATTTTGATAAGATAATCTAATAGAATCAAAAGGATTTGGGAACGTTGAATAAACAAGCATATCATTTATAAAATACTTGTGGTATAACTTATATGAAGTATTTTATTATAAACTTGTATAAATTACGAGTAACGAATGTGACACCTTTATTAATCAAGTGATAAATGGAAACTTATCTCTATTATGAACATGTACATTTGGGACTACTGGGTAAATTACTGAAATTTACTAATTGACCTATTTATGTGTCATAAATAGTTGTCGTCATTTCCTAGTCTTTGACTAGCTTGAATAGTGTCAGTATTTCTTGACTTGGTCGATGTGTTTTCCTTTTTGGCGTGCGTTCCGGTTAGTATGTCTCGACTATGTCGACATCTTCTCTTCTTTCGCGTGAGTTTTGCGTCGCGTCTATGTTTCTTACCACCACACGAAACGTTAAAACTAACTTTTGAGATATTAATTATAAGCTTTTGGAAACGATAATGGGCTTTTGAAGGTAACGACATGAATAATCCACAAAAAATACGACACATTACTTTTATTGACTTCTTTATCATATGAGCCGTATTTTAAGAATATCGTATACACATTAGGTTGCGTCACTTGTGCTTTATCGTACTCGTCGTACATTCTTCTGGATGCCATAGAGATTAGCTTTAGATGTCAGTCGTGTCAATAGTGATTAGTGCATTGCTGTGGCTAAGGTGAGTTTCATTGCCCCTCTTTTCAAAAGTTTTCATAACTATTTTGGGGGAGAATACATGCTTCTTTTAACAAACTATAACTGGATACATGAATATTATTTGGAATGACTATTGTTTGGTATATTTGTTTTGGTAATTGAACGTTTTACGTGTTTTGTGAATGCAAACTATTTCTTGGACATGTCACTATTCTTTTGAATTGCTAATGTGTTGACTAGGAAAGGTTAGATATGCGACATTTGTTGACTTAGACTAGGGTAGCATCTCTATGCTATAACGTGATGCCTAGCTAAAAATAGACCGACCTAGTCGAGGGTAGCTTGTGTTCTAGGCCTTGCTACGACCGTGTTGTCTAGAGTCGCTGTTGAGATCTCGATTGTGTTGTGGATTATTGATTGGATTGATTATTGATTGGTTTGATTATTGATTGGAGTGATTATGGATTGATTGATTGTTGGTTGATATGTTTTTATCTATCTGCCTTAGTCGCATGTAGCAATTAAACTCTAACAGGTCCACTACTACTTTTGTAACTAAACTCTATGAACTCACCAATAATGGTGACCTTTTAGCATGTGTTCTCGGGTTTAAGGCGATAGCTCACTATTGGAAGGCGGCGCTAGGGGGCATGGTCATAGGCGACTACGATGAATAAGCGGGACCGCTTTAATAATCTTTTGGGCCTATTTCCGCACTACTTTCATTAATGTAAACTTATGGTTTCCAATTAATGAATCTTATTCTAAATAAATGCGATAAAAACCATTCTTTGTTCCTTAAGTTGTGATACCAAGATTGTAGCACCCAAAGGCTCGTATGCTTCCGCTAGACCGTATTTTTGAGGTGTTACAGATTGGTATCAGAGCCAAGGTTATAGAGAACTGGGTATATTTTCAAAACCTAGACTATAACCACTTTTTCAAAAACTTAGCCCTATGACCGCCACGTGCCTGCCTACCAAGATGGAGCCTCGCGTATGACTAGTTTAAGGATGTAGATGATTGAGAACACATTATACGAGTTGATTGATGAGATGTTATTGGCTTATTTGATGAATGGTTTGATTGGATACTTGTTGAATGTGTGCCCTTTAGTAGACGATTTAACTCCGCCTACCTTAGTAGTTCACTATAAGCATTCCACATGCTTATACACACAGTAAGCATGTCATCATGCTTACGCATACCCCATAAGAATTTCCATATGCTTATGCACGCACAAAAAGCGTGTCCTCATGCTTTCGCACGTACTATACCTTTCACAGAGTGTGGAGTCCCAAACCTTAATCTATAACACTTAGCTTGTATTAAGTAGTTGCCCTGGATAGTTCCAAAACAACGAAGAGAAAACTTTGTAAGATACACACAAATACGTGGAATCTATTGGAATGTACTTGGAAGATGAAAGTAAACAAACGAACACGGAATGTGATAACTAATACTTCTACATTATCAATTAATAATGCGGATACTCTCAAAGTATCAGGATTTACGCAATTTCCTTGCGTAATCTCACCAGTCGATTTAGAACTTGCACATTAGTAGTGGCCGTGGGAATGATTTGGGAATGTAGAGGAAATGATGCTATTATAACTAAGTCAGGGAGTCATGAACGAGACTTTTTTTCTCGTGAGCGTGAGTTCCATAGTTAAGTTTTTTTTGGGTAAAGGGTTTTACCCCGGTAAATATATAACCAAAAAATGTTATGTACAAATGGAATGTGGCAGAAGTACCACATTAACCTCAAGCTAAAGCTTGATAACTAGTGTTTATGACATGCCATAAACACAATGAACCTAGCTATACATTAATCATCTAACCAGGCATAAAACAAGAAAAACTTGTAACAAGCGAGCATCCCGCAATCACCATATGCACAAAAGGAGCAAGAAGACCGAGGAAGTTTGCCTCCTTAAAAACCCTTTCCAAGAAAAACCCCGAAAGGAAAAACCTTGGAGTAGGGAAAAAGAGTACAACCCATTCCTGCACTCCTTTGCGAAATAGATAAGCATTGAAGAACTTCCATTAAGGCGTTGAACAATCCGCAATGATCAGCGATCCGGTAACTTCCATGTATCCAAAATCCTTGAATCCATAGAGTTCTTCGTGAATCGATCGAAAGGATCTTCAAACGAACAATAGATACAATATCATCAAACACCGAGTATATGACTTCATTCCTTCTTAAACACCTTGAATTCCGTTCACGCCAAATAGAGTAGCAAGAAGCGGCAAGGAGAAGGCGGGATATAACACGAGGTCGATCGTCCTTTAGACAGAGGAATAAGGTACGAAACAACATCATCCAGCCTAGGAGGAACATTATCCATTCCACAAAGAGCACACACTCTCGTCCACACCTGTAAAGAAAAAGGGCACTCAAAGAAAAGGTGAGCATGAGAATCAGATTGGTTATCACATAATAGACAACGAAGCAGGTTTAAGTCAGTGTCATGACCGACATCCCATTGGCTCAGTCTATCTTGTGTTTTTAGCTTGCAATTAACGACCAACCAAAGATTAAAAGCATGTTTAGGGATACACTGAGGGAACCACACAACATGAAACCAAGGAACCAGGTTACCACTAACACGGATAGAGTCCCAAACATGAGAGATGGTGAACGGCTTGAATTCTCCATTAGGTACTCTCCAAACCAACTCATCGGCAATACCATCAGTAAGTGTTTGAGGGTTAATCAGCAATAAATCTAGAATCCTATCAATCCACTCACTAGGCCATCTCTAAGCACCATCAATAAGCAAATCACCAATTGAATTATTCAACGAAAATCCAGACCGAGAGATATCTCTAGCAGTAAGCAAACTCCTAAGGGGGCTCAATAAACACCAATTATCCAACCAAATAAAAGCCCTCTTGCCATCACGGATATGGAACCAGAAAAAACGCCGAATAGTGGGGCGAATTAGAAGTAGTTTTCTCCAGCCCCAACTCATATCACCCATACATGGAACATCCCAAAAACTCCTGCCACGTAGCTTGTATGCATGAATCCACTTAACCCATAAAGATTCCTTATGAGTCAAAATACTATAAACATGTTTTGCCATAAGTGCCACATTAAATTCATGAAGACTACGAATGCCCAAACCACCCTCCTCTTTAGGCTTACAAATATCCTCCCACGCCACTTTAGCCTTACCCTTTTTCATATCACCCTGACACCAAAAGAAACCACGCATGAGTTGTTCAATATCATGGATGACGCGGACAGGGAGTATAAACACAGAGGGCCAGTATATATGCATAGATGATAACACAGATATAATGAGTTGTAAACGACCCGCTATTGATAAAAATTTATTCTTCCAATTAGAAATTCTATTCTGAACCCTTTCAACAAGTACTTTGCAATCTCGATACAACAGCCATGACGAGATAAGGGGAACACCCAAGTACTTAACAGGGAGGGTACCTTCCTTAAACGACAAAGAGTTCAAAATGGACAACTTAACCTGGTTTGGAACATGACAGAAGAACGCCGTGCTCTTTGGGATACTAGGAACGAGGCCCGACAAATTCTTGAACTCATCTAACGCCTCCATAACCACACTAGCTGAGACAACATCACCATGCGTAAAAATAAATAGATTATCTACAAAACAAAGAGTAAGTAACTTCTGTCTTTCACAAAGATGATGATATTGGAAATTCTCCTGCTGCTCAACCCTATGCTGCAATAAGAGAGTAAGTACTTCCATAACAAGAGTAAAAAGATAAGGTGACATAGGATCACCTTGGCGTAAACCCCTTTTACCCCTGAACCACCCATAGATATCTCCATTAATACAAATGGAGTACGATACACTAGTAATGCAAGCCATGATCCAAGAAACCATCCTATTGTGAAACCCATAACCAAACAGAATAGTTTCAAGAAAACGCCAATCAACAGTATCATATGCCTTTTGGATATCAATCTTAAAGGCATATCTCGGCGGTCCACGAGGTCGATGATAATTACGCATTAGTTCTTGTGTAAGAATAATATTATCCGAGATATTACGCCCCGGAACAAATGCCGGCTGATTAATACTAACAATATCACCAAGCCCCTCTTTAATTCGATTAGATATAATTTTGCTAATGCATTTATAAAGCACATTACAGCAAGAGATAGGTTTGTAGTCATTTACCTTAGCAGGCGTGGAAACTTTAGGGATAAGAGCAATAATAGTATGATTGAGTTCCTTGAGCAGCTTCCCATTAGAAAAGAAATCCCGAATAGCCAAACAAACATCAGTACCCACAATATCCCAAGCCTTTTGGAAAAACGCAGCTGTGAAACCATCCGGGCCCGGGGCCTTATTGTCACTAATGGAAAACATAGCATTCTTAATTTCCAAATTAGTCACCTCCCTTACCATCCAAACAGCCCTATCCGAGTCAATAGAAGAAGAGAACAAACCTTGATCTACTAACAGAATAGTATTCCCTTCCACTCCAAGAAAATTCTCATAGTGTTGAACAAAAACATTAGGCACTTCGTTGCCTTGGTGCATAACATTATTAACATCAATAATCAACTCAATACGACTCCTATGACTTCTACTCTTAACAATATTGTGAAAGTAAGCAGAGTTAGAATCCCCTTCACGAAGCCACTCCACTTTCGCCTTTTGTTTCAAAAATCGTTCCTCATCTATTAAGGCATTACGAAATGCCTGAAGATAAATACCCTCCTCTTCCCAAAGCACGGGATTAGAAGGGTCCTTATCAAGGGACTTTTGGACCTCATCAAGTTCCACACATAGGTTGTTAACACGGGTATGAAGATTACCTTGGTCTCTAAGCAGCTTGCGAATAGGTGTTTTCAAACCCTTCATGCGTTTCACCACCTTGAACATATTATGCCCCTGGATGTCATTGTTCCACCCTTCACGCACAACATCCAAAAAACCAACTTTATACATTAGGAAATTAAAAAATTTAAATGGCTTTGGTTTCTTCTTAGATAATGTGGGAATTCTAAGAACACAAGGAGAATGGTCAGAAATACGGTAAGGCTGAAATATAGCAAATGAACCAGGAAAGTCATCACTAAATTTAACGTTACCCATAACACGATCAATCTTCTTCAAGACACCATTACTACCTTTAGGCTTCTGATTCCAAGTGAAATGAAGACCGAAGAGTTAATATCCGAGACTTCAATAGTATTAACACAATCTTTAAACTCATTCATAGCTGATAACGCTACACGCGTCGTTCGGGGTCAAAGGAACTTCCTTTTCGTCGAGCAAGTTTTTCAACACCCTACGCAGTGAACCTAATCGTTGTAGTGTAGTATTAGGGTAAGCCACGGGAATTGATATAGTTCTCTAGGGGAATAGGAATGCTAGTGAGAAGTTACTACGCTAAGGTTGGGGTTGAGGAAGATTATTTTTAATCTTTTTATGTTTTTAAGAAATAGAAAGGTACGAATCTCGGGGTAATGGATTTGGGGGTTGGTATTTCTACCGATTACTCTATTCGTATAATTATCTAATCTAAGGTGTATGTAGTCTATGTCTAATTATTGTGTGCTCGTATGATGATTTAAAGATGTGTTTACTTAGGTTTTATTACTCCTTAATTATCTCCTATGGATGGTTGAATTGTCACGTCCTTGTTCTTAATCGCGTTGTGTGTCTAAGGTCGTAGGGTATGCGTTTATCCCTAACTCTTTGAAACTACCAAAGGTTATTGCCTAACTAAGGTACTCTTCGGATGGTTTAGCCTACAATGACTCTAGGTACTATAAGCTAAGGTTCATAAAGATTAATCAAGCATTAACTACACAACGGATGACCTATCGCAATACTAGATCATTAAAAATTAAGATAAGAGACAACCAATCAATATTTAATAATTAAGTTTCATATTCCCTAAGCAAACACACAAGTAAATTAGCCAGACATAGGAAACATGCAAGCATACACACAATTAATTGAAGACATAATTAAATTAATGAAGTAAAACACTTATCTTGATGTAAGATAGGGTATGGAACCCTAAAATCTTGTACAAGACAGACCTTGGTTCGGTTTAGGTTTTACTCCAAAAGATTACACATTGAAAACTAAAAATTCGGATTCTATATATAAGATTACACATGCGACGGCGTCACCCTTTGATTTGTGAAGCCGTCGGTCGCCGATATTAGGGTTTCATCTTGGCCACGTTAGTCTTGCGAAGGCGTCACCTTATGCTTGTGGCGCCGCCCCTTGTGGCCGTCCCTTGATCTCGACGTCGTCGGATCAAATATAGGTCGTGCGAGTTGCGGCGCCTAGTTGTGCCTTTGTAAACCATAAGGTCGGGTCACCTTATGCTTGTACTCTTTAAAACCTTATCCGTCACTTGTAAATGAGCAATTTGGCTCTTGAGCCGTCACAAAAGTTGTCCGACGGCGTCACTAGTTAATGCTGACGCCGTCTCCTTGAGTTCAATGACTGAGTGTCTCGATTCTTGACTTTGGCCATTTTTTTCAGTATGTTCGCGCCTTTTCGTCCGAATAAGTGTCATTCCAGCATTTTGCCTTCAAGATACCTAAAAGTGAAAAGGAACAATATTAAGTAATAACGGATACAAAAGTGATCAAATAAGGGCTTAAACGACCCCTCAAAAAGGTACATTTTAAAACCTTATCAAATATCCCTACACTTGGTATTTTCTTGTCCTCAAGCAAATGTGCTTTTAGCCAATCAATTTATAAGTTAGAGGTCAAGCATTAGTTTAGAACGATTCACAACACATATAAGCCCCGCAAAAGTCATAACAAGCATGGAAATTACATACTAGCACCTCACATGGTGTGTTTGGATACTCACATCTCTCGGGTTTATATGAAATATAACAAGTTGGAAATGGAAGATAAACACTCATTAACCGGTCCTAGTACATAGATTACCATAGGCTTGAGACTAGATCAAACCTCCATCGCTTTGGCGTAAGCACCTAGGAAAGACTATCCAAGAGGTCTTTTAAAGGGTTGTAATGATAGGCTTATGGTAGGGAAACAAAGGGTTTGGTGGGATAGGTTATTTAGTGGTGGCAAGTCAAAAATCTTTATGTTACAAGCATGCGAAGAATGGCATTGCTAAGCCAAGACTCGACACTCTAAACTCTAGATAACTGAAATAAACACACATAAATTTAAAGATAAATAAAGGATGGTAGCCCGTATGTTTTGTTTTGTTTTTTTTTTTTTTTTTTTTTTTTTTTTTCACTCTTTTTTCTTTTTTCTTTTTCTATTTTTTTTTTTTTTTTCATACACTTTTACTCTACCATCCTCTACAATACATCAAAATGATAGGGATTATTATGCAAATTTGACCCGAATTGAAAAGATCAAAACACTTGGAGTACATTATTAGGCAAATAAAGGGAATTTGAATTTAACGTTCCCTTCCCGTCATCTCATAAAATTTAACTTTTCACATGAGTCCCAATCGTCCCAAAACTGTGTACAAAGGATATGACTCGACTTAGCAACTTATGCAAGCAACTAGATAATTGAACTAAGGGTTAAGTGTGATAACAATAATGCACTAAAAGTGAGTGCATACAAGGTAGGCTAAGGCGATTTGGGTGTACATTTGGGGTGAGATGTAAACAATGCTCTTTATTGATATTCCGGAAAACCGAAACATCACGAGAACCGCGAAAAGGATAGGCTTTGAGGGGTTAACTAGGGGTATCGTGTACTAAAGATGAGTACAACACAAAGGTGTGGGGGAATTACTTAACCGATGTGGAAGAAGTAATTATATTACGGGTATCAAACAAGGGTTATCCTAATGCCTCTTATCATTTAGTTATTCCTAACTACACAAGTGTAGTCTTACTAGCGATCTCGGAATGCATCACAAAACAATTTCTAGAATCTATTATACTACTAGTTCACACTCTAAGCATTAAAGGTGAATGCTTTAATTCCTACTAATCTAAGGGTGATCCTCACATTTAGGGTGGAATTTAAGTGGTAAAGGGTTTTTTTGCTAGTCATATAACTTCCTATCCATGAGACGCTTTATTAAAACTAATGGCCCACTCCTATATGTCATGAAAAATTGAAAATTTGGTGCCAAAATTACCTTAACCGACATTTTCTCATGGTTTATTACGCAAATGCAATTGGACAAAGCAAATAGTCAAGGATAAGCATAGTTTCAAAGTTCCCGTTTTATTTTCCCTCCCTACACTTAAACTGAACATTGTCCCCAATGTTCCCCGAAAGTATCAAAGTTATGATAACGGAAGGTAATAAAAAAAAACGAAAGTAACTAATACTCCCCTGATTAGCTCGGTAGGATCCGTGTAAAGTGGTGGTTACATCTTTCTTCAAGAAGAACGTTTGCGTGAAAAGCTCCTTCTCATCTTATGTATCTTCTTCTTGGTAAATTAAACATGCACACATTAAGAAAACAAATGAAACCTTTACGTAAAATTCGGCGGTAACAATATATATAGGACTCTATTAAACTAAGATATAATGCTTGTGGAATGGATGTTTACAGAATTTCTGGAAAATTAAGACCTGGAAAATTCCAAAAATTTATAAGTAGCTCGAAAAATGAGAAAAAGTAATCGAGTTGTTTTCGCTCCTTCTCGACCGTCGAGTTGCGATCTGAACCCGTCGGGTTATCCCGACAAAACCCGTATCGATTTTCGGAAAAATTAAATATCTTTTAAAAATTTACATCTTTAGAATATGGAAAACTTTCCTGCAAAACATCCATTATGACTCGATACAAGCATTTGACTCGAACAAACACACATGTATATCTTTTAATTAATTGAAATTCTCATGTTTACGTTTCTTTTAAAAACGTGTGTAATCCTCCCTACAATTATCCCTTATGTAAAATACCTTTATATGTAAATAAGACAAGGTTAAAGACAAAATAAAGCATTTTTACAAATTTAAACATGAGAATAAATAATCAATAAAAGATACACGACACTGTGACAACTCGCAATTTCAAGTCATTTCTCAAGTTTCACAATTTCATCATTTATCGTAAACTAGGTTTACGTGTTCCAAATTCGCGTAACCTTAAGGGTTTAGCGGCGAATTCATGATCATATCATCACGAACATTTCATATAGACTAAGTTTAGTCTACATTTCATTAACATCAATTGCATTATGTTAGTTCATTCATGTCTTTGCATTTCACCTTAAACGCGTAAATTTTATATTAAATAAACGCTATCGCGTGAGTTATTATTTTGAACATTTAATCCGTTACTTCCAAAAATGATCCCGATATATTTTTATATTTACATTTAGTTATAAAAACAATATTTTGAGTTTACCTAGTGTTCAAAATTTATTTTGTATATAAATCGTTAAATTTATATTATTACGACGTTTTTCTTAAAAACGACACGATAATTATTTTATCACTCAAATTTCACAAGGAATGTATTTTTACAATTTTTATGATCTCATTATACTTTATTTTGATCTATTAAAAGTTACTTTCATCTAAAATTTCCTTAAATACACTAATGTATATAAAACCTACAAGGTACATTTTACTTATACATTATACTTACATTTTAATTATACACATGCTAGAAAAGAAAAAAAATATATATGTTAGAGACACAACCCCTCAAAACCGGCCCTAAGGGGAGGGTGGAAGCATTTATGGGTTGGTGACTTATTTTCTACAAAAACTAGACTTATACTCCAAACTTATCAACATCAATCATTCATTCATCTCATTTTTTTTTTCAAAGTACCAAAGTTTCCTCTCTTTGTTTCATCTCTCTAAAACCGGTTCTACAAGGAAGATAGCAAGAAATCATCAAAAATTTTACAAGATCAAGTATTTACAATCTAGATCACACTCTTGTTTAGGTTTTGAAATAAAAACCTAGGGTGTTTAGGTTAAACCCTTGTTCTTTGCACCTCATCAAGTTTACTTGTAAGCATATTACTATCATTTTACATCTTTCACTTTCATTTCATATTTATCTCTTCATTTTTGGAGCAAACATGCAAGACTTGTGTTAGTTATACCATTTTTACATGATTTTTAGAGTTATATATATATAAAGTCATCCTATAATTATTCCCTTGTTAGTTATTGGTCTTGATGATGTTTAGGAACCCATGACACCCTAAGAAGGTGTATGGTAGGATTAGATTAGATTTGGAGTTGATTTGAAGGGATTGGAATAGGTTTAGTACGAGAAAAACTATTTTCGATAAATATATAAAAGTGTTCTGTCCTTATTTTGTTTTTCTGGAAAATCCGACAGTAGGCACGAAATTTTGGCCTTGATATTTAGAAAATATACTTTAAAAGCGAATCCGTGGCGCTTGAGCGGATTAAAGCGGAGTTATAACGAAGAAGTTATGAATTTTTCAAGTTTGACGACGAAATATATATTTTCGAAAAATTTCAGCAACCTATTTTTACTTTATTCGAGTCAAAAACGAGCCTTAAGCTTCATAAATTATTTCGACTTATCAAAAATATATTAGTATACTTTGATACGAAGCTAAGGACGTATAATACGTGAAAGCGGTTTGAAACGACTAAGATATACACGTTTTCATAAAATTGCCGTAACTATTATTTTCGAAAAAACTATATTATTTTTACGAGATAAGTGTTACGGTAACTAAAATGACCATGTTGAAGGCTGTTTTAACGTGGATGTGGAACTTTTGGAACGAGATGTCTTCTAATAAAATCGAGATCACCAAGCATATTTTCAAAGCGATCAACCGTTTGTATAGCGGAGTTGTAATAAATTATTTACTGGATGCTTAAACTTTGCGAAACTCACTTTTAACACAACATTTTAGACAAAATCACCATCTTTAACCCTTATTATCTTTATGTTCGAGACCTCTATGACGAAAACTCATGAACTGAAACTTCTAGATTTTGATACAAGCTTTCCAAAACCGTCGAGTTCGTTTCCTAACGTTCGGCGTACACCATTTTACGACTAGTTTTTCAAAGCCATTTTGTCACTTTCATGAAATTTCCGGCGACATTATTTTACTGACGAAAAGTGATAATTTCACTATAAATCATTACGAAACCATTGTAGGATGACATTTTGGCGTAAATACTTGTAAAGTAATTTAAGAATGGTCAAGGCGTCAAAAGGATATTTTTCGACAAAGTATTATTTTTCAAAACTCACAAATGGTATAAATAACATACGAAATGCATGCATAACATTATATCATAACTCATAACATATCATATCATTCATAATAGGTCATTTTAAGATTCACGCTACATTTCGGTGTACTCACTTTTGTCTTCGCATCATTCCACCAAGTGAGTTTCATAGCCCCTACTTTTACTTGCTTTCATAAGCTGTTTTGGGGAGATACATGCTCAACTATTTTCATTTACTTTCATAGTTACTCTAAACATTTAAGGATTCTTGTGAGTCATAGCCCTACTCTTTTAATTGTTTTGAATTACTTTTGGGGAGATACATGCTCAACTATTTTTATAACTATCATGATTATTTGAAACTACATGTTTAAGCGAATCGAATGTTTAGTCATATCCTATATCATAAATCATGGGCCCGAATGTCTTGGGATTATCCGGGCCGAATGTCTTGGGATTATCATTGAAATGAATGTCTTGGGATTATCATTGAGTGAATGTCTTGGGATTATCATTGATTTGAATGTCTTGGGATTATCATTGAAATTTGAATGTCTTGGGAACATCATTGATGTCTTGGGATTTTCATTGAGCGAATGTCTTGGTATAATTATGTCAAGTAAACATTGATACATTAAGTCATGCACTATTATGTGAATTCATTTGACATCATGCGCTTGAACATAAACTATATACATTTTGGCAATGGGTTGTGAATACACAGGTTGCAAGTTTTGTATGGGCGGAACTTGGGCCGAGTGGATTCTGATGCCTTTCTTTGCATAAACGATTTTGAAAGGCTTTACATTTCAACACAAACCCTATGAACTCACTCAACCTTTGTGTTGACACTTTTAGCATGTTTTATCTCGGTATCTAAGGCATATACTTCATGGCATGCATGTGGACACATCTTAGAGTCAGCGGTGACGACGCGTCTCACTGGGTTTTACTCACTTTAAACATCGTTTGAATTGTAACAAACTTATTTCCGCACAAGTTGATTTTCATTTGGGACCTAACTTTGTAAACTCGATTGTTTTATTAAATCAAACGATGTGTTTTCCAAACGACACTTTAGGTCGTTCAATATATCTATGAATCGTGATGCTATGACGATCAATCCCGAAATTCCATTCCATTGCAAAGCAGTAATTTGGGGTGTGATAGATTGGCATCGAGCTTGATTATAGAGAACTAGGTTGCATCATTGACCCTAGACTATAACTACATCATCATAGCATCTCATCATTTCATCACAAGTGCATGTTCACTTTGCATGCGATTTATCGTACATTTTTCGAGTTATTTACTTTCATTTCAAATCGATTGTCACATGGATGCCTCTTAAATACCCATTCCATTATTCTTTCTTCATACTCTAATGTGGAGAATTCCTTGTCATTCCCTATCACAATTTTTACATCAATTGACTCATCACCGATAACGTCGAATGCCGAGGTAAACCTTTAAGTAGGGCAAAGTCACTCTCACTCCTTTGTTTCACCACTAACATGTCGAGTTACACGTTATTCACACATTAAGTCACTAAACCATCATACATTTGAAGCACTTACGACATCTCATAACCCATTTCTTAGGAAACCGTCGATCATTTTGAAAAATAACCTCAAACTTATCATTTCTTATCACATCTCTTTGGGCGTTTATTATTGACATCGGACTTTGCTACGTCTCACATTTCCTCTTGTTTTGAAGAAGATATGGCACCAAGAAAGCTACACCTAAAATGACTCAAGCGGCTATTCAAAAGTTGGTAAGGGATAGTGTAGCCGATGCATTAAGGATTGAAAGGAAGCGGTGGGCTGCTGCTGCTTCTTTGAGGCCGCGGTCTTCTTTGAAGCCGCTAGGCTTCTTCTTCTTCAGGAAATGCGGGAGGGTCCGGAGTTAAAAGTTGTTCGTATAAGGATTTCAAAGTGGAGATCCCACTAAGTTTAGAGGTATCGAAGGAGCCACCGCCATGGTTCGATGGTTCGAGAAATTGGAGTCCGTGTTTTGATATGTAATTGCCGGATGATAGCAAGGTCAAGTTTGCTACAGTACACTACTTGATGGAGCATTGTCGTGGTGGAACTCTTATGCTCAACCGATGGGAATGGAAAATGCTTTCAAGCTCACTTGGGAGCAATTCAAAGGTTTGGTAACAAAGAAGTTTTGTCCTCGTCTGAGGTGAAGAAGTTGGAGACCGAATTCTATGAGTTGGTAACTATTGGGTATGACATTGACACTTACATTCGAAGGTTTCAAGAATTGGCCGTGTTATGCCCATCTATGGTTTCGGATAATGAGAAGCTACGGAGGCTTTCATTGAAGGACTTCACGAGATTATTCAAGGTGATGTGACTTCCTTTGATCCGCAAACGATTGAGGAATCTATTCGATTGTCTCAAAAGCTTATGGCACAAGTAGTAAAGAGGGCAACACCACCAACACCAACCGTAACAACAATACCAACAACCGCACCAACTACAACAATAACCACCAACAATAACAATAATCACACCATCAACAACAACACCAACAACCAAACTAACCACAATAAAAGGAAATGGGAAAAGCGACCAAGGAGGTTATAACAACAACAACCAAAACCGTAACACTAACCATCATCAACAACGAATAGAGGGCAAGAAACCGCAATGGTTTATGTTCTTTGCACCAATAGAAGCGAGAGGTTATCTTGGAACCTACCGCTATGTAATCGATGTAAGTATCATCACACGGGTCTTTGTCTGTTAAGTGCTACAAGTGTCAAAAACTAGGACACCATGCCGAGAATTGTAGAGGCAAGACCATAGTTACGTGCTTCGGATGTGGGGAACAAGGACACTATCGAAGTCAATGTCCTCAAAACCAAGGTCAACAAGTCGAAGGTGCTCATGGGAATGTATACATGTTAGGAGGAGGAGGAGCTCGTCAAGGTATCAACGACGCGGAAGACTAAAGAAGTTCGGAAACTAACAGTCTTAATTTTCCTTATGTACTATGTAGTACTAAGTTTATGTTTTCCATCGTATCCGAATCTTTATAACTTAAAGATGTATTACTTTTGATAAACCACTCGTTGTAAAATATTCTCATCTATCGTACTTTATTTTCTTTTCGATTTGTTATTACTTACGAGAATTTTCTTCTTTTTACTTCATCGACCATTTTAACGACACGGTTTAAATCCTTGTAAGCATCGAGAGTTATAACAACTAAACCGAACGTCACATCATCGTTCCTTAATTATACATAGCCTAGCTAACTATGTCTAATTCTGGAGGGATCATGTTATGTTGGGAGCAGTTAATTATAAATCTTAGTGCAAGCAAAATCTTCACATATTTCAAAGTCAAAGTGTTACTTATGAGAGATTCATCCGATATTTTCTTTACTACGATGTTTTATACACTCTCAATCATCGACGACCGTAACGACACTTCTCCATGTCTTTTCTCCTCGTTATTCATCACAAACTCAAAGATTCGATAGACCAACACGAACTGAATTCAGGGACTGAATTCCTTTTGATGGGCGAATGTGACAACTCGCAATTTCAAGTCATTTCTCAAGTTTCACAATTTCATCATTTATCGTAAACTAGGTTTACGTGTTCCAAATTCGCGTAACCTTAAGGGTTTAGCGGCGAATTCATGATCATATCATCACGGACATTTCATATAGACTAAGTTTAGTCTACATTTCATTAACATCAATTGCATTATGTTAGTTCATTCATGTCTTTGCATTTCACCTTAAACGCGTAAATTTTATATTAAATAAACGTTATCGCGTGAGTTATTATTTTGAACATTTAAACCGTTACTTCCAAAAATGATCCCGATATATTTTTATATTTACATTTAGTTATAAAAACAATATTTTGAGTTTACCTAGTGTTCAAAATTTATTTTGTATATAAATCGTTAAATTTATATTATTACGACGTTTTTCTTAAAAACGACACGATAATTATTTTATCACTCAAATTTCACAAGGAATGTATTTTTACAATTTTTATGATCTCATTATACTTTATTTTGATCTATTAAAAGTTACTTTCATCTAAAATTTCCTTAAATACACTAATGTATATAAAACCTACAAGTTACATTTTACTTATACATTATACTTACATTTTAATTATACACATGCTAGAAAAGAAAAAAATATATATTTTGGAGACACAACCCTCAAAACCGGCCCTAAGGGGAGGGTGGAAGCATTTATGGGTTGGTGACTTATTTTCTACAAAAACTAGACTTATACTCCAAACTTATTAACATCAATCATTCATTCATCTCATTTTTTTTTCAAAGTACCAAAGTTTCCTCTCTTTGTTTCATCTCTCTAAAACCGGTTCTACAAGGAAGATAGCAAGAAATCATCAAAAATTTTACAAGATCAAGTTTTACAATCTAGATTACACTCTTATTAAGGTTTTGAAATAAAAACCTAGGGTGTTTAGGTTAAACCTTTGTTCTTTGCACCTCATCAAGTTTACTTGTAAGCATATTACTATCATTTTACATATTTCACTTTCATTTCATATTTATCTCTTCATTTTTGGAGCAAACATGCAAGACTTGTGTTAGTTATACCATTTTTACATGATTTTTAGAGTTATATATATATAAAGTCATCCTATAATTATTCCCATGTTAGTTATTGGTCTTGATGATGTTTAGGAACCCATGACACCCTAAGAAGGTGTATGGTAGGATTAGATTAGCTTTGGAGTTGATTTGAAGGGATTGGAATAGGTTTAGTACGAGAAAAACTATTTTCGATAAGTATAAAAGTGTTCTGTCCTTATTTTGTTTTTCGGAAAATCCGACGATGGCACGAAATTTTGGCCTTGATATTTAGAAAATATACTTTAAAAGCGAATCCGTGGCGCTTGAACGGATTAAAGCGGAGTTATAACGAAGAAGTTATGAATTTTTCAAGTTGACGACGAAATATATATTTTCTGAAAAATTTCAGCAACCTATTTTTACTTTATTCGAGTCAAAAACGAGCCTTAAGCTTCATAAATTATTTCGACTTATCAAAAATATATTAGTATACTTTGATACGAAGCTAAGGACGTATAATACGTAGAAAACGGATTTGAAACGACTAAGATATACACGTTTTCATAAAATTGCCGTAACTATTAATTTCAGCAAAACTATATTATTTTTACGAGATAAGTGTTACGGTAACTAAAACGACCATGTTGAGGGCTGTTTTTAACGTGGATGTGGAACTTTTTGGAACGAGATGTCTTCTAATAAAATCGAGATCACCAAGCATATTTTTCAAAACGATCGACCGTTTGTATAGCGGAGTTGTAATAAATTAGTTACGAATGCTTAAACTTTGCCGAAACTCATTTTTAACCAACATTTTAGACAAAATCACCATCTTTAACCCTATTATCTTTATGTTCGAGACCTCTATGACGAAAACTCATGAACTGAAACTTCTAGATTTTGATACAAGCTTTCCAAAACCGTCGAGTTCGTTTCCTAACGTTCGACGTACACCATTTTACGACTAGTTTTTCGAAGCCATTTTTGTCACTTTCATGAAAATTCCGACGACATTATTTTACGACGAAAAGTGATAATTTCACTATAAATCATTACGAAACCATTGTAGGATGACATTTTGACGTAAATACTTGTAAAATAATTTAAGAATGGTCAAGACGTCAAAAAGGATATTTTTCGACAAAGAGTATTATTTCCAAAACTCACAAATGGTATAAATAACATACGAAATGCATGCATAACATTATATCATAACTCATAACATATCATATCATTCATAATAGGTCATTTTCGAGATTCACGCTACATTTCAGTGTACTCACTTTTGTCTTCGCATCATTCCACCAAGTGAGTTTCATAGCCCCTACTTTTACTTGCTTTCATAACTGTTTTGGGGGAGATACATGCTCAACTATTTTCATTACTTTCATAGTTACTCTAAACATTTAAGGATTCTTGTGAGTCATAGCCCCTACTCTTTTAATTGTTTTGAATTACTTTTGGGGAGATACATGCTCAACTATTTTTATAACTATCATGATTATTTGAAACTACATGTTTAATCGAATCGAATGTTTAGTCATATCCTATATCATAAATCATGGGCCGAATGTCTTGGGATTATCCTGAATGTCTTGGGATTATCATTGAGCTGAATGTCTTGGGATTATCATTGAGCTGAATGTCTTGGGATTATCATTGAGCTGAATGTCTTGGGATTATCATTGAGCTGAATGTCTTGGGATTATCATTGAGCTGAATGTCTTGGGAACATCATTGAGCTGGATGTCTTGGGATTTTCATTGAACTGAATGTCTTGGTATAATTATGTCAAGTAAACATTGATACATTAAGTCATGCACTATTATGTGAATTCATTTGACATCATGCGCTTGAACATAAACTATATACATTTTGGCAATGGGTTGTGAATACACAGGTTGCAAGTTTTGTATGGGCGGAACTTGGGCCGAGTGGATTCTGATGCCTTTCTTGCATAAACGATTTTGAAAGGCTTTACATTTCAACACAAACCCTATGAACTCACTCAACCTTTGTGTTGACACTTTTAGCATGTTTTATCTCGGTATCTAAGGCATATACTTCATGGCATGCATGTGGACACATCTTGAGTCGCGGTGACGACGCGTCTCACTGGGTTTTACTCACTTTAAACATCGTTTGAATTGTAACAAACTTATTTCCGCACAAGTTGATTTTCATTTGGGACCGAACTTTGTAAACTCGATTGTTTTATTAAATCAAACGATGTGTTTTCAAACGACACTTTAGGTCGACACTTTAGGTCGCAAACAATTCAATATATCTTGTAGCTAGACTCAAAGTCGTGCCCTACGTCGTGATGCTATGACGTTTGGTTCGATAAGCCTTTTCAATCCTCCATCGGTCATAATTCCAATGTGCATCGTAAATTGACCTAGCACTCCCTTCTCCTACCACTATTTTGGACATCTTACAATCAATGATGGCACTAGCGGTAGCTAAGAATCCTCTTCCTACTAGCAATGGGCATGTCGGGTCCTTATTCATGTCTAGCACATGGAAATCAGCCAAAAGAGTCAACTCTCCTACGTGTACTACCATGTCTTTTATTATCCCTACCGGATATGCAATACTACCGTCCGCTAGACCTAAGATGGTTTCCGTTGGTTCTATCTTACCTAAGTTAAGGCTTCTATGGAGGGACTACGGAACAAGATTGATGCATGATCCTAAGTTGGCTAGAGCATCGAGAGGTTTGGAAGTTCCAAGCCTACACGGAAGAGTGTATAGCCCGGGATCGTCTAACTTCTTAGGTAAATTATTTCGCACAAAAGCGGACCCATGTTTTCCAAGTTTTAGTTCTTGCTCATATTTTTCTTTTAAAGCATTATAATAAGGTGCATGAGCTAAGACTTCAAGAACCGGTCTTTCTTGATGGAGTTCCTTGTACTCCTCTTCTAGATTAGGTTTGGGTTCTTGGTTGATGGGTTTCTCAAGAGTAGGTTCTACCAATGGTGCGGGGCCTTGGTACCTCATTTTGGATTGCTTGAAACCCTTGTTGATAGCGTTTACCGAGTGAATCATAAGATGCGAGGGGCATGGATGCGCACTCTCCCATGGTGAACAAGAACATGAAGTCGATGAAATCGAACTCACTTTTGGGTTCTTTATAGTATCACTTGATAGTGCACCAATTTCCCGGTAATTAAAGGCTTTTAAGAGGGCATCAAGTTTGTTTATCATCTCGCCTTGTCGTCGCTTAAAATCGGCTTCAAGCTTAGTCAATCGAGTTTCTTGAGATGACGTGAATCTAGATGCAATTGCCTCAAGACTAGTGGGGTTCCCAGTGTTTAGAGGGTTGAACCTATTAGGTGGACTAGATGAGCTTTGGGTTGTGCTTTAATTTTGGTTCCACTTAAGGTTAGGGTGATTTCTCCATGAGGGGTTGTAAGAGTTTCCTAAGTTGTTTTGTTTCGGGCTTGAAACTGTACCACTTCTCTCCTACTCCGTCGGTACGCGTGGAGGCGTAGTCCGGAAAAGCTTGTTCGAGGATTCTTGTGCAATCACGAGTGTCATGGGGACCACTACATAACTCACAAGGTAGAGTGATTTTATTCACTTGATGTGAAGACTTAGGATTTTCGTAGGAACTCATTAGGAATTTAACTTGATCTTCAAGCTCAAGCATCCTACGGTCGGAAGGTTGTGAGTCAATGGGAGGCAAGGAGATTGCCTTAACGGTTTTGGGTAACTCACGGGGGTCATTCCAGCTTTCGTTGTCATAAAGAGCAAGGTCCTCTATTATACCCCATGATTCTTCCGCGGTGAGATCACTAAGTTTTCCACCGGCCGCTTGATCAATGGATCACTTGGTGGGGAAGTTGACATGATCATAGAAGAGTTGGACTTGGAGCCAAAGATCAATGCCGTGATGAGGGACTTTATGCTTCGTAGAGAGATTCACCTTGACGTTGTTGGAACATCAAGATATCATTCCTAAGCTTAGTGGTTCTCCCTGGTGGGAAAAACTGAGCAAGGAAGCGAGAGGTGAGATCATCCCAACTTGAGATGGAGCCGTGGAAGTCGCTCAAGCCAATTACTAGCTTGGTCCCGTAGAGAGAATTGGAAGAGACGCAGACGTGTGGTCTCCCGAGTAGTAGCATCGAGGTCGATGGAATCGACAATTTAAGGAAATCCATAAGATGCTGATTAGGATCTTCGGAACGAAGTCCATGGAATGCACATCCGTTTTGCACCAACCGGATGGTGTTGGATCGCAGGGCCGTAGTTTGGGCTTGCTCAGGAAGCTCAATGGTGTTCCTATAGCCTAGGTGGCTTGGTCTCGAGTATTCACCAAGAGTACAGCCTCTTGGCGGGTCATTTGGTGGTAGGTTGATGAATGATGGTTGGTTATCACCTTCCGTGATGAAAAGTGATGGGGTTACTAACAAAGGTCACGAAGAAGGGGGATAGACTACGAGGAAGCTAAAAATTGGAAAAAAGCTTACTCGATAGGAATCAAGCAAGGAAACCTAAACGAGGTGGATTCCTAACTAGCTATTGTATTCCCGCAGCGGTGCCAAAAACTTGATAACGCTACACGCGTCGTTCGGGTCAAAGGAACTTCCTTTTAAATCGAGCAAGTTTTCAACACCCTAGCGATGAACCTAATCGTTGTAGTGTAGTATTAGGGTAAGCCATGGGAATTGATATCGTTCTCTAGGGGAATAGGAATGCTAGTGAGAAGTTACTATGCTAAGGTTGGGGTTGAGGAAGATTATTTTTTATCTTTTTATGTTTTTAAGAAATAGAAAGGTACGAATCTCGGGGTATTGGATTTGGGGGTTGGTATTTCTACCAATTACTCTATTTGTCTAATTATCTAATCTAAGGTGTATGTAGTCTATGTCTAATTATTGTGTGCTCGTATGATGATTTAAAGATGTGTTTACTTAGGTTTTATTACTCCTTAATTATCTCCTATTGATGGTTGAATCGTCACGTCCTTATTCTTAATCGCGTTGTGTGTCTAAGGTCGTAGGGTATGCGTTTATCCCTAACTCTTTGAAACTACCAAAGGTTATTGCCTACAAAATCTCTAGGATTTATAAACTTAACACTAAGGTACTCTTCGGATGGTTTAGCCATCATATGACTCTAGGTACTATAAGCTAAGGTTCACAAAGATTAATCAAGCATTACCTATACAACGGATGACCTATCGCAATACTAGATCATTAACAATTAAGATAAGAGACAACCAATCAATATTTAATAATTAAGTTTCATATTCCCTAAGCAAACACACAAGTAAATTAGCCGGACATAGGAAACATGCAAGCATACACACAATTAATTGAAGACATAATTAAATTAATGAAGTAAAACACTTATCTTGATGTAAGATAGGGTATGAAACCCTAAAATCTTGTACAATCTGACCTTGGTTCGGTTTAGGTTTTTACTCCAAAAGACTACACACGAAAACTAAAAATTCGGATTCTATATATAAGATTACACATGCGACGGCGTCACCTTTGATTTGTGGCGCCGTCGGTCACCGTTATTAGGGTTTCGTCTTGGCCACGTTAGTCTTGCGACGGCGTCACCTTATGCTTGTGGCCGTCCCTTCGATCTCGGCGTCGTCTAAATCAAATCTAGGCCGTCTAAGTTGCGACGCCTACTCTTTTAAAACCTAAAGCCGTCACTTGTAAATGAGCAATTTGGCTCTTGAGCCATCACAAAAGTTGTTCGATGGCGTCACTAGTTATGCTGACGCCGTCACCTTCGATTCAATGACACAGTGTCTCGATTCTTGACTTTGGCCATTTTCTTCGTATATTCGTGCCTTTTCGTCCGAATAAGTGTCATTCCAGCATTTTGCCTTCAAGATACCTAAAAAGTGAAAAGGAACGATATTAAGTAATAACGGATACAAAAGTGATCAAATAAGGGCTTAAACGACCCCTCAAAAAGGTACATTTTAAAAACTTGTCAATAGCAATAGTAGGCTCATAACCCCCACCCGATTTATCTTCCAGAAATAAAGATGCATTAAAATCACCAAGTAGGACCCAAGGCTTATCTCGCATAAGACTACCATGAACCTCAAGTTTATGCCACAGCACACGCCGATCAATATAGTAATTGTGAGCATAAACAAATGAAACAAAGAACGCTTTATTGTCAGCTTTAACATTAACCTGCACATGCATAACCTGGTTAGTTTGGGACATAAGTAAAACATCAATGATCGCATCATCCCACCCAAGGATAATACGGGAACCTTTATCAAACAAACACCCATTAGACGTCCACTTCCAGCCACGATAAACCTTAGCACACGTATCATAAACACAAGACACATCAACATGAGACTCTAAAATAGCACATAAACACAAATTATTCTCATTTACCACCTGCCGAACCTCTTTTTGTTTAGGGGAATGGTTCAATCCCCTAATATTCCAGGAAGCAACACTAAACATTAAAAATGTTAGATGCATGAGTGCTTGCCCCTGTGGTATTAGTAACACCCGTCGAAGTAGAAGCCATAAAACCCGACGTTTCATCATAAACATTCAGCAAATCATCATCCCCATCAGGCTCATCCTCCGTGTGAGTAACCATAGAATCATTTTCCACCCCCTCACCAAGAGCCCCAAATGAGTTAGTAAGCGTAATACCAGAATCCTTTGCCAAATTATGTTTAGCACTACTTTTATTGGCTTCAGGTTGCGCACCAGAATTAATCGCACTAGCATTAACAGTAGACGAGCTAGGGACTGATATTCAGGTAGTAGCAGTCGAATTAGTAGACTTATTAGGCACCTGCGTATTAGACACATTACTAGTAGTCGAAGCTACATTTTTAGGGTTAGTAGTACCTTTAGGTTGATAAAAAAGTTTCTGACCCACCTTCATACCACCACGTGAGGCACCACCCTTCCCTGTATTACGTTTAGTTCCAACAGTTTGAAACCCATCCGCATCCTTTTCCACCACATTAACAGCAGGGGTAACCTTTTTAGGACATTGGTCACAAGTATGGCCAAATATTTTACATGTATCACATCGCGGTGGCTTCCATTCATACTCCACCCTTATAGTTTCTTTAGTATAGCCCATCCCATTCATCAAAGGAACACCAATTACCAAACTAGTTTTCAATTCAGTCTCAGAATTAACCTCAATCAAAGCACGCGTAAAGCTACAGCGGCCCCACGATTCTAAACACATCGTAGTAGTAAAGGAATCAAGCATTACAGGGGTACCAATTTTTGTAGCATTGAGACTAAGACCATCCTCTGAAAATACAGCCATGGGGACATCGTGAAGCTTTACCAAAAAGGAACATGAGTTAAATCTTCTTTCAATAAGTTGGTATTCATAGTCCAAGGTTTCAAAATAATGGGGATATTACGAATCATCCAAGGACCCTCTTCAAGCACATCCTCTAAACCTTTTTGCGTATCAAATTTGAAAAAGAAAAAACCCTTGGCATTCATCATCACCCTCTTAAGCCCATATTTCACCCATGTAGTGCGTACATAGTACTCCACGACAGGGAAAGCAACCCTTTTACCAATAAAGTAACCGTAAATGGTATTATCAAAACGGATATTAATATCCTCAACAACCTTAAAAGGAATAGAAAGTTCGACATCCACCATTAAATTTTCAGATTCCAATGGTCTAAAATTCGCCTTACCCTTTTTATTACTAGCACTAGTAGCATTCACATACGAGGTTGTTTTCGTGTGTAACACCCTCAGTTTTTGAATAGCAGCGGAAGCTAATTGAGGATATTACTTATTAACACAAAGTACACATTACAGAAAACGACTCTAAATGAGACGTTTTAAAATACATTATCATTCGTATTTATTCATAATATCAGAGTAGAGGTCCCATAATGTACATAATAAGTTTAAAAGTTTTCGAATGATAATATGCATAGTCTTCAAAATGCCTATTCCGTGTGCCTTCATTCGTGTGCCAAACATATCTTACGGACCTGAGATAAAACATGCCGAAAAGAAAATACAATGGTTGAGTGAATTCATACTTTTGAAAACAGTAGTGTACAATAGTTATAGTATAATTGCAATGTGTACAATTATCTTCTTGATAGTTATTATTGCTCTAAGCTCATGGAACTCACGATGATTGTTGTATATATATATCACGAGCGATATATATATATATATATATATATATATATATATATATATATATATATATATATATATATATATATATATATATATATATATATATATATATAAGTAACTTTCCCAGTAGGTATTTTGCCATATACCTAGGTAATTCAAATAAAGTGCGTTTGGTTACCGATCCGGCTAACACAAACAGGATTAAATCAATCCCGATAGGCCTATCCACTATATTTGCGCTCACTCCCGGTGATTAGTGGTCCATGATATTGGGGACTTTTGGCATAAACAACTTAGGCATGCAATAATCTGATCAAGGCATTCGGTTTTCAAGTAATTGTCCATAACAAAACAATTTAGCATGTATCTCCCCCAAGTAGTTTATAAAACAGTTAAACAAAAGTTGGGGCCATGAACTCACCGTAGTTATCAGTAGTAGCTTATAGCAATAACAGTGTATGTCGAGACTGCGATCTTTAGTGATTACCTACGAAAGTATAGTAATTATGTTTTAGTATAGTTTTCAATATAAGTGTACAAGTATATGTAATTTGTTGGCTTATGATGTTGTACATGGATATTAAGTTAAGGTATCCCTTAAGTGTTTGTTTGGCTCATAGCCTTTTTATAAATGACCTCGTACCACCGTTCGGGCTATCAAAATCAAGAGGTCATATAGTAATCGCACGAGGAGCCAGGACACTTTAAATCGTAAATCCACAACTTGTCGATACGATACCCCCAAGAGGCCTCTTTATGAAAATGAATTTCCCTACTATTGTAGTACTTATCATTTATAAGTAAGTATTTGACGAGACAAATGTTGTATAAAACATATGTCATCTTTCGTCAAAGACTATTTGAGTGGTGAGGTGATAGTGTTGTGATGAAATAATTTCGGCGTGTCATATTATGATGTTGTGTAATATAAAGGTTTCAAAAGTAGTTTTTAGACTAATATGTTCATGGTTTTAAATAAAAGTTAAAACTTGTGAAAATGGTATTTATATAGTTTATGTGTCATATAATCATTTTGTCAAAATCTAGTAAAGTTTCATCTAATGACCAAGTTTTTGAAACAATTTTCGAGTTAACATACCCAAACTAGTCGTAACTCGGCCGCCATCTTCTACTACTATTCCGGCCAAAAAAACGACCTAATCACGGCCTCTCTACCCTCTTATGATTCCTTGTCATTCGTGGGTATGCAATCCGTTGTTTAGGGTTTGTGTTTTCTTTCATAAGAAGGCGGCTGAGGGTGTTATTTGTTATTAATATTAACGATTTCCTCATAAACACTATTGAGTCGATTCCTTATTCCTGTTTCATGATTCTTTGATCGTTTTGGTTTTAGGGTTTCGATCTTACGGTTTTATCTGTTCTATAAAACCGTTTTGTTGGGTTTTTATTGGCGGCTTCGAAACCCTAACTTTTCTTTATTATCTAATTGTTCCTGCGATTTAGAGGAGTCGATTTATGATTTAGGGATTCGAAGTTTGTGACTATACATTATATCTAAACCGCCTTTAGGTTATTATGTCGATCTTTTAATGGGGATTACATGTCGGTTTTGATTTCATCTAAAGATCGTTTTCTTGCATATATTATCCTCATGGTGCTGATTGCCTATTTTTGAGGAATGTTTTGCTGGAATGGCCTTATAACGATTATAAAACCTTTTGGTTTTTACATTCAATGTTGTATGGTGCTTAGTGAATTACGGAACCCTAATTTAGGGTTGTGTATCTTTCTTGGTCAGATATGCTTGTTCGTGATGTTGAATCTGGTTGCTGAACTGATTGTCAACCTTTGCAAGGGGTTGCTTGATGTTCGTTGGTTATGTTCTTAATGGTTAAACCATGATCGTGGGTTGGGGAGATGGATATTCTGGTGTGAGCTTGTATACATTGTATATAGTTAGGGTTCGTAAACAATTGTACTACAACCATTGGTTTCGATCTAAGATAAGCCGTAACGGCTTGTTATTGTTGATGTTGGTTGTCTTGCTTTAGGGATCATTGTACATCATTTAAAGTCATGCTGCCAATCTTATTAATATTGCCTTTTGATCGATGATACTGGTTTCTAAGGAAGTTAGGGTTGTTTGATCATGATATCGTTACTTAGACATGGTATTGTTCTGGTTATCTATTGGTCTTGAATGATGCTGCTATTGTTATCAGTTTATGATCATGTCAATGACCTGGTATGTCTTGTGATGATTGTTGATGGATGTTAGGGTCGTTTACCCTATTGTTTTCTTGTACGTGTGGCAAACATGGATTGCAAGGGCTGATGTCATTGGATTCTTGAATGTTTTGATGTTGGTACGATGGTGTGGACTTGGTGGTTGTTTGATTTGATCATTATTAGTACACAACAGGTTTGGCGAGGGTTATTTGTCCCTTTGATGCTTATTCATGGTCTATCATTGTTGTTGCTAATGATGTCATGTCATGTTCCATCATTGTTGTTGCATTTGACTTGATCCTTGGTTGTTGTCTTCATGTGTTTCATTCGTATTTGTTGGAAGATTGGTTCAAGTTCGGATATGCTGGAAGGTTGGGTCGCTTAGACCATGTTTATGCTTCAAATTCGATTTGCTACGGAAGTCACTCTTATTAGGTTATTAGATTATGCTTTTTGCATAATACTAATAGAAGAGAAAATTGGTTGAAGCTGGAAGTTTGAACTACTATGACGATTTGATGATTCAAGGATTTGTCTAATTGAATTGCATTTAATTTGTGTTATTTTTATACTCGTTGTAGTTTATGTTCAATGTAAGTTTATGTTCATTGTAAGTTATAAGAATGGCGTGTCATTCTTATATGAGACTCTGTAAGTGTCCTAAAGGACTGAAATGAGGGAAGTCACCCTCATCCTATGTACTTCAACGCTTTTTGGTGTAATGAATTTTACCGGGGTGTATTAACCATTTTACCCAAAAAACTAGTCGTAACTTAGCCGCACGGAACAACTTTGAAACAACAATCATGGTCATATCTAGTGGTTATATTTAAGTTAAAATAGCTTGAGACATAAGCCTTGGCATAACCTTGGCTTTGTTTTGTCTCAAAGAATCAAAATACAAGTAAGTTTCCATGACTATGGTTGTTTTCTAGTCACAACAGGTCCGTTTAGTATTTGCTATTTTTAGGACTTTTCGTTCACTTTCTGCTTATGTGCCCCCGAGTTTATGAAGAAAATTTCATGCCGAGCAATTTTCGTGTTTTACACTTTTGCTGATTCGGAGCAGAAAAGGGTTTAAATCGCGTTTTAAAATCGTTTCAGAAGACTTTTGACTTAATAACCAATTTCATCTAGCCATCTTCTTTTAACCATAACTTTCTATCTATAAGTCCATTTCAAGTGATTCAAAAGCTCAAATTCTAGTTTTTACTTCCTCTAACAACTTCTTAAACTTAATCAAGTCCAAAGTTTATGATTTTTATGTTAAAACTCATGACAATTTACTAGTTTCTTACTAGTTGTCTTAATGAGTTTCTACACTAGTTTTTACCCATCAATTTTATGTACAACATCATGCAAGCCTTATTACATGTACTACTTATATCAAATTACATCAAATAATCCTAAATATCATTACAACCATATTGAATGACATGAAATTTAAACAACTTCTTACAAGACTTAGGTTGAATGGTCACAAGAACAATCAAGCCTAAACCCCCATCAATCTTCAATCCTTGTCTTCAACTTCTTAACCCAAGCTTACAAACCCTTTTTACCCTTGTAATAACCTTCTTACTTCAGCCCCTTATGCCTTGAATATCTTCTAATTTACCCTTGAAATCAACAAAACAACCCTAGGATCATGTAGCAACCAACTCTAGCTCCATCTTCTTAGTAATTTTTGTAGTATGAATCAAAGTGATAATTGGTGTTTCGGGATTGAAGTGGACGGTAAAGGAGGAGAGAACCAAGAGAGTTTTGTGATTGTTTTGCATGTAAAATGATAAGAGATAAGGTGAATTTGTTTAAGTGGGGGACAAGGGGGGTGAGGTGTAGTGTTACGTGTTTAGCTATGGCCATGTGGCCTTGTGAAGGGCTCATCAAATGCCACCTCAATTTTGAGGTGGTAGTTTGTGTATTCTTGTGATAAAGTGTAGTTTTTAGGGTATAGTTTGGTCCCAGTAATTACTAATGTTAAGCCCTTAATTCACGAAACTTAAAACCGGGTAACGTAAAAATGTAATACTTCCAAAAATGTTAAAACTTGTCAACATACTCCAACTAGGTCTATTAAAAGTATGATAAGTCTAATATGATGTTTCTATGTTGTTAAAACCTAATAACGTAGGTTCGGGCACGCGTATTACTTAAAGGTAAAATGTGTACCTAAAATTTGGCAAAGTGGCAATAATTCATATGAATTATGACTAGTGGTGAAACTAAAGTATTTTTGAACACATAGACTTTTCATAGTCTTGTGTTGGTTGTGAGGATAATTCACACTATTTAATTTTTGAGATTACTAATATAAGTAGTTAAAAGTAATTTATATAACGTAAAATAGTAAAATATAGACCTGAAATATGCGAGGTGCTACAGCCTTCCACCGTTACGGAAATCATGTCCTTATGATTTAGTTTGATGTACCCGAGAAGAGATGCGGATATTTCTGTCGCATTTGGTCCTCTCTTTCCCAGGTGTATTCAGGCCCTCGGCGAGAATTCCAGCGTACTTTAACGATGGGGATTCGGCTTTGTTTCAACTGTTTGACCTCACGGTCCATTATTTCAATAGGTTCCTCAATAAAATGTAGCTTGTCATCGAGCTTAATCTCGTCTAGTGGAATGACAAGGCTTTCATCGGATAGACATTTCTTAAGATTTGACACGTGGAAAGTGTTATGGATTCCACTTAATTCTTGAGGTAGCTTGAGTTTGTATGCTACCGGACCAACTCTTTCAAGGATTTTGAATGGTCCAATATATCGTGGACTTAGTTTCCCACGTTTTCCAAAACGGATTACGCCTTTCCATGGCGAGACTTTTAGCATAACCCTATCTCCAATTTGAAATTCCAAGGGTTTTCGCCTAGTGTCAGCATAACTTTTCTGGCGATCTCTAGCAGCTTGTAATCTGCTTTTGATCTGAATAATCTTTTCAGTTGTGTCCCGTACAATTTCTGGGCCGGTGAGTTGAACATCGCCAACCTCATACCAAAGATACGGAGATCGACACTTTCGACCATACAATGCTTCGTACGGTGATGATTTAAGACTGGAATGATAGCTATTGTTGTAAGAGAATTAGACTAATGGTAAATGATAGTCCCAGCTTTTACCAAAATCGATAATACAAGCTCTTAGCATATCTTCCAAGGTTTGTATGGTTCTTTCGCTTTGACCGTCAGTTTGCGGATGATAGGCAGTACTCATGTCTAGTTTAGTTCCAAAAGCTTTCTGAAGTGACTGCCAAAATTTTGAAGTAAATCTGCTATCTCTATCTGAGATAATTGAAATTGGTACACCGTGTCTAGAAACTATTTCTTTGATGTACAGCTTGGTCAGCTGATCCATATCACAAGTTTCTTTGATTGGAATAAAATGAGCAGATTTTGTTAAACGGTCAACAATTACCCAAATGGCGTCATAACCGCTCGTTACAGGTAATTTTGTAACAAAATCCATCGTGATTCTTTCCCATTTCCACATAGGAATCTCGGGTTGTTTTAGTAATCCTGATGGTTTTTGACACTTGGCCTTGACCTTAGAACATGTCAGGCACTTACCAACATATTTGGCAATATCGGCCTTCATGTTAGGCCACCAATATAGCATTTTGAGATCATGATACATTTTGTCAGACCCTGGATGAATGGAGTACTTTGACTTATGCGATTCATGCATAATCAAATCCCGTACACCTCCATAGAGTGGTATCCAACTTCGGTTTTGGAAGCATAACGTTCCATCAGAACGCTTTACCAAACCGTTTTTGTTCTCTAACATACCGTAGAGATTCTCTTTGGGTCGCTTTTCTTCTTTGATTGCTTCAGTTTATGCTGCAAGGATTTGTGAGGGTAGTGGTGATATGATCATCATTCCCAACGATCTAACCTTTAGAGGTTTGAGTCGCTCTTTTCTACTAAGAGCATCTGCCACGACGTTTGCCTTACCCGGGTGATAACGAATTTCACAGTCGTAATCACTAAGTAATTCTAACCAGCGGCGTTGTCCAATGTTTAGATCTTTCTGATCAATAATGTGTTGCAAGCTTTTTTGATCTGTGTATACTATACACTTTGTGCCGTAGAGATAATGTCTCTAGATTCGAAGAGCAAAAACGACTGACCCTAACTCTAAGTCATGAGTGGTGTAGTTTTTCTCGTGCTTTTTAAGTTGTCGTGAGGCATAAGCTATCACCTTCTATCTTTGCATTAACACTGCTCCCAAAACTTTATACAAAGCATCACAGTACACAAAAAAGTCTTCGTTGCCCTCAGGTAACGCTAAGATAGGTGCACTGCACAATTTCTCCTTTAGAAATTGAAATGCTTCTTCTTCTTTTTCGCCCCAATCGAATTTCACATTCTTTTGAGTCAATTTAGTTAAAGACTTTGCTATCTTGGAAAAACCTTCAATGAATCTACGGTAATATCCAGCAAGTCCTAAAAATTGACGTATTTCCGTTGGATTTGTAGGGGCAGCCCAAGTCTTTATGGACTCTATCTTGGCGGGATCCACATGAATTCCATGACTATCAATTACTAGCGGTTGCAAGTGCCTCGGCAACAGCGGTAGTTTTTATGACCTCGGACCTCGGTGATCGTGGCAAAGATTTGTAGCGGCGCTTCGGCTCAATTCTAAGTGCGTCAGCCACTTTATCGGCAACCATTTTATCAATAGCAGCTTGGCTTTTCGTTTTAGGTGGCATGATTCTATCAATTAAACAAGAGATGTGGTATAAGTATGATGTTGGATAATAAGCACGATTAGAAATGATAGAAGAACAACGTTGGAAATTAAATCACAACACAAGACGAGATAGATTTATACAACAAAAGTTAAATTCATATATAGTTAATCGGTTATATCGAGTTACAAAATCGAAACCCGTGATGAGTTTCTTCAAAATTCTTGTGAAACTATCGATCGAGAATTACATTGTTTACTAGCTATTACATAATCTACTAAGTCTTCTAACTATTATAACAAAACTAGTCTTTCAAGAGTCCGGAGATTGATGCGGCTCGGGCTGATTGTTATTCCCGTGAGCAGCCAACACATCAATGGCGTCATTTGGGCGAAACTTCCTAGAGCCTCCCAGTTCTTTGAACATGATCCGCATTTCTGCCCGTACGTTGTAGAGATCGGTTTCGAGCCTAATACGATCGATTTGAGCAATCTCTAACTTCGTTTCTGCTGAAGCTATGCGGCGTTTCAATTCTTTAATCTGCTCGCCGTCTTCATTTTGTGCTCTATCCATACGGGTGACTTTGTTCTTGAGCACTGGAAATCCGGTTATAGGATCCAAGACAATGTCTTCCACACGTGTAAGGCCATCTCGGATATCTCTCATATCCAAGATTGCCAGATCAGTTTGTTTTTTAGCATTAACGGTTTCAACTCTTATTGAAGAGATCTCCGTTTCAAGACGACGCATTGCCCTTGACAGAAAGTGGACATGATTTTGAAGTGTCGTGATATCTTGTCTTAGGCGTCCCATTTCGTACCTAGGGAAGTTTGGAAAAGTATTAGATGGTCCTCCAACTTCATAGGTAGGGGAAGGGCCTCCAATGATATAAGGCCTTCCTCCAGTAGCGGGAGTAACCGAAACAGGAATTTCAGAGTTTGCTGGAGTAAATGATGGTGATGGTGGAGGTGGAGATCCGTTGAATATGACATCCGCTTGAAGAGGTTCTTCCTCTTCTTCGTCATCATCGGAAATCACTTCCATGTTATCATCATCATCATCTAAGATCATATTTTCATCTTCTTCCGGATCTTCGTCCGGGTCATCTTCGGGTTCGTTTTCATCAGCTAAATATTTATATGGTTCCTCATCCTCGTCATCCCCATAGTCTACAGTATCAAGATAATCATCATCTTGATCCGGGGGATTCTGTGCTTGGATGGGAGCCAGAAGTATTCGCTCATGTTGAACTGGTATAACATGATTTGGAATAACGAGATCGTGATCTGGGGATGGTGGTACAGACATAATGTATGCATAAGAGTATCCATGTTCAGAGTTAGATAAACGTTCATAGCAATTTAAACAGTGATATATCAAATAGTGGGCATGGCACACGGAATATGAAGACTACAATAAGTGAATCGGTAGATAGTAGTTATAGTCTAGGTGTATAATGCACCCTGGTTCTCTATAACTGTAGCTCTGATGCCAATCTGTAACACCCTCAGTTTTTGAATAGCAGCGGAAGCTAATTGAGGATATTACTTATTAACACAAAGTACACATTACAGAAAACGACTCTAAATGAGACGTTTTAAAATACATTATCATTCGAATTTATTCATAATATCAGAGTAGAGGTCCCATAATGTACAGAATAAGTTTAAAAGTTTTCGAATGATAATATGCATAGTCTTCAAAACGCCTATTCCGTGTGCCTTCATTCGCGTGCCAAACATATCTTACAGACCTGAGATAAAACATGCCGAAAGTCAACACAATGGTTGAGTGAATTCATAGTTTTGAAACAGTAGTGGACAATAGTTATAGTATAATTGCAATGTGTACAATTATCTTCTTGATAGTTATTATTGCTCTAAGCTCATGGAACTCATGATATTTGTATATATATATATATATATATATATATATATATATATATATATATATATATATATATATATATCATTGGGCGATATATATATATATATATATATATATATATATATATATATATATATATATATATATATATATATATATATATATATATATATATATATATATATATATATATATATATATATATATATATATATATATAAGTAACTTGCCCAGTAAGTATTTTGCCATATACCTAGGTAATTCAAATAAAGTGCGTTTGGTTACCGATCCGGCTAACACAAACGGGATTCGTCAATCCCGATAGGGCTATACACTATATTTGCACTCACTCCCAGTGATTAGTGGTCCATGATATTGGGGACTTTTGGCATAAACAACTTAGGCATGCAATAATACAGTCAAGGCATTCAGTTTTCAAGTAATTGTCCATAACAAAACAATTTAGCATGTATCTCCCCCAAGTAGTTTATAAAACAGTTAAACAAAAGTTGGGGCCATGAACTCACCGTAGTTATCGATGTAGCTTATAGCAATAACGATGTATGTCGAGATGCGATCTTTAGTGATTACCTACCAAAGTATAGTAATTATGTTTTAGTATAGTTTTCAATATAAGTGTACAAGTATATGTAATTTGTTGGCTTATGATGTTGTACATGGATATTAAGTTAAGGTATCCCTTAAGTGTTTGTTTGGCTCATAGCCTTTTTATAAATGACCTCGTACCACCGTTCGGGCTATCAAAATCAAGAGGTCATGTAGTAATCGCACGAGGAGCCAGTACACTTTAAATCATAAATCCACAACTCGTCGATACGCTACCCCCAAGAGGCCTCTTTGTGATAATGAAATTCCCTACTATTGTAGTACTTATCATTTATAAGTAAGTATTTGACGAGACAAATGTTGTATAAAACATATGTCGTCTTTCGTCAAAGACTATTTGAGTGGTGACGTGATAGTGTTGTGATGAAATAATTTCGGCATGTCATATTATGATGTTGTGTAATATAAAGGTTTCAAAAGTAGTTTTTAGACTAATATGTTCATGGTTTTAAATAAAAGTTAAAACTTGTGAAAATGGTATTTACATAGTTTATGTGTCATATAATCATTTTGTCAAAATCTAGTAAAGTTTCATCTAATGACCAAGTTTTTGAAACAATTTTCGGGTTAACATACCCAAACTAGTCGTAACTTAGCTGCACGGAACAACTTTGAAACAACAATCATGGTCATATCTAGTGGTTATATTTAAGTTAAAATAGCTTGAAACATAAGCCTTGGCTTAACCTTGGTTTTGTTTTGTCTCAAAGAATCAAAATACAAGTAAGTTTCCATGACTATGGTTGTTTTCTAGTCACAACAGGTCCGTTTAGTATTTGCTGTTTTTAAGACTTTTCGTTCACTTTCTGCTTATGTGCACCTGCGTTTTTGAAGAAAATTTCATTCCGAGCAACTTTCGTGTTTTACACTTTTGCTGATTCGGAGCAGAAAAGGGTTTAAATCGCGTTTTAAAATCGTTTCAGAAGACTTTTGACTTAATAACCAATTTCATCTAGCCATCTTCTTTTAACCATAACTTTCTATCTATAAGTCCGTTTCAAGTGATTCAAAAGCTCAAATTCTAGTTTTTACTTCCTCTAACAACTTCTTAAACTTAATCAAGTCCAAAGTTTATGATTTTTATGTTAAAACTCATGACAATTTACTAGTTTCTTACTAGTTGTCTTAATGAGTTTCTACACTAGTTTTTACCCATCAATTTTATGTACAACTGTGACAACTCGCAATTTCAGGTCATTTCTCAAGTTTCACTATTTCAACATTTATCGTAAACTAGTTTTACGTGTTTCAAATTCGTGTAACCTTTATGGTTTAGCGGCGAATTCATGATCATATCATCACGAACATTTCATATGGACTAAGTTTAGTCTACATTTCATTAACATCATTTGCATCATGTTAGTTCATTCATGACATTGCATTTCACTTGAATCGCGTAAATTTTATATTAAATAAACGTTATCGCGTGAGTTATTATTTTGAATATTTAATCCGTTACTTCCAAAAATGATCCCGATATATTTTTATACTTACGTTTAGTTTATAAAAACTATATTTTTAGTTTACCTAGTGTTTTAAACTTATTTTGTATATAAATCGTTAAATTTATATTATTACGATGTTTTACTTAAAAACGACACGAAAATTTTTATATCACTCAAATTTCACAAGGAATGTATTTTTACAATTTTTATAATATCATTATACTCTATTTTGATCTATTAAAAATTTACTTGTACCTAAAAGCTACCAAAACCTTACAAGTTATTACTACTTACATATTTACTTACACATTCATTTTTAACAAATTTTACACAAAGTATATATATATAAGAAAGAAAAAATAATAATAATAATAATTTTTACCAAATCCCTCCCCCCTTGGCCGACCAAGGGGAGGGTGGCATTAAATTGTGGTATGGTTTTTCTTGATTGAGTAGAATTTTTACACTACTAAAGTCTTACACTTAACTTTACCTTTCATTTCATACATCTCATTTTTCTAGTCAAGTTAAAGTTTCCTCTTGGTTTTTCTCTCCATAACCGGTTCTTCAAGAGCTCACAAAGGGATCATCATTTTTTTTTCTCAAGCACAAGTTATTACAATCTAGATAACACTCTCAATAAGGTTTTGAAATAAAAACCTAGAGTGTTTAGGCTAAAACCTTGTTCCTTGCACCTCATCATATTAACTTGTAAGCATATCATTTATATTTTTCATATCTCCTTTTCATTTCATAAGTATCTCTTCATTTTTGGTGCAAACATGCATGACTTATGTTGATTTATACCATTTTACATGATTTTTAGAGTTATATATATATAAAGTCATCCTATAATTATCCCTTGGTATATGTTGGTCTTGATGATGTTTAGGAACCCATGACACCCTAAGAAGGTGTATGGTAGGATTAGATTAGCTTTGGAGTTGATTTGAAGGGATTAGAATAGGTTTGAGTACGAGAAAAACTATTTTCGATAAGTATATAAAAGTGTTCTGTCCTTGTTTTGATTTTCTGGAAAATCCGACAGAGGGCACGAAATTTTGGCCTTGATATTTAGAAAATATACTTTAAAACGAATCCGTGGCCGCTTGAACGGATTAAAGCGAGCTATAACGAAGAAGTTATGAATTTTTAAAGTTTGTCGACGAAATATATATTTTTCAGAAAATTTCAGCATACTATTTTACCTTATTCGAGTCAAAACGAGCCTTAAGCTTTACAAATTATTTCGACTTATCAAAAATATATTAGTATACTTGATACGAAGCTAAGGACGTATTATACGTGAAAACGGATTTGAAACGACAAAATATGCACGCTTTTCATAAACTTGCCGTAACTATTATTTTAGAAAAACTATATTATTTTTACGAGATAAGTGTTACGGTAACTAAAATGACCATGTTGAAGGCTGTTTTTAACTATGATGTAGAACTTTTTGGAACGAAATGTCTTCTAGTAAAATCAAGATCACCAAGCATATTTTCTAAAACGATCAACCGTTTGTATAGCGGAGTTGTAATAAATTAATTACGGTTGCTCAAACTTTGCGAAACTCATTTTTAAACAACATTTTAGACAAAATCACCATCTTTAACCCTTATTATCTTTATGTTCGAGACCTTTATGTCGAAAACTCCGAATCGAAACTTTTAGATTTTGATACAAACTTTCTAAACTCGTCGAGTTCGCTTTCCTAACGATCGACGCACACCATTTTACGACTAGTTTTACGAAGCCATTTTGTCAATTTCATGAAATTTCCGACGACTTTATTTTACTTACGAAAAGTGATAATTTCACAATAAATCATTACAAAACCATTGTAGGATGACATTTTGGCGTAAATACTTATAAAGTGATTTAAGAATGGTCAAGACGTCAAAAGAGTATTTTTCGACAATAAGTAATATTTTCAAAACTCGCAAATGGTATAAATAACATACGAAATGCATGCATAACATTACATTGCAACTCATTACATATCATATCATTCGTAATAGGTCCGATTAAGGTATCCCACTATACCTCGGTGTACTCACTCTTGTCATCATACCGGTTTATAAATGTGAGTTTTCATAGCCCCGATTTATTCAAGTTTTACTTATTTCAAACCTACGGGAGAATACATTGCACAACATTTTATTACGATACCAAGGATGTTAAATTCATTTACATTGCTTAAGTTACAACGTTGCCAGTTAAATGTCCCCATTTCAAATGCATGAGCCGTTAATTTCCTAGAAGCGTGTGTGAGTGGATAGATCTATCGAGGGTGACACCTCCATCCGGGTTGGTGAATCCCAACTAGTCATACGGATGCATTTCATTCATAAACATTATTAGAGTTGTTTGGCAAGACACTCTTTTGGGGCGAACATCAGTCGGAGCTTCGGTATCATGCGCTTAAGCAATTGTAACATTATTTTGTGACATCATTGTCATACCTGATTTATACTTGTGGTAGTCGTATTAACATTTACATAAACCTATGAACTCACCAACCTTGTGTTGACACTTTTAGCAATGTATTTTCAGGTAACTAGGGCATTATCATCATGGCATGATTAAGGAACCACCTCTTGAGTCGCGGCGTCGACTTACATCATTGTACATTATGGCACTTTCTTTCAAAACCATCGTTTGGACTTGTATTATATTTATATTTCCGCAAACTTTGTAAACTTTTGGGACCTATACTTTGTAACTCTGATTATTTTATTAAATCAAACGATGTATTTTCCAAACGACACTTTAGGTCGTTCAATATAACTGTGATTGTGATGCTATGACAGTCAATCCCGTGAATTCCATTCATTTGCAAAGCAGGTAATTTGGGGTGTGACAGATTGGCATCGAGCTTGATTATAGAGAACTAGGTTGCATCATTGACCTAGACTATAACTACATTATCATAGCATCTCATCATTTCATCATAAGTGCATGTTCACTTTGCATGCGATTTATACGTACATTTTTCGAGTTATTTACTTTCATTTCACAATGATTGTCACATGGATGCCCTTAAATACCCATCCCATTATCTTTCTTCATACTCTAATGTAGAGAATGCCTTGTTGTTCCCCATCAAAATTTCAACATCAATTGACTCATCATCGATAACGACGAATGCCGAGATGAACCTTTAAATAGGGCGACGTCACTCTCATTCCTTTATATCACCACTAACATGTCGAGTTACACGTTATTCACACATTAAGCCACTAAACCACCATACATTTGAAGCACTTACAACATCTTATAACACATCTTTTGGGGAAACCGTCGATCATTTTGAAAAATAACCTCAAACTTATCATTTCTTATCACATCTCTTTGGAGCGTTTATTATTGACATCGGACTTTGCTACATCTCACCTTTCCTTTTATTTTGAAGAAGATATGGCGCCGAAGAAAGCTGCACCCGAATTGACACTAGCGGCTATTCAAAAGTTGGTAAGGGATAGCGTGGCCGATGCTCTAAGGATTGAAAGGAAGCGGTGGGCGCTGCCGCTGCCGCGCAGGCGGTCTTCTGGAGCCGCTAGACTTGCTACTACTACAGGATTTGCAGGAGGTTCGAGAGTTCGAAGTGGTACATACATGGACTTTAAGAGCAGTGATTCCCCCGAAGTTCGGAGGCACAGAAGGAGCCATTGCTATGATCCGTTGGTTGGAAAAGATCGAGTCGTTATTTCTTCTATGTGATTGCCCAGATGACTGCAAGGTGAAATTTGCTACTAGTACACTTTTGGATGAGGCAACGTTATGGTGGAATCATTATGCACAGCCTATTGGTATGGAAATTGCTTATAAGCTCTAATGGGATCAATTCAAGAGGATGTTGACTAAGAAGTATTGTCCGCACAATGAGGTAAAGAAATTGGAGATGGAATTTCTTGGGCTAGTGACCGTTGGTTATGACATTAAGACCTACATCAGAAGGTTTCAAGAGTTGGCTGCTTTATGTCCATATATGGTTCTGGACAATGAGAAACTACTGAAAAGTTTCATTGGAGGACTTCCAAAATGCATTCAAGGAGAGGTAACCTCTTTCGATTCACAAACCATTGAAGAGACCATCAAGGTAACTCAAATACTTATGGCTCAAGTTGTGAGGAGGGAGAACTTTATCGACAACAACAACCGCGACAACCAAACTAACAACAACAAAAGGAAATTGGAAAATGACCAGGGAGGTTATAACAACAACAACCAAAGCCGTAACACTAACCATCACCAACGACAAAATAGAAGACAAGAAGCCGCCAGGGTTCATGTTGCTGCACCAACAAAGGAAAGAACTTATACTGGAAACTTACCACGATGCCATCAATGCACGCTACATCATAATGGTCCATGTGGTATATGCTTTATCTGTCAAACAGTGGGACACCTTGCTAAGGACTGCAAGGGAAAAGGATATGTTGGGACTAAACCACTATGTAATCGATGTAAGTATCATCACACGGGTCCTTGCCCTGCCAAGTGCCACAAATGCCAAAAACCGGGACATCTAGCCAGGGATTGTAAAGGTAAAGCCGTAGTCACATGCTTCGGATGTGGGGAACAAGGACACTATCGGAATCAATGTCCTCAAAACCAAGGTCAACCAGTTGAAGGTACTCATGGGAATGCATACATGTTAGGAGGAGGAGAAGCTCGTCATGGTCACAACGACGCGGAAGACTGAAGAAGTTTGGAAACTAACAGTCTTATCTTTTCTTTATGTATTATGTCGTACTAAGTTTATGTCTTTCATCGTATTCGAATCCTTATAACTTAAGATGTACTACTTTTGATAAACCTCTCGTTGTAAAATATTCTTATCTATCGTACCTTATTTTCTTTCCGATTTGTCATTACTTACGAAAATTTTAAATTCCTTTTACTTTAGCTATCATTTTAACGACACGTTTAAATCTCGGTAAGCATCGAGAGTTATAACAACTAAACCGAACGTCACATCATCGCTCCTTAATTATACATAGCCTAGCTAACTATGTTTAATTCGGAGGATCTTGTTATGTTGGGAGCGATTAATTATAAATCTTAGTGCAAGCAAAATCTTCACATATTTCAAAGTCGAAGTGTTACTTATGAGAGATTCATCCGCTATTTTCTTTACTACGATGTTTTATACGCTCTCAATCATCGATAACCGTAACGACACTTCTCCATGTCTTTTCTCCTCGTTATTCATCACAAACTCAAAAATTGATAGACTAACACGAACTAAATTCAGGGACTGAATTCCTTTTTGATGGGCGAATGTGACAACTCGCAATTTCGTGTCATTTCTCAAGTTTCACTATTTCAACATTTATCGTAAACTAGTTTTACGTGTTTCAAATTGTAACCTTTATGGTTTAGCGGAATTCATGATCATATCATCACGAACATTTCATATGGACTAAGTTTAGTCTACATTTCATTAACATCATTTGCATCATGTTAGTTCATTCATGACATTGCATTTCACTTGAATCGCGTAAATTTTATATTAAATAAACGTTATTGCGTGAGTTATTATTTTGAATATTTAATCCGTTACTTCCAAAATGATCCCGATATATTTTTATACTTACGTTTAGTTTATAAAACTATATTTTAGTTTACCTAGTGTTTTAAACTTATTTTGTATATAAATCGTTAAATTTATATTATTATGATGTTTTACTTAAAACGACACGAAAATTTTTATATCACTCAAATTTCACAAGGAATGTATTTTACAATTTTTATAATATCATTATACTCTATTTTGATCTATTAAAATTTACTTGTACCTAAAAGCTACCAAAACCTTACAAGTTATTACTACTTACATATTTACTTACATTCATTTTAACAAATTTTACACAAAGTATATATATATAAGAAAGAAAAAAATAATAATAATTTTACAAATCCTCCCCTTGGCCGACCAAGGGAGGGTGGTATTAAATTGTGGTATGGTTTTCTTGATTGAGTAGAATTTTACACTACTAAAGTCTTACACTTAACTTTACCTTTCATTTCATACATCTCATTTTTCTAGTCAAGTTAAAGTTTCCTCTTGGTTTTCTCTCCATAACCGGTTCTTCAAGAGCTCACAAAGGATCATCATTTTTTTTCTCAAGCACAAGTTATTACAATCTAGATAACACTCTCAATAAGGTTTTGAAATAAAAACCTAGAGTGTTTAGGCTAAAACCTTGTTCCTTGCACCTCATCATATTAACTTGTAAGCATATCATTTATATTTTTCATATCTCCTTTTCATTTCATAAGTATCTCTTCATTTTTGGTGCAAACATGCATGACTTATGTTGATTTATACCATTTTTACATGATTTTTAGAGTTATATATATATAAAGTCATCCTATAATTATCCCCTTGGTATATGTTGGTCTTGATGATGTTTAGGAACCCATGACACCCTAAGAAGGTGTATGGTAGGATTAGATTAGCTTTGGAGTTGATTTGAAGGGATTAGAATAGGTTTGTTACGAGAAAAACTATTTTCGATAAGTATATAAAAGTGTTCTGTCCTTGTTTTGATTTTCTGGAAAATCCGACAAGAGGCACGAAATTTTGGCCTTGATATTTAGAAAATATACTTTAAAACGAATCCGTGGCGCTTGAACGGATTAAACGAGCTATAACGAAGAAGTTATGAATTTTTAAAGTTTGTCGACGAAATATATATTTTCTAAAATTTCAAGATACTATTTTTACCTTATTCGAGTCAAAAACGAGCCTTAAGCTTTACAAATTATTTCGACTTATCAAAAATATATTAGTATACTTGATACGGCTAAGGACGATTATACGTGAAAACGGATTTGAAACGACAAAATATGCACGTTTTCATAAACTTGCCGTAACTATTATTTTTAGAAAAACTATATTATTTTTACGAGATAAGTGTTACGGTAACTAAAATGACCATGTTGAAGGCTGTTTTTAACTATGATGTAGAACTTTTTGGAACGAAATGTCTTCTAGTAAAATCAAGATCACCAAGCATATTTTCTAAAACGATCAACCGTTTGTATAGCGGAGTTGTAATAAATTAATTACGGTTGCTCAAACTTTGCCGAAACTCATTTTTAAACAACATTTTAGACAAAATCACCATCTTTAACCCTTATTATCTTTATGTTCGAGACCTTTATGTCGAAAACTCCTGAACTGAAACTTTTAGATTTTGATACAAACTTTCTAAAACTGTCGAGTTCGTTTCCTAACGATCGACGCACACCATTTTACGACTAGTTTTTCGAAGCCATTTTTGTCAATTTCATGAAATTTCCGACGACTTTATTTTACGACGAAAAGTGATAATTTCACAATAAATCATTACAAAACCATTGTAGGATGACATTTTGGCGTAAATACTTATAAAGTGATTTAAGAATGGTCAAGACGTCAAAAGAGTATTTTTCGACAATAAGTAATATTTTTCAAAACTCGCAAATGGTATAAATAACATACGAAATGCATGCATAACATTACATTGCAACTCATTACATATCATATCATTCGTAATAGGTCCAGATTAAGGTATCCCACTATACCTCAGTGTACTCACTCTTGTCATCATACCGCTTTATAAATGTGAGTTTTCATAGCCCGATTTATTCAAGTTTTACTTATTTCAAACCTACGGGAGAATACATTGCACAACATTTTATTACGATACCAAGTATGTTAAATTCATTTACATTGCTTAAGTTACAACGTTGCCGCTTAAATGTCCCCATTTCAAATGCATGAGCCGTTAATTTCCTAGAAGCGTGTGTGAGTGGATAGATCTATCGAGGTGACACCTCCATCCGGTTGGTGAATCCCAACTAGTCATACGGATGCATTTCATTCATAAACATTATTAGAGTTGTTTGGCAAGACACTCTTTTGGGTTAACATCACGGAGCTTGGTATCATGCGCTTAAGCAATTGTAACATTATTTTGTGACATCATTGTCATACCCGATTTATACTTGTGGTAGTCGATAAACATTTACATAAACCTATGAACTCACCAACCTTGTGTTGACACTTTTAGCAATGTATTTTCAGGTAACTAGGGCATTATCATCATGGCATGATTAAGGAACCACCTCTTGAGTCACGGCGTCGACTTACATCATTGTACATTATGGCACTTTCTTTCAAACCCATCGTTTGGACTTGTATTATATTTATATTTCCGCAAACTTTGTAAACTTTTGAGACCTATACTTTGTAACTCTGATTATTTTATTAAATCAAACGATGTATTTTTCAAACGACACTTTAGGTCGTTCAATATAACTGTGATTGTGATGCTATGACAATAATCCCGTGAATTCCATTCACGCAAAATGTAATTTGGGGTGTGACAACAACATCATGCAAGCCTTATTACATGTACTACTTATATCAAATTACATCAAATAATCATAAATATCATTACAACCATATTGAATGACATGAAATTTAAACAACTTCTTACAAGACTTAGGTTGAATGGTCACAAGAACAATCAAGCCTAAACCCCCTTCTATCTTCAATCCTTGCCTTCAACCTCTTAACCCAAGCTTACAAACCCTTTTTACCCTTGTAATAACCTTCTTACTTCAGCCCCTTATGCCTTGAATATCTTCTAATTTACCCTTGAAATCAACAAAACAACCCTAGGATCATGTAGCAACCAACTCTAGCTCCATCTTCTTAGTAATTTTTGTAGTATGAATCAAAGTGATAATTGGTGTTTTGGGATTGAAGTGGACGGCAAAGGAGGAGAGAACCAAGATAGTTTTGTGATTGTTTTGCATGTAAAATGATAAGAGATAAGGTGAATTTGTTTAAGTGGGGGACAAGGGGGGGTGAGGTGTAGTGTTATGTGTTTAGCTATGGCCATGTGGCCTTGTGAAGGACTCATCAAACGCCACCTCAATTTTGAGGTGGTAGTTTGTGTATTCTTGTGATAAACTGTAGTTTTTAGGGTATAGTTTGGTCCCAGTAATTACTAATGTTAAGCCCTTAATTCACGAAACTTAAAACCGGGTAACGTAAAAATGTAATACTTCCAAAAATGTTAAAAACTTGTCAACACACTCCAACTAGGTCTATTAAAAGTATGATAAGTCTAATATGATGTTTCTATGTTGTTAAAACCTAATAACGAGGTTCGAGCACGCAGACATTACTAAAGGTAAAATGTGAACCTAAAATTTGGCAAAGTGGCAATAATTCATATGAATTATGACTAGTGGTGAAACTAAAGTATTTTTTAACACATAGACTTTTCCTAGTCTTGTGTTGGTTGTGATGATAATTCACACTATTTAATTTTTGAGATTACTTATATAAATAATTAAAAGTAATTTATATAACGTAAAATAGTAAAATATAGACCTGAAATATGCGAGGTGCTACATCGTGGTACTAGCATTACCAGATGAGCTTACATTTGTATCCAAGTTAACAACAGGAACACTATTAGTAGTAGAGTTAGTATGGGCAGCCATAAACGTACCAGAATTAGCATGAACAGGAATACCATCACCAACCGGTGTATTATCATGAGTAGGTAACGATGGGTACTCCTTTTCACTAAGATTAGTTAACGTACCAGTAATTCCAACGTCCCAAAAAGAAGCATCATCAACAATCCTTGGCGTAGCCATAATAGTAGGAACCAGACCCTCAACGTTAGCAATAGGAGTGGAACTAGGCATCTTCAAGGGAAGGTGTGCATCAGCAGAATCCACGAAAGTTAATCCATCAGACCCATCAAAAGTAAGAGTCTCATGTTGTCGCTCAAGGTTAGGTTTTCGCAAAACCCTAGTGGCCAATTTTGGCTGAGAAGTACCCACGTTACCAGCATCCAAATCCTTGAATCGCTGCATCCTAGCTTTCAATGCATCCACATCAACGTTAAGATCACCAAGCTTATCCATGAGATCAAACAGAAAAGTAAAACAACCCTAACAAACGATTAATACAGAAAAGAAAAACCGAAACCCTAACAAACAAGAAAACCAGGAAATCAAGAAGATCCACGTCAATCTTCAATCACGATAGCCCTAGGATAACTAAGGCATGATATTAAGCACAAATAGACTAACCAACCTCCACCATGATCAGCAAGAACGATTAAACAATCGGCAATAATAATAGCGAAACCCTAAAATAAGTCGACACCAAAACAAACCCTAAACACCAACCGATTGCAAGAAACTGAGATAATCAAGCAATAACTCAAGTGTAGTTGATTAATTGAACCAGATTAACGCAATAAAGAATGGATTAGAGTAGGAAGGTAATCGGATTTTTAGGGTAGAAGGGAATCGCCAGAGAAAATCGTTTTTATGGTTTTAGTTCCATAGTTAAGTTTTGATGAACACGAGTCTAAAACGCGTTTAAAACTAATAAAACATGTAAACTACTGTGTTGGTATCGTGTGTTGTGTTATGTGCATGTGTTTTTGCATTATATCATGTTTATGTGTTCTTGGTCATAACTAGATGATGGGTTATAATGGTTTTGATGATGTCGAAGGGTGTATAGCCTCGTGTCACAATTTTGGGTCGAGACTTTCGTAAACCATTGTTTTGTTCTTAAGTATTGTCAAATAAGTAGTGATCGGTTTTGATTTTAATAATAAATTCATGCCCGCTAGTGTTATAATAACATGCAAAACCGGTAAGTGTTTTCAGATAATAAATTGGACTAACGTGTGATTTATTGGTTAACGGTGAATCATTGGTATGTATCAGTTATTTGAAATCGGACGACATTCTAATCAACAACCTTGATTGGATAACAAATTAATTGTGGTGTTTTGGGTAATTTGTAAGTTATTAACAAACATTAGATTTGAGACTCGTTAATCGGTTGTGTTTGGGAATTGAAAGAGTCAATTGGAAGTGTTTAGTGGTGTTGAGTATGTTTGGTTGTCTGTTTAGATGGCGAGATTGGTATGAGATTGTTTGTAGGATTAATTGGAGTTGTGAAATTGTTTATTTTGGACTTAATGAGATATATGTCAACTTTGCGCTACGTCTGTGTTATCGTGACTTTTTAATCTCGACTAACCCCGACAACGCCGTAACATGGTCTTTAGTATTTATTGGGCAATATGATGTGTAAAAGCCGAGAATCATGACTCGGACTTGTGAACTCAAACGATAATGACTCGAAAGTTATATTGAAGCTTGACGTAATATATATACGAACTAGTAAATAATACTAGAAAATATAGATGATAAATGGTTTTGTACTAAACATTCGATAACAAGGCTCGCCTTGTTATTCGACATTTTAAAAAGGGAACCAATGTCTAAAAATAGAAATGTTTTGTAACAAATGAGTCATTAAATGTTTCGAGGGCACGTTTATCGAAATATGTCATTTATGAGTATTTAATACCATTTATGTCTTGTGCGTGGGTTACGGATGACCTAACATTAATAACATCAATCCACGTGGATAACGGACTTATTAGGTTGACGAATCTAATAAGCGCCTGCTATGTACGTGGAATAACGTTACTAATGGGTGAATTATCCTTATGACTCGTTAGGATGTGACTGGTTTTGGGATAATAAGCAACATGAATAAATGGTTGAGTTTATCGAGTTGACGAATTCGATAAGATCTAACTATTTATTCCGAAACTTATTAAACAATAAAGCATAATCGTTTAGACGTCTAATTGTGTCGTCATGAGTCGCATTGTAGTTATTTGAGTGCATTCATGGTGTTTTGTCGAGTCGATACCACACACACATAATGATACCTAACGCTAGTAACTAAATGGTGAAACGAGATATTTTTTAAATAAGAAAGGGAATACGTTTGGGGTAGATAATATTGAATTTGAGAAAATATATTAAGAATTGATTACATTAATTGGTTGTGCCTTTCCTGATCAAAATTCATTGAACCTCGAATGAATATAGACTAATCACCTATATTCAGCCAGAGACAGCAGGACATGGACTGATCACCTATGTCCATCTCAGAGGTGAATTTTGCAAATACTGGGAGTAGATATAACAGAATTATGTCTGGATTAGAGATTGGTTTTAAGAACGATGAGCTTTAGGTGGACTCACACACTTACACTCACCGAACATCACAAAATCCTGCACTCACATACAACACACTGGCATCATAACACTTCTGGCCTCGCTACCGTCTCTACTTATGTGAAATTCCTGTTTGTCATCGTCGAGCATAATTCGTCGTAAGTCGGGTTAGACCGATTGGCACCATTTACATCTGAGTTGTTTTTGGGTAAAAGGGATTCACCCTGGTAAAATATATAAACAATCAACCAAATAAGTACAATGGAATGTGACTGACGTGCCACATTAACCTCAAGCTAAGCTTGAATTTCCAATGGAATCTGAGTTGTTTTTCGTCATAAGCCTCGTTGATTTTAGAGCGTTTGGATTTGTTTTGGGCTATTTTTGGATTTGGTCTTGACTATTTTAGATTTGGTTTTGATCTTGGTTTTTGGGTTTTTGATTTTGTGATTTTGATCTTGTTCCGAGTTTTAACTGATCTTTCGACTTCGAATCATTCGGTCGCATTGCGATAGTTTCCGTATTGGAATTATCATTCCGCTGCATTTCGTTAGTAATCTTGTTGGAATTGTCATTTCGCGTCGTCTAGCTAGTAATCCCGTTGGACTTGTCATTTAGCCTCGTTTCGTTGGTAACCCTGTTACCGACACTTATATCTCAAGCCTAGTCTTGAACCGATTATTGTTTAAACTTCTGAAACCTTGCCATTCACTCGATGTTGATTTAAACAACGTCATCTAGTCGACGTTGTTCATTTCCTAAACCGATAATGTTTTGGTCGACGTTGTTTCGCCATCAGCTTTCAGTTAAGGTGGTACCTTACTTGCTGTTGATGTCGTACCTTATCCTCTATTTAGGTACCCCTATCGATAACGATCTAACGACCTATTTTAGTGAAGTTATTCACCGAGGTTATCCTGTAGATATTATTTTATCAACAATAGTCTGCTACGTCATACCGCCGATTGCAGTACTACCTACCATGTCCTATCGATGTCGTACCTTACACTCCATCGATGCGAAATTCTTTAGTAAACCAACTTAGAGCCGTTAACCTTCACTTGTATTTAGGAGTTGAATTGATATTGATCGATAGTCGAACTTCTTTTTGGAATTAGGACTTTGGAGTTGAATATTGAACCTTTATGCGTTAAGTGTTAAGTGCACCAATGAGTCAACCGACTGATTGTGGTTAGTAATAAATGCTCTCTTTAAGAGTCTTACTTTCCGCCTCTAACCTAGATATCATGCTAAGTTAACCAAATGATTGCTGGTAGCAATCAACATTTTCTAAGATAGATATACCCTGAACTGCCCAGACATCTCGTCCAGTAGAGATTCCATACCCAACGAAAACCTTGAAAGTCTAAGGAGTGACCTAAATCGCGTTCCTTGGGATAACCACCTAATCCTTCTCTCATCCTTCGAGAACCACTTGCTATCCTTTCGGTCCTCTTAACCGAACGATAAGCTACACCGTAGACAAAACCTTGGAAGTAGAATTCCGCACCCTTACCTGAGTAGTTACTGGAAATCCTACCCAACCTGTTTACCTCCCGCTATTCAGTAAGATGTAAAAGTATGGACGACATTGCTCGTCTCTCTCTCCCATAGTTATAGCAGTAATAGAGAATCCCCTTATCTTCTTTTAAGGAGGTGAGAGAATACTCACTCATCTCCTTCCGGTAAAGTGACTTGCTCCAATAAGCTAGTCCTCACTTTCAAACTCTAGCTCCTTACCTTCTTTCCACTATGGAACTCCGATTGAAAAGGGAATCCCCCTGGTCTGTTTTCTCTATCTGAGATTCATTTGGTTAGTACACATCTGATTCTTCTTTCTCAACCTTCAACTCCCTCCGATACTCTTAAAGGAAGAAGTGCGATCGAAAAACCTGAGTTACATAAATAGACTTCTCCACACGTAAAGGAAACCGTGTGCTTTAGGAAATCTTGATTCCTATCCTTTCCGGATTGTGGCAATAGCCACACACTCATTTTCATCTATCACTTCCTAGAGCCGAGATAATAGATCCGGATATGCTTACAGTGTATCATCTCTAGACTGATGGCTGAAGTGAATAAACCAATCGAACATTAGTAGAACACATCGCGTGACTATCGAGTTTGGCAATGGTTAGGATAGACACTTTCCATTTGCCAAATTCTCTTATAGACATCACTCGAGTTTGGCAATGGTTGGGATAGACACCTCCCGTTGGCCAAATTCTCCTATAATCGTACTTGACACTTTAGTACCTCAAGGCACCATAAGAGATCCTCTATAGTCGTAAGTGTCGATTCCGATGATTTGGAAGAAATGGAAATACTCAACTTAGCAACCCCGAACCTATTCAAAATGATACCAAGGAAACCATTCTAAGTTGTGATGGATATGCAAGCTGCTCGCAAGCCGTAGGAGACTCAGATAACGTAAACCTCTCGAATTCCTGGATATGACCTAGGTTAAGCCTAGGAATTTATCATGAGAATGTGCGAAGCGTTTAGTAAACGCGGAAGCTTAGTCCTCGTTATATCGATCTTTTCAAAATCCTTGCTAGAGTTAGACAATAGCTCAGAGCCTTGAGCTACCATCAAGACTCAGTAGAATTCTCAACATTTCGTGCGTAATAGGAAGGAAAGACTCGCCGATAAGGCAATTGTTATCCCTCTGGGAAATCTTAATCTTTGAACGTTTAAAACTTTGTTGACCTATCAAAACCATAGATTATGAAACCGAGCGACCTTAGTAAAGTCGCATCTCTATCTTCGAAGCTCGTAGAAACTCGCAGTAAGATCCTAGATTCACGTAGGGAACGTGAAGATAAACCCTCGTGCTTTTGCACTCACCCCTTCTAGACTTTAACAGATAACTTGAATTGAATTGCGAGGACGTGATTCCTTCTAAGGAGGTGAGGATGTGACAACTCGTAAATTCCTCGATGCGTCGTACTTAGAGAAACATCGATTAGAGCGATCGTTTTAACAAATTTGAGATACGAGTCATATTATATACCATTTTTAATGGAAATAATATTCTAAGAACATTGGCGTAACTCCCGTGTCATGAATCATTCGTTTACTAGGCTAAACGAGTCCCGGACCTAATATATCAAAAGTTTTACAAAGTTTCAACTAGGGTCCCTCTAATAGTTTCATTTCCACCCCTAAGTTTATTCTATTTACATGTTAGGTCCCTCCATGGGTATATATACCCCAACACACACACACACCTCCTCATTTTTACCACTTACTTTCTCTCTCTATAAAAAAAACACATACCTCACCCTCTCCTCTCTCTCTCTAAAAATACGGCCAAACCCACTAGGGTTCCGGCGCCATCACATTTTATGGCCAACTTTTCGACGACCACCAATAACTACACCACCTATCTCAAATGATAGATCGGGCAATTGTGATTACGTTTTTGTAACCCACATGCCACGAATCAACCTAACGCGCTCCAAATCTAAGTTTTAGATTTCGGATTGTTAGGGTTTTGAAATAAAACGAGTATTAAGGGTCGTGCTTGGATGGTTACGAGTTTTAATCATAAAAGATGCCATCAAAACTCTTGTTCCTCTCCTATTCTCACAGTAACACGCACCCACAACTATGTATACTTACTTTTGTTCTCTTCTTTGATTCATATACAATTTTTTTGGGTTGTTTTTCGTGGATATAAAATAATTAATGAGTCACACTTGCAAACGAATTTTAAAACAGTTTTGAGATATGATAACAATGGATTAAAAACAGTTGTGATTATGTTTCGTGTGGTATAATGAGATTGAAGGTGTTTGTGGACTATTTTGCGTATGAAATGGGGTCGGGTCAACCCAGTCGGGTCGGGTCTAACGACCCATGTGGGTGATGGTTTGGATCAGTTGGGCACAAGCCAAGTAGTAAAGTTCTGAAGTTGTAAATATTTAATACACTTTAGTTAAGCGTTAGCCACTACTCATTTTATTTAGTAAATCTGCATTATTTAACTAACATTAGGAATAAACATATCGACAAAGTGACAACGAGGTAAGTAGTAGTTTAAGCGTATGTACGCGCATATGGGTGTATATGTCACCTAAATTTTAATTGAACTATTAACTTACATGTAATGAAAATTAGATAACAATTAGCTAGGCAAAGATTATGTTTTTCACTTTTCAACCCTATGCATCTATTAGGGTGCGTTTTTATGTCTTATGTTTCGTTCGAATTCGACCCAAGTGTTTATTTGACTTACGAATGTCTTTGGTCTCGGGTTTGACTCGGATAGTCAAACATTAGGTTGTCAAGTCTCGATATGTTACTTAATTATGTATAAGTAGAATTGGTTACGGGTTCAATTCCATTTAGACACAATAATAGTTTAAAAGTCGTAAAAGGTGGTTAAAATGAGTTAACGATTACTAATAAGGAAATGATAAATAATATAGGTCGACGGATAAACGTGTAAATATATACTTGACGACCCAATTAGGTAATAAATTAACTATATAACGACAACGGGATAACTTGTAACTTTTAATGGACACATGATATAACGATATTGGAAGAACATTATCGAGATATACGATATTGAACTCGAGTTAACAACGAGAGTAGTTATAACAGCTTGGTCGTGTTATAAGAATGGATGAAGGTACTAGTGCTATGTGTAGTAATCCTTGGGGTCGGTACTCTTATGCGCGGGTTCTAATTGAATTATCTGCTGAAAAGGCTGTTTTGGAGTCAATTGATGTTGCTATACCCTTGCCTATGGATAAGGGTCATTATATGGAAGTTCTTGAAGTCGAATATGAATGGTGGCCATCTCGATGTTCTAAATGTAATGTTTTTAACCATGAGGATGATTCTTGCCCCCTTATGAGAAGACAGGTTACTGGTGGTTCGGGTTCGGCTAAACAGGATAGTGGGGCTACTAGGGGAGTTCACTCGGATAAGGTTGGAAATAAGGATGCTAAAGCCAACCAAAGGCCTAGGTCTTTCAAACCATAGTGTTGTGTATAAACCTGTTTCTAAACCTGCCAATAAGAAGAATGCTATTGATACTTCTCGCACTTTGGAGACTGCTTCGTTAGATCAGCCTTCTAAAGATGACTCGAATGGTATTTCTTCTAGTATGTTAAAGGGTGATGATTGTCCAAGCATGGGGAAGGTACATGTACCTAGTTTGGAGCTGATGGGTGATGTCGCTACTAGTGATGTACCTGTGGAAATTGGCAAGGGTAGCTTGTGCGACAATTTCTTGGTACTCATGGTATTTCTACACTTGAGGTGTTCATCCTTGGAGGATGATGATGAAGTTGCATGCCCGAATATCTACCGTGCCGGATTTCTTGATGATTTGGAGTCTTATGATGGTTATGAGCACATGCCGTTTGGGCATGATGTCCGTCTCAAAGGTCGCCATAGGTAGTATGTTTTAATTATGTTAGTTATAAGAATGGCCTGTCATTCTTATATAGTTGGTTGGTTTATTGCTGTTTTAGCATGTAAGTGTCCTTATGGACTGAGATGTAGAGACTCACTCTCATCCTTTGTACTTCATTGTTTTTTGGCGTAATAATATTTACCGGGGAAACCCTTTGTAGGATCGTAATATTATTGTGTTTGATGATTCGGGTGGTCTTGGATGATCAAAATACATGTTTTCCATTTTAGAGAGAGAAAGTAGAGAGAGGGTGTTCTTGCTAGAGGTTTACACAAAGGAAATGTTAGATTGAATGAGAGCACCACCCTTCCATGGATGGAAGGGTATTTATACTACACAATACACGACCTCCTATCGGCTGTGGATCGTGTATACAATGGGTAAAGACCGTCCTTCCTCCACGGTGTTACACTAAACTATACTACGCTACAAACTAACTAATAAACTGCTAAATAACGAATAACTACAAGTCTACGAGCTAACTTATGCTAGATAATATTTTGGGTGACCGACTCTTCACTATGGAATTTTCTAATTCCTAACAATCTCCCCTAAGGAGGTCACCCCATGTTTTACATTTCAATCCTAGCAATCTATTCTTGACTTTGTTCTTGAGCTCAGACTTCAATTCTTCAATTCCGCAATCTTTGTGCATTAGTAGCGATTCTTTAAGGTTCGATAACTTTGTACTTTAAGTGGAGGCCTTTAATCGATCCACATCTTTGATGATCTTCGAGCTTTCTTTGAGATCATCGCCACAAGAAATCTCGGATCACCCTTTATTGTGTTGCCATCATGTGAAGTTGTGACTTTCGGACCGACATGCTCGGACATTCCGGATCGTGACATCTTTCCATCGAATAGCGGAAGCTTTATCGGTTCATGATATTTGCAGCAGCAGAAAGGAAGCATAGTATAAAAATATCGTAACCGTGTTATGTAGATATGCACCACCATGATTTCTTCAATTAAGTGTGGATGTTGTGGGCATGCGGCTTTGGATTGACTCCTCAATTCGATCATCTCAACCGTCCAAATGTACCTACAAACAACAGCTAGCAATAAAACACACGAAAGTGTCTTTGACCACTTTCGTTGAATTGAGGTACATGGCCCACTTCCTCGCTGATCGAGACAAGCATCGCTGTGATCGGTAGGATTCCTAAGAATCTCCTTGACAGGTTTCGCAATGTTCTAGCCGTTCTCAAACCGAACGCCTCAAAGAAGACAACACGGAGTGAGTGAACCAAATAATTGAGATTCACCGATTGATGAAAACGATTTGAAAACAATCGCGTATTGCTTGAAGAAAGCGTTTTGCAATACGACGAAGGTTTTATGAGAAAGATCAATTTTCAAAAAATACTTTTGTATTAGAGAATGAGTACACATTCGACGTGCTAGCGAAAAGAAGAGATTCGCACATCGAACGGTTTTTCTAAAAGTATTTTTCAATCGAGATACTTTTGAATTTGAAAACATAAGTACACATTCGACGTGCTAGAGAAAAGAAGGTTTGCACATCGAACGGTTTTCCAAAAGTATTCGTCAATTCCATTCTCGGACCAAGGTTGATTCACGAGTGAATCGCCCCATCGCTTCTATCCGCTTGTCACAAGTTTGATCTTTTGAAAAGATCTCACATGTCACCCACCAAGAGCTTGTTTGATGTTGGCTCTAGAAGGATTTCCATCTTCATCGTGAATACTTTTACATACCACTCGGATGTTCGCAAAACCACAAGGATAATGCGAGGACTCTCAATATATTCTTACTTTCCACATTGTGTGAAACAAAGAAGTTTTCATTAATTTTGTGTCCTAATGAGATATTGTGGATGATCTCTTGGCTCTAGACTCAATAGTGCACATTTGGTTCATGTGTCGGAGACTAGGGAGAGGTCTCCTTCTTCAATATCAACAATCTCTAAGAGAGTCGATAGATTATGTAGGTTCCCGTGAGAATGAAACAAGCCCTTTAAGAGGAACTTGAGTAGCTTGGGAAGTTTAGGTGCAGTCGTCCTTTGGGTCCATGACGCCTTGTCTTCAATACCGGCGTTACCTTAGTAACCACCGTAGCATATGTATTGAAACCGGTTTCGCCCTAAGGTTGAATTGATGGAGGGCTATTTATTTTCACCCTTTTACATTCAATTATTTTTCATTCTTCAACCCCTCAAGGCTTACCGAGACTTCATAACTAGAACCTTGTTGGGTTTATTCCAAGACTAGCTCTGCCTCATCCGCACTCTTCCCATTTCTCATTTTTCTCCTTTTTCAATATACCTAAAGACTCTACACTATCTAGTGGATTGTCCTCGGTAGATCCCTCCGGCTCAAGCGGGATCGTGGAACGAATACCGACCTAACCATCCTTATAACACCATGCATAAAGTAAAATGGTCGGTCTTTTGGTACAGTTCATTCTTCCTTGAAACCAATTGAAAAATCATTTGGAAAAACAATCAAGGTACTTGTGATACGAGATCAAAGCATTTTGTACCTTAATAGTTTTGATCATTTAGAAAACCTCCTTTAGAAATTGTTTTAGCACAAGGAGGCAAGAGGACTTTGAAATATTTTCTTTGATCACAATTTTCATACGAAAAAGCCATTTGATTTTCATGGTAAAATTCTCCCCCTCAATATGTGCATAGGATATTTGAAATCATTTTATCACATAGAGGCAAGAGTTAATTTGAAGCACATCCACAATCACAAGAGCCATTAAGAAACCATTTGAAAACTCAATCAAGGTACTTTATAAATCACTTTAAAAGCTTTCAGACTCGATAGTTTATTTGCTCCCCTCAATATGTGCTTCGAGATTCGAAGCGCTTAGCACATATGAGAGAGCACCGCACAATTAAATCAAAACGATCATCTTATATCAAGTTTCATTATTAAATCACAAATTCTCCCCGATCAAAATATCAAACCCTTTGAGATTTTGGATCTCAAGTGATTTAATCAGTTTGGAAAACATGGGAGAATATGTGGCGTGTTTAAATACTCATCTTGTTTTTGATAAATCCTCCTCCTCAACATGTGCATTGTGTATTTGAAATCGTTTGGCACATGGAGGCGTGGAGTGCCTATAAAGGACTAAAATTGATTCCATTAAAAGCATTTGAGATTTAAATCACGATCTATCCCCGATCAAACCATTTGAGATTTGTGATCCCATTTGATTTAAATCATTTAGAAAGTTTGAGGAAAGACGTGGCAAGATTTAATTTTTGAAAATGATGATAAGGAACAGTTTTTCGACATTAAAGATTGTTAGTGTCGTATGATAGTTTTAAGAGACCTTTAAGTAAAATAAAATAATTTCACAATCAAACAAGAATGTAAAAATTTCATTTTGATGATCTTTGAGTTTTAACGAAAACCATACCATGACATAACATTAAATCTTTAGATCACCACATTTTAGCGCATAAACGGACTTCGATGAAATATTGTTTGAAAATATTTTATTTTAAATCACTCTCCCCTCAATCGATGACCAAGTCGATAATTGAGTGACTTAGGTTTTGATAAAAGAAGTCCGTGATTTTCAAAATTTAGTCCAATTTATTTTCAAACCAATATTTTCCATTTTCAAAACAATATTATTCAAAGTTTTAGAAAATGGTATCATCACTATTATCCTTGCACAAAGATACGTTAGGTGGATGAGAAGCTTCCATTTTGTTGTCAGTAGGGTTTGGAAGAAAACCATCTCACGATGCGGTGAGACTTCTTTTACGCTGCATTTTGAATGCCACCGAGGTCAAATTAAGCTTCGCTTTCTTCAATCACTTAGAAGAAAACCATCTGCGATGCGGTGAGACCTCTTATGTTGCATTAATGCCAACTCTCCATAGAAGTCCAATTAAGCTCCGCTTTCTTCATATGTCAACCCAAGATATTGTTACCCTTTCCTTATGGCATCCAATCATCTTCAATTATGGGATCCGGATCGGGAACATTCTTTTATACCAATATACCGTGATACGTTAGTGAACACACATACAAATATATGGTGGTCGACATCACCCAAACAACAATCGACTAATAAAAGTCAATGCAACATATCAATCAGATCATATAAATGTATGGGAATAATGTGTTCATCAAACTCTAATCATCTAATCCTAGCAATCATATCCTAGGCACCTAGTCCTTCAACATAGGTTAACATCATTTTTTAATTAAGCATATTAGGATAATTAAGAAAGCCCGTTAAATGATGTAGATTTGAAAAACATTATCCCCCTCAATCCATGACTCATTTTATGAAAAGGTTAAAAGCGCTGAAGTCATTGATTGAGTTTTCAATTTTTTACGAAAAACTATGAATCTGATTGATTTTGCAACTCATTAACCACCATTATGTTAAAACAAATATTTTTCTGAAGAATTTTTAGAAGGAAAAATATTTGAGTAGGAACAGCAGTCCTTCGACATACTTTCCTTAACTTTGTTTTTAGGAAAAGTGCACGAATTTTGTGAAAATCATTTAAGCGTAGCGCTTTCCTTTCTTGAAAAACGGGTTGCTATCTGAAATAATAGCAAACCATTGTTTAAGCACGGGTTACAATCAAGTAATCAGAAGCCATTATTTGAAGCCCGGGTTACAATCTGAAAAATCAGAAGCCATATTTTGAGACATGTTTTGAAAAGAATATTTACACCTCCTCGCTCGAACTTCATCTATGGTCCCGTGCCATTATTGAATGACATTTCTAAGACCATAGATGTTATCGATACTGTAAGACATGTCTTGGAAAACATATTTTGGTATTTTTTCAAATTTTCGATTTTTATGGATTTTTTTAAGATTTTATATTTTTCTATTTTCTTTTTGTTGGTTTTATATATTTTTTTTTTTTGTATTTTTTTTTTTGAATAAATATATACAAGGATAGAATAGATGATATAGTTAAAGAAGATGATGATACGAGTACCGAGATAAGGATATCGAATGACCCGTTGTAGAAGATAGAAGTCATCATCTCTTAAACATTCACCACCAAAGCTTTCGAGGCTCTGAATTGAGAGAAATTGAACCATCCGAAGTGAGACTCGCGCTTCCCCAAACCGAAAATCCTTTAGCCGAAAGCGATTCAAGCTCTATTTCAAGCTTGCCTTAGCCAGTGCACAAAGAAGCACACCATTATCATAAATCCTGCTGCTCCTTTGATGAATAATCACCGTGATTCTTCGCTCGAGGTTATATCATCCAAGAGAACAAAGAACGTATCATCCCACACATAAATAATCTTCTCAAATTTCATAACCACCAAGTCTCGACGCAATCCATTCCAAAAGGTTGTCAAGAGACCACTTCCCCACGTAGTTGAATTGATGCGCCGCCTCTTAGACTAGAGCTCACGAACCCGAATACACATACGCCAAGACAAAGAAACTTATACCATCAAGTAGCAGATTAAGTCCAATAGCCAAAGAATAACCCCGATGTATACTTTTCTCTCCCACAAGAAAGTGTATGAAGCTCAAGAACCCGGCACCGAATGCCCAAAGAGAGAATAACCGATAACATTGAAGAAGGTGTCGAATCACCGATTATCTCTACGGGTGACAATCTCTGGATGTCAAGACCGAATAAGTGATTATATCTCGAATCACAGACAAGCCCTCAAGTAAGACAAATGAGCATCCCCAATGTACACAATTTTCTCCCCGATGATTGCGATAACATCGAAATCATCACACACTTGTGTACCTCTTTCATCATCAAAACTAACTCTTACATCTCTTCCCCACGTAGTTGGAATAAGAACACTAAATGCCTTGATGAGTAAAACCTTGAGTTTCTCTCGGTCATGACATTTGTTTTCCGAGATATCTTCAATCACTTAGAAGAGTTAAGTTCATCAAGTTTACTCGCCATGAGTCAAACCTTGAGTTTCTCTCGCTGTAATAACATTTGTCTTCCCGGATATCTTCAATTACTTAGAAGTATTAAGTTCATCAAAGTTTACTCGCTTTAGATGTGTGTCTCCTTCCCCTTGCGGTTTTGATACTTGAATTAGCAACTCTTTGAAAGCCCAAATACTAGAAATCATTGAGAAGAACGCTTGAAGTCTTTGTGAGAATCAACATGTCGCATAATGTGAGCAAGTCTAATTGGGGATTAAATATGGCATTTCACTCTCCCCCAATTAGTGCTCTCCCTAAACCGCAACTGTTAAATAAATGCCCGAGATAAGAAGAAGTCTTTAGATCTTTAAATGCAACACGTCTTTAGTCTTCTAACATGTAGCAGAAAATTTAGAACCGACTGTAGACTCGACCTTCTTCATGATTGTCCAGTTGGGGAATAGATAGTTGACATCTTCAACACACACCAAAAAGCATCCCACCAAAAAGCATCCTAATTAACTTTACATCTTGCAAATCCCCTTAATTAAGATCCCTCCCAATCAAACAAGAACAGAAAGATGTTCAACAAGGAAATCAACAATCAGCCCGCAACGAACACAAGAAATGGTAACACCAAGCAAATAATCACATCAAACAAGAACAGAAGGTTGTTCGGAATCATCATGTTGATGTGTACATGAAGCATTAACCGGAAGCACTTTGTCGATAATCAACTCATCCCGTGTGAAGATGTCAACCAACGGCTCTTAGAAGAAAAACTCCATGTGAAGATGACCCGATAAGAAGAAGCTCGGTTCTTACATGAGTTTGGAGCCGTTTGACCATTTATTCTCATAAATCAATCAACCATGCAGTAATTTCACACTTCTTCTCCCCCTCAAGAATTGCATACGGAGTTGCCATTCTTGATTAAATAAGTGAAAATCATCCGAATGTTCTATTCACACTTCTCTTCCGCAAAATCGACACATGATGTCACCATCTTCATTATAATCGAGCAAGTGGAATGAGAAAACAATCGCAGTAGCCCGGTTCACTTGATGACTGAAGCGCATGGAAAAAGTATGAAGCATGTTGATGAGAATGGTCATAATAAGAAGATTTCTCTTCTTCAGAAGATAAAGCGCACTGAAGCGTACACTTTTCTTTTCTTTGGAGAACGAGGCATGAACTGTTGTGTTCATACGTCATAATGATGAAGTACGAGGCCTGAACTGATGTGAACAGACGTCATAAATCTCTCTCTTTTCATCTCTCTTGGAAAAACATGTAATCAACCCCATTATCATTCAGTAGGCTCTTTATCGTGACAGCTGATGGAGAAAACCTAATATGATGAATTTGACCCTGAAGTAAACAACCCGAACTCGTGACTTAAACTTGCACATATGTAACAAAGAGCGGCGCAGAGAATTCATGCCCTTTTGAATCTCTAAGTACTCTATACTCTTCAACCAACCAACCATCAAGTATAAGACGTACATCACCTCTTGAAAATCCACAATTGAATATGACACTGAGCACTACAACGTAGCTCCTTAAAGTGATAGTTATTTTGAGATGATAAGAGCCCAATTCCCCCAAGTGGTAAAAGAAAGGAAAAAGTCACCCAACAATAACTAGATTTCCAAATCTTCATTTTTGATAATAAGCATTGAACAAGGATCATGAAGAATCTTCATCCATCCATCCCCTGATACCTTCAGATACTAAGTACACTCGCCCGTGATATTTCACTTCAACCTCAAATAAATAATAGTGAATTAACTCCGTTGTCACATCTTCTGATTAACAGTTCAAATCTAGCCTTCTTTGACAGTAAAACGAACTTTGATAATGGTTTCATCCCGACCATGGTTAAAAGCACGTAACCCCGTAAAACCTTGTAATAACCAAACTGCCATGACGAATATCCAAACACACATCCAATTCATGAAGTACACCTTTAATCCTTCTTCAAGCGAAACCGTAGCACCAAAGATCGAAAAGATCCCAAATACACTTTCCTTTTCTCCGTGATGGTTCCATCAATACGGATTTTACAATTCTATGGTTTAAACCGAGAAATAGTTTCTTTCATGGATTTTACAAAACCAATAATAAACCGTAAGATAGTTCCTAAATGCACTTTACTATTGCGGGATGTTTCCATTGTCACAGGATTTTACAAGTCTATGATTTAAACCGAGAAATAGATTTTTTTCGCGGGATTTTACAAAATCAAGACAAAACCGTAAACAATGTCAGCCTGAATGTGTTATGACAACTTTGGTTTCAGTGAATATCTGTTTTAGGGGAACATGCAGCGGTTCATCAACGATTCTTACTCCAACATCAACAAAATCATCAACCATCCAATAAACATTTTGGTAAACACATCATTCACGCATTCTGTCAGCTATTGCAGTGACAACATGGATAAGTAAACCCGATATACCAAACTTGATCATGAAGTAGAATTCCCAGATGTGTTACTTAAACTTGTACTAATCCTCGGGAAAAAAGAAACGGTGTACCCAATGTACAAAACCTCTTGACATATCCTCAACTGCGTGAGACACCGAAGTGATGGCTACGTTGTGGGTTGAGCCAGAAGGAATCACAAACGTAACAGAATAGCCAAGTCTTTATCACACTCAACAAAAGCCCAAACAAGTCATCTTCGCGGAAGGGTAGAAAGAAAGAAGAAGAAATAAGTAAACGTGCCCGGAAAACTCCACCTCAAAGCCAAATAAGAAATACCAAGCAACAATCCCGTAGTCGACCGTGTTTAACATTCAGTTCAAGTCGTGACATAATTTTTTACGTGAAACAGTATAAACCAAAGTATCAAACCGTGTAGCCCAACAACTCTCATCATCACAACTCATAGCACAACAAATCTCATTAAATCCATGAAAAATTCATCACCTCTTAAACACATATCAGATTAATCCGTTAATCCCCTTAAATCATCAAGTTTCATTTCCACAAATCTCGAGAAAAAAAAACTCATCAACCCGCAGTCCAAATTATGATCCATACAAATCATACCAAGACTAATATCATCTACACATGTTCCAGTTACATCTAACAACATTGAAGTGCATCACCCGATATCACGCAAATCCAATATTCACGATTATACAACCATATGTAATATTAATAGCACTTGATCCATCAATTCCCATCACAAAATTCAGTCAGATTCAAAGGCCCATGATCTACAAAATAAGTTCGTGACTTAAAGTTGCCATACGGCCCAATCATATTCGTTCACTATGGCCCATGATCACAAAGTCTAATTTAGCCAAACCCTATACATTAGGGATATATAATGAAAGTTATATCACTCAAGATGTTCTAATATCACTCACACATAATGCGCCCCATCTCATAAAACACCAGTCAACCCTAAATTACCTCCAATAATATCACACGCCTCCATCATCAGCCTCGCATAACAAACCCTAGATCTCAAAACACAGCATATCAATTATAATTAATCTCATATCACATCTTTAATCTCCACCAATCCCTAAACCATCTCAATCAATTATCCGTTCACTTACCATCTATTGATTAGTAGACGACCACTACCTGGAAACGAAACACCTCGCCACAGGGATGGCTAGAAGGTCATTAATGCCACAGGGATGGTTAAGGGAGACACGAACAGGCTTCGAGAACAAACCAAAGTTCAAGGTAGGAGTAAATTAACGCGTGCTTTTGATTCGTTGAATATCAGTTTTCTTTATTTTACATTTATTTATATTGAACCGACTCGAAAGGAAAGTGAAACCTAAATGTTTTGGTTTTACCTTTTAAAGAGTTCGAATAATAAAAAAAACTTTGATTGATGAAGATAAATTTGTGTGAGACATCTTTTTAATGGTCGAGTATACACAAAAATTCTGAGATTATAGGCATGTTATGATTGTTTTAGGACCCTTGACTGATTTGAACGAACAGAGTGACTAAAAATAACATAATTGTTATATTTTAGTGCTCGTAGATTCGGATATGAAATGGAGTTACACCTCCAAAAGGATCCATAACGAGTTTGCCTTATTGAAGTTTTTGGACTTTTAAGTTCAAACCGATAGTAATACATATCAATCAAGGCAAGTTTGAGATCTTTGCATAAATATTTCCTTTTGATATAGATTTAACCAATGGATCTGTGATGATATTTTCGTGTGAACCTATCATTGGGTTTGATGTAAATCTGAATATGCACGAGATGAATCTGAGATTATGATTTAAGTATGAGTCGTTTGAGTATAATGGTAGAGTTGAAGGAGATTAGGATAGATGATAGAGTTGTTGCTTTTGGTATATGGTATTGTTGTGTGGTCGAGTCCTGTTGAGTTCATGGTCAAACTTCTTTCTTCATCTTTTCTTTTCCGTCCAAGTCGCTAGCCAAATTATTATCAAGTCGCTACCCATTTTATCAAAGCAAGTCGCTACTGCAAGTCGCTAGTGTAAGTCGCTACTTTAATAAGTCGCTACTGATAGTACAACTCGCTAAGATGTTTAACAACTCGCTAACTTATAAATATAAGTCGCTTCAGTATTAAGAGTCAAGTCGCTACCTTCATTTAGTGTCAAGTCGCTAATAAAACATAGAATCTGGACATTTTTGTGTAAAACTCGCATTCAAGAATGCCAAGTCGCCACCAAGAATGTATGACCAGCAATAACAGACCCAGAAAACTGCATCCTTTTTACCCATTTTGACCACTAAAAAGGTAACCATTTGACCACAGATACACACGAATTTGGTACCCAAAGACTCAGATAAAGGTGAGACAAAACTGTTTGGACAAAATCTTTTTGACCAAAAAGAGATGCACGCCAAGTCGCTAATAAGAATGACAAAGACTACAAAACTGTAATAAACCATTGTTAAGGACATTATAAAAACTGTTTTAACCACCATATTCAAAAAAAAACATCATATCCAGCTCAAACATTAAAAGACAGTAACAACCTTATAAAAAACCAGATTCAGCAGTGAACAACATCAAACATAACCCAACCAAATCGAACCGTGACAACCATACACAAACCGCATCTAAGAAACGCAATAAAAACCATACGAATCATCAAAAACAACAAAACCTTGGCTCTGGTACCAATTGTAGGATCGTAATATTATTGTGTTTGATGATTCGGGTGGTCTTGGATGATCAAAATACATGTTTTCCATTTTAGAGAGAGAAAGTAGAGAGAGAGGGTGTTCTTGCTAGAGGTTTACACAAAGGAAATGTTAGATTGAATGAGAAGCACCACCCCTTCCATGGATGGAAGGGGTATTTATACTTACACAATACACGACCTCCTATCGGCCTGTGGATCAGGTATACAATGGGTAAAGACCCGTCCTTCCTCCACGGTGTTACACTAAACTATACTACGCTACAAACTAACTAATAAACTGCTAAATAACATAAATAACTACAAGTCTACGAGCTAACTTATGCTAGATAATATTTGGGGTAACCGACTCTTCACTATGGAATTTTCTAATTCCTAACACCCTTTACCCAAAAATAAAAGTCGGTGATAAACGTTAAAAACTAACTACATGCTTGATAACTAATATCGGATATTAATTATATACATTATAACTTATAACGTTTAATATGGTTTATACATTTAGAGTAACAATTGAGATACAAGTTATTTCGGTTGTAAGATGTACTTTATTAACTATTGAATTAACCGAGTACAATATATTGGACTCGAAATGAGTATTAATGTATTGGTTCGGCAATAAGCCTAAGTATTTCACTACATATTTTAAATGATAATGAGATATATAACTATATATTATTAACGGATATGGTTTTATTTAATTATAAACCTTTATTAAAGACGATAATAACTTGTTTTATATAGATAAACGATAACTTTTCTAAACTCATCGAAAAGATTATTTTGATAATATAATCTAATAGAATCATAAGGATTTGGTAACGTTGAATAAACAAGCATATCATTTATAAAATACTTGTGGTATAACTTAAATGAATTATTTTATTATAAGCTTGTATAAATTACGAGTAACGAATGTGACACCTTTATTAATCAAGTGATAAATGGAAACTTATCTCTATCATGAACATGTACATTTGGGACTACTGGCTAAATTACTGAAATTTACTAACTGACCTATTTATGTGTCATAAATAGTTGTCGTCATTTCCTAGTCTTTGACTAGCTTGAGTAGTGTCAGTATTTCTTGACTTGGTCGATGTCTTTTCCGTTTTGGTGTGCGTTCCGGTTAGTATGTCTCGACTATGTCGACATCTTCTATTCTTTTGTGTGAGTTGTGCGTCGCGTCTATGTTTCTTACCACCACACGAAATGTTAAAACTAACTTTTGAGATATTAATTATAAGCTTTTGGAAACGATAATGGGCTTTTGAAGGTAACGACATGAATAATCCACAAAAACTACGACACATTACTTTTATTGACTACTTTATCATATGAGCCGTATTTTAAGAATATCGTATACGCATTAGGTTGCGTCACTTCTACTTTATCTTACTCGTCGTACATTCTTCTGGATGCCATGGAGATTAGCTTTAGATGTCAGTCGTGTCAATAGTGAATAGTGCATTGCTGTGGCTAAGGTGAGTTTCATAGCCCATCTTTTTTAAAGTTTTCACAACTATTTTGGGGGAGAATACATGCTGCTTTGAACAAACTATAACTGGATACATGAATATTATTTGGAATGACTGTTGTTTGGTATATTTGTTTTGATGATTGAACGTTTTACGTGTTTTTGTGAATGCAAACTATTTCTTGGACCTGCCACTATTCTTTTGAATTGCTAATGTGTTGACTAGGAAAGGTTAGACATGCGACATTTGTTGACTTAGACTAGGGTAGCATCTCTATGCTATAACGCAATGCCTAGCTAAGAATAGACCGACCTAGTCGAGGGTAGCTTGTGTTCTAGGCCTTGCTATGACCGTGCTGGCTAGAGTCGCTTGGGGCCCCCGTTGAGATCTCGATTGTGTTGTGGATTATTGATTTGATTGATTATTAATTGGAGTGATTATGGATTGATTGATTGTTGGTTGATATGTTTATTATCTATCTGCCTTAGTCGCATGTAGCAATTAAACTCTAACAGGTCCACTACTACTTTGTAACTAAACTCTATGAACTCACCAGCGTAAGCTGACCTTTTTAGCATGTCTTCTCAGGTTTAAGGCGATAGCTCACTATTGGAAGGCGCTTGGCAAGGGGCATGGTCATAGGAGACTCTGATGAATAAACGGGGACCACTTTAATAATCTTTTGGGCCTATTTCCGCACTACTTTCATTAATGTAAACTTATGGTTTCCAATTAATGAATCTTATTCTAAATAAATGGGATAAAAACTATTCTTTGTACCTTAAGTTGTGATACCAAGATTGTAGCACCCAAAGGCTTGTATGCTTCCGCTAGACCGTATTTTCGGGGTGTTACATGTGGTTTGTCATTAGGCGTCCTAGTTTCAATTTTAAACATTCCAGGTGCAAGGACATTTGTGTTACTAGACTTATCTTTCTTAAGTTTCACCAACTCCTCTTTTTTTTGGGGGTAAAAGGGTTAATTCACCCCGGAAAAATATATTATCCAAAAAACATTGAAGTACAACGGATGAGGGTGACTCCCTCAACTCAGTCCACATAGGACACTTATAGAAAACCACTATATAAGAATGACAAACCATTCTTATAACTAATAAGATAACTCACAACCTACAACTAATGTTTCCACTCTATGATATTGTGTAATAAATCTTGGCTTTCAGAATGAATGTTTCCACTAATGTTTAAGACCTCTTTAATGTATCCAAGATGATTATCAAGTTCTTGTGATGCTTTAGCACAAGTCTTTTTGAGCAAATCAAATATGACACCATATTCAGTTTTGACTTTGGCAATTTCTTGTTCATATTTTGAAATTTGACAATTTAAAGACACGTTTTCCTCATCCAGTCGTTCAAGTTTTGGTTCAAAAGTTTGAGCACTCGACTGTTTGAGTTTGTTTTGCAAAGCAAGTTCTCGATCATTACAATCTTTTTGACACCATAGAAGACGACGTTTTACAATCAAAATTTCATTTAGCAAACGCTCATTTTAAGCTTTCAAAGACTCGATTTGAGACACATTATCAACATTTTCAAAATTATCAACAAAATCAACAGAATTAACAGCAATATTATCAGATGCAGAAACAGCAGTATGATACAAGACAATAGACATGGTATCAGCACAGATAACATCTTCCAAGATTCGATCGACATGGTTTCGAAAAGATTTGTTTTTCTGTTTAGTTTTTAAAGTCCATGCCTCGTTTGCATTGAAAATTGTTTTCAAGTGCCCAATCTCCTTCTGAAGATCCCGTTCCCAACATTTTGCACACATACGAAGATTTCGAACATGGGGTAAAAGTTTTTTTTGAAAAATATCCCTTTGTTTTCGCGCATAAGGCGATTGAAAAGTTTTAACTTTTATTTCCGAATTACGTTCAATTTCTTGTTTCAAAATAGTCAGACATGAATGTATCAAAATATTTAAGTAATTGACATCTTTCAGGTGATGGTGTGATTTTACTCAAAGAAGGTAAAGGATAATTTATTTGTGCAACTTGTTGGACGAGAACAACATTAGAAGAGGACTCAGGAATTGGTGTGATAACCCACGGTGTATTTGTATTATCCTGTTGTTTGACAAAAATCATTTTTGAATAATCAAATGGTTTGTTATATTCAACTTTTTCCATTTTCAATCGACTCTCGTCTTCTACATCGAATTCCTCTTCACGATTATATTCAACAACACTCATAATGGAATCATCAATTCTATGTTCTGCACTGTACACTTAAGGATTTGGTTTGAATGCTCTATGTGAAAAATGTGGTGTGTAATCAGCACGAATTGGCCCATATCCATCTGGATTTGGCTTAAAAGTAAACTTTTGAATTATTGTGATTGACTCACCATGTTTATAAACAACATTTCAAAACTCTTTGATTTTTGTTTTGTAAATCGACAATTTCATCAAGATACTGATCAATTCGCGTCCCTGAATGTTTTTTGTACTCTGAAAACTGTTTTTGACATGTTAACAACTCATACTTGGCTTTTTGAGTTCTCGAAGTAAGAGCGTTAATTTGTTGTTGATGATCAAATTTTAGTTGTTCTGCTTGAGAAAGAAATTTATTCTTGGATTCAACTAGATCACGTATTTGTATTTCCAAAGATTTTTCATTTTGGTATGATTTTGAAAAAGCGACTTCAAAATTGTATTCACGTTTCTCTTTTGTTTCAAAATTTTTGAGTTGTAACTTATAGAATTCATTATCCTTAGTTAACAGTGCAATCTTAGCATTAAGATTCTTATTAATCTCATTGCACTTCTTTAATTGAGATTGGGTGGTCTGAAATAAGGTCATGAGCCCAGGATCTGGATTAGACAAAGACTCATTTTGTTCAACGTGAGTCTCAACATAATCATTATTTAGATCCTCAAATATAATCACGGAGTCAGCTTGATTATCAATGTTAACCATAAGGTCATCTTGATCGTCAAATGTAACTATGGGATCCATTTTATTATCTTTGTGATGAGATGTAGAAGGCTCATGTTGAACACTTTGTGCCTCGTCAGATGCAGATGCAGGCGGAGATATCAGATCATGTATAAGACATATGTTAGGATCCGGTACCTGAGACAAGCCATCAGTGTCATAGACTGGTCCTGTGTCACTCATGTGGAGCTCTTGCATGTTGGCCATCAACATCATAGCTATGTTAGCTTGTAAGTCCTCCATGTCATCATCAGATTCTGCATTAGCCATGAAGCTCTGTTCTTTGTTGGTAAGTGTTCCACCAGCTTCATCCTTGAGAGCCAAGAGTAAAGCCTCCTTGTAATAAGCACTGCCTCTTGTTCTCGACTTTGGGCAAGCATTTTCTAGATGAACCTTCTTGTTGCAGTTGTAGCATCGAAGACCATTATTCCCAGTCTGAACATTTCCCTGATCAACCATTTGAGCCCGTTGTTGTGGATCACCCATGTTATTCCTTCCATTAGCATTAAATCCTTGACCACTACCCATCTGACGACCATTTCCACGGTTCTGAACCTCAACCCTTCCATTGTTAAGAACTGCTTGATTCCTTATGTTAGATGAGGTACGAATACGGTTGTTGTATTTGTTAGCAAATCTCCCAAAGGCTCTAGCAATTAACGAAAATCCTTGATTCAACGTATCGAAAGCTTCTGCATCCTCAATTGGTGTCTCACTATAAAGTGTTGAATCAGTGTTGTTGTTGTAAGGAACAAGTTGAGTTTCGTGTGATTGCTGTGAAGGATCATATGGTGTGATCTGAGCAGATTGTTGTGGTGGATTAGTAAAAGCAGTTGGCAAGTTTGGAAATTGAGGATAACAAGCTTGAGTGTACAAAGCAAGAGTTTGATTATTCGGTAGAGTTGGAGATGCAGTGATTCCACGGATAGCTCTGTCTTTGTCTACTTCCTTTTGATTGTGCTTCAAGTAGTCATACAACAATCCGTACATTGCTTGATGAAGGTTTTTAGCTTGACGGATGAATGTAACATACTTCTCCCAATAAGGACCAAGACAGCTTAGGAACTTTGTGTTGATTGCAATCCTTGGCATAATGATGTTGTGTCTGTCCAAGTCATTGATAATGTCTGTAAACCGATGATAATATGACTCTAATGATTCCCCTGGTTCAATCATGAAATTCTCATAGGATAAGTAAAGTTTTGATTCCATGTCTTCTTGATTGAGTTATGTGCCTTCCATTAGAAGATTAATATGTTCCCACATAGCTTTTTCAGTTTTTCGAGCATCAACACTGCGAAGAATCGGATTGGGTAAACCCAAAAGGATATATTGCAATACAAGTTCATCTACTTCCAAGTGAAGTAGTTGTTTAGCAATAAGTTGATGTATTCTGAGAGTGGTGGTAACATCATCTCTTGGTGGATCAGCAGTTGGATCTCTGGGGACTATTGTAGTAGGCATTTGAAAAGGACCTTCAAGGATGACCTTCTTCAAAAATTTACCATGTGGTTTCTTGAGATCACAAAAGCTAAAAAAATGTATCACCCATTGATCATAGTTTCCGGGAGTGAGCATTGGAGGTCTATCAAGGGATCCAGCTTCATGAATGGATTGTTGGCTGCATAAAGCTTCACACATCTTTGCAAACCAAGAAGGTTCCTTTTGCGTTGTGACATTCATAGCATACTTAGCTGGAAACTGATATTGGAAGTAGTTAGCATGCTCATATTGTTGACGAGGGTTTGGTTGAGGGATTTGTGGTGGAAGAGGTTGTGCACCTTGAGGAAAGTAAACTAATGATGGTTGTTGAAATTGTTGTTAAGGATATTGTTGTAGTTGTTGTTGTTGAGGATACTCATGAGGAAAGTAGTTGGAGTATGGTGGTTGAGAGATCTTGAAACTTGTGTAGATGATGGATCTTTGTAGTCGAATAAAACTTGATGTTTTTGATGAAGTATACTTAGGCGTAAACAAGGGTTAGGCGCAAAATGATGATCTTACGCGTAACTTCCACTTACGCATAAACAAGTGCTTAGGCGTAAATCCTTCTTACACTTAAGCTTTAGGTTAAACGTAAGCTTAGGCATAAACTAAATGCTTAGAAGTAAGATAATCTTAGGCGTAAAGTGTTTACTCGTAAACGTTTAAGCTTAAGCGTAAACTTAGGGTTTTACCCAAAAATCCTTTACACGTGTCCAAGTGTAAAAGATATCCACAAGTCGAAGTGTTTTCAGGCTTATCCAAGCAAGAAAATACTGAGTTAACCAACAGCTTTGAAGATCGTTGAAGAAGATGCTTACGCGTAGACTGTTAGGCATAACTGTGACTTAGGCGTAGAAGCTTAGGCATAGAAAACTAGGGTTTTGTTATGCGTAAAAGCTGACAGAATTTACCAAGCTTGATTTTTATGCACTAAAATGTTTTGGAAACTTGATTTTAATGATAAAACAGCTTCAGAAACATCAAAATAACAAGAAAGTTTGAAACTTGATGATCCTAAGTGAAATTTAACCTTACGCGTAGAACAAGTACACGACCCAAAACCAAGTTCAAAAACTAATCTAAACACGTAAAGTTTGAAACTTTTTGCAAAAAACAGAAACTCTAACCCTATATAAACCTTAACCCATAAGAATCTTGAGTTTACAAGTGAAAAAATCAATGCTTTTGACCAAAAGAAAAGTGTACTACGAGAACCTTACACGTACGACTATAACTTCAAAAACAAAGGTGTTTCACCAAACTAGATGACGTATGATACCACTGTTAGGTCACCATAAGTTAACACAAGCATGTAGATGATAGAAATGAGGTTAAGATAGACGGTTGCACACACAAACACACGAAACAATAAGAAAGGTTATGCGTATGGTATTATGAGTGAACAACACTTCTCAAATGAGAAGTAAACAAGTATTTATAGGGGAAAGGAGCTAGGGAAACACGTCTAGTCCCTTCCTTGCCTAATGGGCCTTAGCATGGGCTTATGGGCTTTCTACATAAGCCATGCCTTAATTACTTACATAAAAGCCATATTAAAGCAACCTATTACATATAAATGAGTAACACTTGTAGATATAGTTTAGGAGCGTTTCCAACAGGGTTTTAACGGCCGATTATGTTGATTGATTTATTTGATGATTTCCTTATTAGTTTTTGGCCCAAAGCTTAATATAGACATTCTTTTGTTAACTTAATGTATTATGTAGTGTCAAGTGATCTTTAAATAAATTGTATTCACAAATTTTAAATTTGACAAAATATTCGGGTTTAATGCGGGTTTTACAACGTCTCAGCCGGAAAGGCATGTCAACAGGCTCTTTGGATGAAGCAAGCTCTCGTGGACTACATAATTTAACTCAACGACATCTCTATACTTTGCGACAACAAAGGAGCCATCGATCTCAGCAAAAATCCTGTCCAACATGCCCGAACGAAACATATTGAAATTCGCCATCACTTCCTTCGCGACAATGTTCAAAAAGGAAACAACTCAATCGAGAAAGTCTCCTCTTTTTTTGGGTAAAAGGGTTAATACACCCCGGTAAAATTCATTACTCCAAAAAACGTTGAGGTACAAAGGATGAGGGTGATTTCCCTCATCTCAGTCCCGTAGCACACTTACAGACTCAAATATAAGAATGACACACCATTCTTATAACTTACAATAAAATGAACCTACCAATAATGACCAAAGTACATAAAACATGACAATACTACTCAAGAAAAGCACTTGAGCCTTCTATATCACTATGGCGATCCACCTTAACTTCCGTGAAGAATCCACGTATAAACATCCATGCGATCTTCAACATAAAAATGTTTGTAGTAGCAAACACCACAAACAAATCCACCACCATCACCATAACATCAGTAAGATAGAAACATATGTACCCAAGGTGCATGGCATCGTGTGAATGGGGTTTTGAACAAGAGTCCCCAAACTTAACTTTCATCAATACCAAAACAAATCCATTTGCGTCAAGTTGAGCAAAGAAACACAAGAAGAACAAGTGTAATCGACCAACATAATACCACAAGTGCTCCTTAGCCGAATCATGTAATAGTCATAAACCATAGCCAACCATCAGCACATAGCACCCACTTCCAATCCCCATCATAAACCAGACCAAAACACATCAAATAAAGTCTCATTACCAGCAGGTCGGCATGGAATACGATCCAAGAAACAATACATAGGGTGAAAATACCCTAACTTCCAAGACCTACTACCAAAAAACAGGGTTTTTGAACAAGTTACCCTAAAACTTAACTTCCATCTCTCCCAAACCCACTTACATGGCAGTAACATCATGAAACGAACCAACAATCACCACACAACCCCTTGCATAGGTTGACAATCAAGTTAACAAGCAGATCCATTAAAAAATATGAAACCCTAAGAATTATGGTTTGTATATCGTGAAAGCACCACCATACATCAGCCTAATGAATAGATTCAATAACCTGATATATGAATCACCAGTAAGCAGATTGGATAAGGATAGAACCATAAAACATAAACGATCTAATTCAACCCAGATGGAACCCTAACTAATGATTACAAAGAGTAATCGTGTTAGGGTTATCAAGCCTTCAACGATTCAAGATATTCAATAGGAGATCGTTAAAGGTTTATATACCCAAAACCGACTTGGAATATGCACTCAGAATGTCGGTTTAAAGGTACAAATCAATAATCAGAAATTCGAAACCCTAAAAATAATAATAACCGATTTAGAGACTAGCTCAGTTTAGGAGGACAAAGCATAACCCAAAACGATTTTCAGTAAAGAAAAATGATTTAGGGATTAGGGTTTGAAATTATATGGGCGATTAAGGATAGATCAAGAGAAAAACCGACTCCCCTACCTACACAAATCCGATCTACACATAAATTCAGTTAATCCTAGAGAAGGATCAAAGAAAAAACGTGATTTGATAGACAAAATTAAGCCGGAATATTGTGAGGAAGGGGAGGCAGAAAATCGCCCACACTAGGAGAGAGATTACCAATTACTAAATCAGATATGCAGTTTCACGAAGAGAGAAAGTCTCCTCCAAAGATAACATTGTTGACATCCTAATTAAATTTCTTAAACGAGAACCATTTAATCTTCTTAGACTTGGTTTAGGATTAATGGAACCAAACACATAATCAAAAACATAGTTTAAAACTTAGAATGACCAAACACTACAAGTTAGCAAAAATCTGCAACTATTCCCACAAAACCAAACGATAACAAAGACGGAACCAAAAATTTGGGTCCGTCTGGTCCGTGGTTCACTGAGAACAAAAATTTTAACTACATAATACTTCCTCCTTCACAACCCACATAACCAAACGACCTACAAACACACATAACTCATAATTGAGGTTTCTCCTTCAACTAATCTCAGCCAAAATCAACATTGTAAGTATCCTAACTACATTACTTCTCTTAATTCTGAGTCAAGGGAAACATGGGGATTATGCATCTTCTTGTACAAATCATGAATTACATTTATTAGATTACATAACTAATCATGTTTCCCTTAGTTAGGAATTGCATATCATAAGGCATTATCATAATTAACTAAAAACCCCATGTCAAAATTTTGAAAACTTTCTCACTTATAGGAAAAACAATTTCTCATTGTTCATACAAATAAAAACGATATTTTCATCACTTGCATAATGTCTCTTGAATACTAAAGGTAATGCATAACTAATATGCATTCCCGGGTATATTCAAACGAAGCCACATTGAATTAGGAGTGTTTGGGTTATCTCTCGTATTTTGCCAAACACTACTAATAAAAACTATTTTATGCATAAAAAGGAGTCGAGATAACCATAACTCCACATTGTTTGCATATAGGCACATACTAGAACAGATCGTCAATTTAGTCTTCGGTTTTACTAAAACATGAAACTTTTGCTCCTAGGAACAAACATGCCTCCCGCAAAGTACTATGATCGCAAAGACACCCTTGGCTACATTCCACAACACCACAAAACTAAGGGTCTTAGCAAAGAATAAATCGAGGTTTTCAAAGGTCTAGAGAAACGTTACTTTCATGAGGGTGAACAATCCACCCATCCTTTGTCGAGGGAACAAACCTTCGTCAAGAACTTGCCACCATCCACTTTGATGGTCTCCTAGACATAGATGGTCTTATGTCACTTCAATTCAAATTCAATCAACTTGACTTCAACATTCCCCTCACTCAATTCTCCTAAGTGCTAGGAATTCCTTGTGTTAGAACATGTCTCTACTCGGATAAGTGGTCACTCTTAATTCTTGACTCAATTCATGACCATTCCCCTCCTTATCAAACTCCCTTGGTCGACAAAGATGTCATCCGTGAACACCTTTTCTTTGATAGGGTATCTGTTAATAGAAATAAGCCGTAAAAACGTTAATTTATATTTTACGATCTTCTAATGTTTTGTCGATAACAAACGTAAAATCATTTTAACGAAACAAATAAAATACATAAATGTATTACATTTTCATATAAAACACTAAAAACGTAAAAGTGTTTACATTTTATAGAAATATTTATGTATAACAACTATTTTTTGGGTAAAGGGAGTAATCCTGCACCCTGGTAAAGTTTATGTATAACAACTAGTGTTTACATAATATGGAAATGTGCATACTTATATTGTAATAGGTAATGTAATGGGTAAAAATCTAAGTACTTGACCCATTGACTAGATACATTGAATGTAGTTGGGTAAAACCCAAAGTCCATGACCCATACCCATGGAGCTTGATCCATAACCCATGACCCATTGCATGACATCATGCATGAAGTCATGCTGGGTATTATCCATGGACCATGACCCATAACCCATGATCCAATGTCTAGATACATTGCATCTTGTATAACCCATGGTTCATAACCCATAACCCATGACCCGGCTTGCAACCTAAAATCCGGACTTAAACCGACCTGCATCAAGGATCCCTTGGATTGCACTAGCGATCCTTTGGGAGGGATCCGTGGGATCCGGGAACAGAGAGAAATTTGCCTATAAATAGTGAGCCATTTCTCTCTGCAACTCATCCTTTTTACACATACTCTCTCTTAGTGTTGTAAACTCTCTAACCTCAGATCCAAAGGATCTTTCTATGTAGTTTTGTGTTTGTGTGATTCTCTAGGTTCCTCTTAAAGGTGAGATCACCACCTCTTGAAGTCAAGCAAGCTCAAGTCCATGAGTTGCCAAGCTTCGTCATCATCAAGACTACTGAAGTTATCTTGTTGATAGTTCTTTCCTCCCTCAAAGTATTGTGTTGAAGGCATTAGTGAAGGGTGCCGAAGGGTCGTGTCAAAGGCATTAGTGAAAGGTGCCAATGGTGTACATTCGATATGGTGCATCGATGTACAAAATAGATTAGTTTGAGTTAAAGGATAGTGAGATACTTATGATATTGTTATAAGGAGTGTGTCTCCTTTGGGATAGTTGTTGTGTAGTGTTGGGTAGTAGTTCCTCCTTTGTAATGGAACTCGGTATCTAGCCTTGTACCGGATAAAGTGTAGGTGACGTTGTGATAGGTTTGGTTCTACCTCGTGGAAGAACCCGGTGTCTAGCCTTGTACCGGATAAAGAGTAGGCGACGTTGTGAAGGCTTCTCCGCCACAAGGAGCTTGTGTTGTGTAGTGCTTACGAACTCTCGAGTAGGTGACTCGGGGAGTGAAGTAGGGCAAGGAAGGTGTCCTTGTAGCCGAACCACTATAATCATCATTATCCATTATGGATGGGAGTTAAATTCTGTGATGCATGCGTTTGAAACCCTAACTTTATGTTAGGGTTTTCTTTTTCGAATAGTGGTCGCTGCAGTTGCTGTTCGTTCGTGGTCGTATTTGCTGCTGGTTTTTGATATTTGTTCGTGGGTTAAGAGAGATGGATAAAGGTTTTTTAAATAGCGGTGCTAATGTTCCTATCGATGCTAGTGTGGGTAAAAAGGTAGGGTTTGCAAGTAATGATATTCAGGTTAGTGATGGTGACGTTGAGATTAATAGACCTGTTGGGGCTGTGTTTTTTGATGACGATAGGGAGGATGAATTCCCCTTGCTGAATTCGTTGGCAAAGAAGATTAAGAATGTTGATGGACACATGATACGCTCGAGTAGAGTTCCACATAGGGCTGTTGGTTTTGATGAACCGAAATCATCAATTCAGGCCCTTCATGAAATACCTAAACAGATGCACGAGATTGACCCAAGCACACAAGTTAATAATGTTATTCCATTTGCTGCTGTTCATAATTCGTATGCTTCAAGTCGAGTTGGGGAGGCTGATGTTGAACCAATCTTTCATGAGTCTCGTGAGTCTCATCCAGTAAAAGATGCAATACATGCTGGTGGGCATGTCGTGGGTCCACAAGATGGAGTTATTAACGATTCTAGGGCTGCAAATTCGTATGCCTCAGTTGTCAATGATGCTGATGGATGTAATTCGAAGCTTATTGGGAATTCTCATCAAATAATGGTTGATTCGTTTGCTGATGTGCTACAACCTAAGACGGTAAAGAAAATTAATTTTCGGTCACTTGTAAATGAAGAAAAGGTGGAGAGCTTTGATTTTGTTCTTCCACAAGCTGCTATTGATGTTGTTAAGAGCAGGTATAACAATACTCTAATTGGTTACTTTCTTGGAAAGGGTTTAGCATTCCCGGTTGTACAGAATTATGTCACCAACACTTGGAGTAAATTTGGTTTTAAAAAGCTCATGAGGAATGATGATGGTGTCTTTTTTTTTGGGTAAAAGGCCTTCCGCCTGGCAAAATTCATTACACCAAAAAACGTTAAAGTACAAAGGATGAGGGTGAATCCCTCATCTCTGTCCGATCAGGGCGACAGAAATACACATATATGTGCAACTTACAACCATAACAAAACTAAAAAGCTACCTAACAGCAAGAAACATAAAAGACAAAGTTTATTACAATACAAGCATAAATATCAATCTAAGTCTTCTTGCGTCCTTGCACCTTGAAATCTTTCAAAGAACCACTTTGGGTCTTGGATCTTGAAGAAAAAAGCTCGATGTCATCATAATCCTCAAAGTAGTTCTCTAAGACTTCATCATCACTTTCAGTAACCACATCCTCATAAGGATCCTTACCCTTCAATGAGCAAGAATCCACACCTGTTGGAATTGTGTATGAACACGAGGCCGAATCAAAACCATGCGCTTCATGACCCTTCATACACGACTCCCCAAGACTTCCATCCTTAATACCATTATGATGCAAAGGTACATGCGTAGAGTCTTTCAAACCAGTAATACTACTAGTTTCAACAATACAATTCAATGTATGAGTGTCAAGTACCTTATTAGCATCCATAAGCGTATCAATAAAACTCCTCACCTGACCAATCTGAATGTTATCCGAAAAATAGCCATGCTCATTAGGAAAATTAGAGGAGTCATCATTAGTACCCACGGGAGAGACATTCATGGGCTTGTCATGCTTAAGCTCGCTAGAAACCTCACCATCACCCTTAGTAGACACAATAGGACTCGCCTTCTCCTTTGTAGCACTAGGTTTGGAAATAGGCCGATATTGAAGCGTACCCTTAGGTTTGTAAACCAATACATGCTTTGCTTTTGCGGCCTTATTTCCACCATTCTTCACTTCCTTCTTTTTGTGAACATCAACAACAGTGGCCTTTTTAGCATTACGAGGACATGACACATCCTCATGGTTGAAAAATTTACATTTAGAGCATCTAGGAGGCCACCATTCATATTCCACGTCAAGAACTTCCAAGTAATGTCCTTTACCATTAGGAAAAGGTATAGCAACATCGATTGATTCCAACACATCACAATTAGCAGATAACTCAATAAGAACTCGAGCGTAAGAGTAACGCCCCCAAGGATTAGAACATAAAGCACTAGTACCTGCATCAAATCTGATAATACGTCCCAATTGTGATGCAATCAAACTAATACCGACTTCCGAATAAGCAACTACCGGTACATTATAGATATGCACCCATACCGGTACCTTAGTGATCTCTTCCCTCTCCAATTTAGTGTTCGCAACCCAAATATTCAGAAAAATGGGTATCGAACGAATAAACCAAGGACCCCTATCGAGAGTCTTCATCATACCCTCATGTGACGAGAATTTGAAGAAAAAGAAACCATTCTGCATCATTACCCGTTCGAAGCCAAACTTATCCCATACATTCCTTACATAATCTTCAATGATAGGAAACGCTAAACGGTGCCCAAGAAAATAACCGTAGAGAGTATTATCATATTTCGAACACATATCATCCACAACGGCTAAAGGAATGACAACTTTCACACCTAACACATTACCCTCACTTGTAGAACACGACACGCGAATCTTTTCATTGCTAACATGGTCTATAGAAGTCGTGACCAGATCAGGTTCAAAAATAGACGACGGTATATGCATAACAGGTTCGGCATCCAAAGGTTTAACAATCGGTTGATTATTAGTCGCACCAACCGTAATCCGTATCAAATGAACACGCCTTATTAGCAATGTAAAATTCCACACTTAAGCCACAATCTTTACTAGTTGACAATGAAGTTTGTACCTTTGAAGCATCAGGTACAAACAATACGGAGTCAACACCACTATCATGAGCATCATGTAAAACAGTCACATTAACAGAATTGGTAGAAGCTGAATGATTAGCATTAGAAGAATCAGAAACACAAGTCGAGACCCCACCAAGAATATTAGATAAAGTAGTCGTATTAGGGCTCATCACCGATTGATCAACCGACTCACCAAGGCCAAGAACATTAAATAAAGTAGTCGTATCGGAAGTAACTGATGATGGTGTCTTTTTGTTCAAATTTACATCTATTACGGGAATGGAACAAGTCCTAGAAAGGGGTCCGTGGATGATTCGCAATTCGCCCATTATCCTTACTAAATGGTCTTCTAATTTGTCTCTTTCTAAAGAGGAAGTTACTAAAATACCGGTTTGGGTTAAATTACATAGTGTTCCGATCCTTGCATACTCGGAGGATGGTTTGAGTTTGATTGTCACTCAAATTGGTAGACCTATTATGTTGGACGCGTATACTAGCTCTATGTGTGTTGAGTCATGGGGAAAAATCAGTTTTGCTCGTGCTTTGATTGAACTTAGCTCGGATTCTAAGTTAAAAACTGAAGTCGTTATGGCCATTCCTAATGAGGAGGGGAATGGGTACACTAAAGAAGTTATACGTGTGGAATACGAGTGGCAGCCCCCCCCCCATTGTGTTGAGTGTCATATTTTTGGGCATGATGTTCTCCATTGTCCGAAACTTGTTAAAGTGACTGCTACAAATAATGAAGCAGCAAGTAAGGCTAAGGGTGTTGATAATGTGGACGAAGTGGATGATGGGTTTATTTCAGTAAATCATAAGAATAGTAAAGGTAAACAGAAGGCTAAAGCTTCATCTCGTCCTATTAGAGGTATTCGATTAAATAAAAATAAACCTAACTACTACTATAAGCCTATATCTAAGCCGTCTAATGTTAGTTGTGAAAAGCCTATTATGGGAGGGGTAAGCTCTGAATCTGTTAGCCTCGCTTTTTCTAAAGATAACGTCATTTACGTGAATTGGACTAGATGCGTAGTCTACTTTGCCCTTAGGGACTAGTATCGTTTATGTGGCAAAGTTAGAGCCTATAAATACCCCTCATGACTCTCCATGAGGGGTGAGGTGAAGCATTTGGTCATTGTATTCTTTTGTGTTTATCTTAATAAAACCTTGTTTTCTCCTCCCTCTCTCTACTTTCTCTCACTAAGCAAGATGATGTTCTTCATCTACTTTCACCAACCAAGGCCTCCAAACCACATAAATCTTATAGTAATCGGTCCTAACAAGTGGTATAAAGAGCCTGGTTATCTTGTGTTGATTTATTGTGTTTTTATACATGTTTGGTTACTATTTTTGAGCTTATTTTGTGGTCGGAAAATTTTTTTCCGATTTGTGGGTAAAACAGTTTCTTATTCATGTTTTGGTTATCCTTAGTTTTCGGTCACAAAAAGTCACAATCTTTGTTTACATCTGTCGTGGTCATTATTTTGTCCAAACAGGTCATTTTTATGCCTTTTGGTACCAATATTTCTGTGAAACAAAGTGGTCAAACCTTCATCTTCTCATGGTTAAATGGTAAAAAAAGAAGCAGTTTTTGATGTTTCTGGGTTTTTTATGAAGACTGGTCGGAATTTTTTGGTCGGAAAAACTCGCCAGAAAAAGTCAAAGGGTCAAAACCCTTTTTCTACGCATAAGGAGAATCTTCAGGAATATTACGCGTAGCTGTGAAGTTACGTGTAGGAATTGTTACGCATAAGTCTTTACGCATAAGCCCTTGCTTACGCATAAACCTGACATGGGTTTACGCATATGCAACTGGCTTACGCGTAAGACCAAGCAGATTACGCATAAGGTCCGACCAAAAGTTACGTGTAGCTGATATTTTTTACGCATAAGGAAATGAAAGGAAAAGTTACGCGTAGACTTGACCAAGACCACTATACCGTATACCAAATCACAACTGACTTCAGTCTCAAAACATCATCAGTCCTCAAAAAAATTTAACAGATCCGATTCAAAACTAAAACCAATCCTTGACCTAGACTCACTTCAAGAACCCTCACAATCTCTCCCCATCTCTCATTCAATACAAGGAATCTAAACTGAAAACGAAAAATATAGATCTCAGATTCGGATTCATTTCTTTTGTAATCTTTTATAGATAATTTCAAATGAATCACACATCATCATTGACCCACTTGTGTTACTATCCGAAAGATAAAGAAGAGTTTATAACAATTATGTTATACCTTTTCTTCCATTCGTTCAAGACCCTATCAAATAAAAAAAACGGATACACCTACCCGAGACCCTTTAATGGATCTTGAAGCCACTCGTGTTCTTGATTCACTTGACTATATAAAGGATGAAAGGACGAATTAATTATGATTCGTTATTGTGGAATGAAAGGGTGTCATTTGTGCTTATGATGTGATTCGTTTTTGTATGATCTGAGTTGAGAAGAAGTGTTGGTATGCGTACATCTTGAGGAGCAGATTTGTGTGTTAAGAAAATGTGTAGGCGTTTTTTTTTTCTCTTAGTGGGATTTAGGTTTAGGTCAACTAAAAGGGATGCAACGCTTTATAAGTATCAGGATATGTATTTTTGGTTGGATCGGTGTTATAAGTGTTAACTTGCATTGGACTGGATCGTGGGCCTTAATTACCATTCAAGGATTTTGGGCCGAGTATATGACTTGGAATATTGGAGTTGGACCTTTAATGTCACGCCACATCTACAAAAAATTCATCCGAATTTTTTTAAAAAATTTTCGATAAATTTTTGGTTTTTGGTTAAGAATATGGTATTATGGTATAATTTTCACGGAGGGATACAATAATTCACGGCTTGCGCGAAATCTGAAAAAATGGCTACGGAATTTTAGTACGGTATTATTGACGAGAAATTGAAGTGACGTTTCACGGGTGGACTTCTTTATCTTTGAGACGATGGTTGGTTGGATGCATGTCTCAAGATAACTTGTTGGAGCACATTATGAAATTTGAAAATCTGGTTATAACTGGTAAGGAGTTACATTGTAGTGCTCACAGTGTGTAACCATCACTTTAAGGAGTTACGTTGTTGTGCTCAGTGTCACACGAAGTTGTGGATTGTTCAAAAATTTAGAACAAGCACCAAGTCACAAGTTGGGATGTTTACTTCCTTTTCAAGTTAGTCGTATCGGGCTATCTCCTCATGTGGTCATTACTATTAGCCGGTGAATTCAAAGGAGGTTCGATTTAAAGGTTGGTTTGAGAAAATTATTGAGAGTATTTCTGCGACATATTCTCACGGAAATTTGATCAAGCTATGATGTTAATATTGCATCAAAGAAGGTAATACGGTATGTACGCAACATTATGATGATTCCGATAGCTCGCAACCATCAGGAGGGAGAAGTTGGTATTTCATCTTCCGTGATTGGATTACGGGATTTTTGCTTAAGACCAAGAAGGAGAAGTAGTGTGGTGCACATCGGGTTTTTACCAACTTGGATGCAATACTAAGTGAGTTATGTTATGATGTTCCCGTAACGACAACCATTGTGCTTCAAGAGTTTACTTTCTCCACATGCGTGTCTCAAGATTAAAGACGTGTTGGAAGAGTGTTGTCGGTTCAGAGGAGCATAGAAAGAAAAAGGCTCACTAGTTAGGAGGAGTAATAACCTAACTAGACCGTTATGATTGAAGTTCGAGCTACAAGAAGATCATTTGCCGAGGTCATCGGAAGGAGAACTTCAAGTTTGCCTCAAGATATCTAGACTACGAGACTCGCACTTCAAGAAAGTCAACATTGTTCATTACTATTGTAATTTACTTTGTTTTGTATTTATAGGTCTCATTGTAACCATTCACGTGTGACGCTATCTTGGAGGGAGATTGTTAGCCTCGCTTTTTCTAAAGATAACGTCATTTACGTGAATTGGACTAGATGCGTAGTATACTTTGCCCTTAGGGACTAGTATCATTTATGTGGCAAAGTTAGAGCCTATAAATACCCCTCATGACTCTCCATGAGGGGTGAGGTGAAGCATTTGGTCATTGTATTCTTTTGTGTTTATCTTAATAAAACCTTGTTTTCTCCTCCCTCTCTCTACTTTCTCTCACTAAGCAAGATGATGTTCTTCATCTACTTTCACCAACCAAGGCCTCCAAACCACATAAATCTTATAGTAATCGGTCCTAACAGAATCGCAAAGTATGAGTAGTAAGAGAGATGTTAGCATGGATCATGCCAACAAAAAGAATATATATCCGGATGATAGTAATCTTGTCTCTCTGAAGAACTCATTTGATGCTCTTATAAAAGAAGATTATGAATCTAATCTTCAAGATAAGGCATCGGGCTCTGGCAAGGTTCAATTGGAAGTGGATACGAATAGGAACAAGGTTAATGATCCGTTTGTGGATGTGGAAATTGAAAGTGAAGATGAAGTATACGAGAACTATGATGATATCGCTAATTATGCAACAAGCTCTAAATTCAATGGTAGTTCTTCTAAGGACATCAAGGTGCAGGGACGCAAAAAGAAATAGTTGATGTTTATAAACATTTCTTTTGTGTTTCGTGTTAGTTAGTTTTATTTATGCTTGTTAGTTTGGTCAGTTGCACATGTGGTGCATGTTTGTAGCCTGATCGCCGAGTTGAGGGATTCACCCTCATCCGTTTGTACTTCAACGTTTTTTGGTGTAATATATTTTACCGGGTGGAAGGCCCTTTACCCAAAAAAACATGCGATACCCTTACATGCCTAACTAACGATTTACAATCTGCCCTCCTTTAATCTTCTATTGTTTTAATCTGCTCTAATTAAACAATTACACTCGTGTATTGCGTGATTATTACAGGTTCTTGCGATTGAACTGATTATAAGGGTTTTTGTTTGTCGTTTTTTTAAGGGTTTCGCGTATTCTGAGTTTGTTATCATCATTGGTTTTGGTTAGATTATTTGTGCTTTAATTCATGCCTTAGCCTCTTCTAAGGCTCTCGTTCTTTGAAGATTGACGTGGTACTTCTTGGTTTCTTTTTAGTCGGTTTTTTAGGGTTTTAAATCTGGTTTAGTGGTTATTCGTTTTTTAGGGTATCGATTCTGTTTGTTTGATTAGTATGGATAAACGTGGTGATGTTAATGTTGATCTGGAAGCGTTGGATGCTCGTATGCAACGTTTGAAAGGCAATGATGTTGATTCTGATGGTGCGCAAAAGCCAAAGTTGGCTAGGAGGGTTTTGAAAAACCCTAATCTAGCTGCGGATTTTAAAGTAGATAACCATGCGACTTTGGCTGCTGTTGTTCCTTCTCCTGCTGCTAGTTCTCAAGATGTTGGAAGTGTCTCATTTACTTCTGGTCCTATTGAGGGAGATCTTGGGTCGTTTCATAATTCAAACGTGCAAAATATTGATCATCAAACCTTATTTTGGAGTGCGGATGGCAATGCTGCGAATCATTATGTTACTTCTGATTTCCCACCTCTTGGGGACGTAAGTAGGGTAGCAAAATCTGGTGTCCAAGTGGTTTTCAGAATACGAATGTCAACAAGGATGGTGGGGCTGTTTCGAGTCATGCTTCAAGCATTGATTTTCATGCGGCAAGTAAAGTGAATAATGAGTTTAATTTGCCTGATGGTGATGGGATTAGTGTGGCTAGCCAAGCTGGTAAGTTCAAGGGTATAGTGACACATGATTCTGCTAATAAGGAGAGCCCGATTATTCACATGTCTGAAATTAAGCAATCACCATCTTACGTGGGAGTTACTAGTGGATCACAGCCTGGATCTACTATGGGTACTCAGTCTACTCATGCCAAAGGTAATCCTAACTTTCGTGCTATTACAGTTGATAACATTCTTAGTGGTGTTGACGTATCTATTCCTCGTACGGTGGTTGAAACTATTAGCACTAAATTTGATAACACCTTGTATGGATATTTCATTGGCAAGCGTATTGCATTTCCAGTGGTCGAGTACTTTGTCCGTAACAACTGGGCTAAGTATGGTCTAAAACGTATTATGATGAATGCAAAAGGCTTCTTTTTCTTTAAGTTTGATTCTCAGGTTGGCTTGGAGGCTGTTTTAGAACGAGGTCCGTGGATGATCAAAAACAACCCTATTATTCTTAAAAAGTGGACCATGAGTACTAGTTTGACGAAACAGGAATTAACCCGTATCCCGGTATATGTTAAGCTTCATGATGTTCCTTTACAGGTATTCTCTAAGGATGGTATTAGTATTATTGCTACATATATTGGTAAGCCTATTATGCTCGATTCATATACTAGCTCTATGTGTATTGATTCTTGGGGTAGGAGTAGTTTTGCTCGTTGCTTAATTGAAATTGACTCTCATACTCCCTTAAGGAATCTATTACAGTGGGGGTCCCATACATGAATAGACTTGGATTTTCTTCAGAAACTATTAGGGTGGAATATGAATGGAAACCTCCTAGATGTGATGTTTGTTTGATTTTTGGTCATTCTGTTGATTCTTGTCCTAAGAAAGTTGTGACTGCACCGGTTGTGGAGGAAAACAATGATGGATTTCAAATAGTAGGGAAAAAGGGTAAAGCTAAAAAGAATGCTAAGGATAATAAAAGTGGTAATTTATTTAATGGGGTTCCTGTTGGTAAAAATATGCAGTATAGGCCTAAACCTATCAACACTCCTTCTACTAGCAAACCGGCTCAAGGTACTGCTAGTACTAGTGCGGGTCAGCCCCCTAACCCGCTAGGTCCTTCTACTTCACATAATAATTCTAGACCTACTGTCCCAAATGCTGAGGTTAATAAGGATAGCCAACCTGCTTGTAATGTTACTCATAGTAATAACTATCCTACACCTAAGGTAAGTAACCCAACTTTGGCTGCTAATGTGACTACATCTAACCCGTTTGGTTCTTTGGCTACTGATGATGATGTTGATGAGAATAAAGAATTGGCTAATGATGATGAGGTTGAAAATGTATTTGATGAATCAGGTAATTTATTTGATAAACCGGGGCAAGCACTCTTGTTCTGAATGTTCCTGATGTTTAGTATCGCCTCGTGGAATATAAGGGGTTTGAACCATTCCCCTAAACAAAAAGAGGTTAGGCAGGTAGTTAATGAAAATAATCTTAGTGTGTGTGCGGTTTTGGAATCTCATGTGGATGCTTCTGTGGTGTATGATACATGTCGTAATGTGTGTCGTCGATGGAAGTGGACGTCAAATGGTAGTCTTTGTGATAAGGGGTCTCGTATTATTCTTGGTTGGAATGATGACATTGTTGATGTTATGATTATGTCTCAAACTAACCAAGTTATGCATGTACTGTGTTAATATTCGCATGACAAAGAAAACCTTTTTGTTCCTTTGTGTATGCAGATAACTATTATGGGAATCGTCGTGCACTTTGGACCAACCTTGTGTGCCATGCTGGTTTTATGCGTAGTAGGCCTTGGGTATTGTTGGGTGATTTTAATGCGGCACTTAATTTAGAAGATCATTCGTGTGGTAGTTACACTCCTGACATTGCTATGCGCGAATTTAAAGATTGTGTTCAGAGGATGGCGGTTGAGGATGTTAATGGCACCGGTCTTCACTTTACTTGGAATCAAAAACCAAAAGGCTCATGTGGTACATTGAAGAAAATTGATAGGGTGATGGGTAATCTGCAGTTTTCTGATTCTTTTCCACGTTCTTTTGCTATCTTCCAACCATATCGTATTTTGGATCTTTCTTCGTGTGTTCTACGTATCCCTCAGGTAACAAAGCTTAAGCCTAAACCTTTCAAGTTCTCTAACTTTTTGGTTCATAAAGATGGGTTTCTTGATACGGTTACTGCGGGGTGGAATCTTAATGTTCATGGTTGTGCTATGTATCGTGTTGTCAAACGTTTCAAGGGGCTGAAATCCCCTTTTCGTAAGCTTTTACACAATCAAGGTAATCTTCATGAGCAGGTGGATAGGATTCGTAAGGAGTTAGATGAGGTCCAAAAGGCCATTGATAAGGATCCATCTAATTCAATCATTTGGGATGACCATGCTCACTATCTTCTTGCGTATAAGGAGGCTACATTAGATGAAGAACGGTTTCTAAAGCAGAACTCTAAAATTCAGTGGCTTCAGACAGGTGACTCGAATACGGCTTATTTTCATAATATTGTTAAAAGTAAATGTGCCTGTAATCGCATCGAGTTGGTTCAAGACTCGAACAATGTCTTGTATGAAGGTAATCAGGTTTCAGGTGCCTTTGTTGCCCATTATGAACAGTTTCTTGGTATTGAAGGGGATTGTAGCTATTTTGATGATTATGATATTTTCTCTAATGTTCTTCCAAACCAATTGGCTGATTCGATGGTACGTCATGTTACGGATGTTGATATTAGGGAAGCTTTGTTTTCAATGGGGGATGATAAAGCCCCTTGCCCTGATGGTTACACTGCAGCTTTCTTTAAGAAAGCATGGGATGTTGTGGATGCTGATGTTACATGTGTTGTCCGGGATTTCTTCATTAATGGTAAGCTTCTTAAGGAAATCAATCATACAATTATATCCTAGATCCCTAAAGTGTCTACCCCTTCTAAGATTAATGATTATAGACCTATTTCGTGTTGTAATGTCCTTTATAAATGCATTAGCAAAATTATTGCTAATCGTATTAAAGAGGGCCTTGGTGAGTAGTTTAGTATCAATCAATCAGCATTTGTTCCTGGCCGTCGTATATCGGATAATACATTACTTACCCAAGAGCTTATGCGGAATTATCATAGAGGGAGAGGTCCGCCTAGGTGTGCATTTAAAGTTGATATTCAGAAGGCATATGATACAGTGGACTGGCGTTTCTTAAGGCTATTCTGATTGGATTTGGTTTTCACTCCAAAATAGTTGACTGGATCATGGTGTGTATCTCATCTACATCTTATTCTAAATGTGTTAATGGGGATCTTCATGGTTGGTTTAAAGGTAAGCGGGGCCTTATCAAGGTGACCCGTTATCTCCCTACTTGTTTACGTTGGTTATGGAGGTGCTAACTCTTATTTTGCAGAAAAAGGTTTCTAATGCAGTGGAATTTCAGTTTCATCATTTGTGTGAACATCAGAAAATTATTAACCTTTGTTTTGCAGATGACCTCTTCTTGTTTTCTAGAGGCCATCCGAATTCTGTTAATGTCATAATGCATGCTTTGGAGGATTTTAAGAATGTTTCAGGTCTTGTCCCGAGTATCCCTAAAAGTATAGCTTTCTTTTGTAATGTGACTAATGCTATGAAAGGTGTTATTCTTCAGTCTATGCCATTTACAGAAGGTGCTCTCCCTGTCAGGTATCTCGGGGTCCTCTTATATCATCTAGACTACTTTATAGGGATTGTAAGATTCTTGTGGAAAAGTTGGAAGGCCGTGTGAATGATTGGCGTAATAAGTTCTTATCTATCGTGGGTAGGCTTCAGTTGGTCAGGTCTGTGTTATCCTTGATGCATTTATATTGGGCTTCTGTTTTTATTCTGCCTACCTGCATTATCCATGAATTAGAGCAGCTTATGAGGGGTTTCCTTTGGTGTCAAAGAGAAATGAAAAGGGGTAAGGCCAAAGTTGCTTGGGAGTCTGTTTGTAAGCCTAAGCAAGAAGGAGGTCTAGGTATTCATAGATTGGATGATTTTAACATTGCTCTCATGACTACGCATATTTGGAGCATTTTGACTCATAAAGAGTCCTTATGGGTTCAATGGATTCATTCTTATCAACTTTGTGGGAGAAGCTTTTGGGATGTCCCTTGCTTGGGTGATGTTAACTGGGGATGGCGCAAGCTTCTTGCAATTAGAGCCAAGATTCGTCCTTTCATCTAGCATAAGATTAATAATAGAAAGGCTACCTCTGTTTGGTTTAATATGTGGTGTGAGTTAAGCCCTATTCGTGATTCGCTTACTGCTAGAGATATTGCTCGGGCTGGTTTTAACTTATCAGACTCGGTTTGTGATGTGATTGATAATGGGGTTTGGCGATGGCCTTCTGACTGGTTATCTAGGTTTCCATTGTTAGTTGCTCTCCCGATTCCGCATCTTAATGATATTGAGGATGGACTATTATGGCGTAATTTAGATGGTAATCTTAGTCGTTTCTTTGTTTCGGGTGCTTGGGATTCGCTTCGCTAAGGGCTGACTTGGTGGAGTGGTATCATATTCCTTGGTTTACTCATTGTATCCCGAGACATGCTATACATTTATGGCTTGTTTTTAAGCAGAAATTGAAGACTCAGGATAGGATGCGGCAATGGGATGTTGGTCCTAATGTTGATTTGGCCTTGCTTAGATGCCCGCTATGTGACTTGGTGCCAGACTCTCATTCTCACTTATTTTTCGAGTGCCAGTTTTCTATGCAGGTTTGGTTGCAGGTTCGGGTTTTATTTGGAATGGATGTTGTCCACCTTCTTTGGATAATGCTATTACATTCCTTATTCCCATATCAAAGGGGCATTCGGTTCGTAGCATCATTTCTCGGTTACTGCTCGCTGCTACTACATACTTCATTTGGATGGAGCGCAATTCAAGAATCTTCAAGCAAAAGAAGTCTACTATAGCTGAATTGGTCCAACTTATTGTCTATATCGTACGGTTGAAGCTAGTTACCTTCAAGTTCAAGAAGATAACCTCGCGGGCTCGTCTAATACTTGATAAATGGAAGATTCCAAGTGTTTGTATTATTTACGAAGGGAGTGCCAGGTAAGGGTTGTACTCTTTTTCCCTACTCCAAGGTTTTTCCCTTTGGGTTTTTCTTGAAAGGGTTTTTAAGGAGGCGACTTCGGGTTGACTTGCCCCTTCGTGTAATGGCTGGATGCGGGATGCTCGCTTGTTACAAGTTTTTTCTTGTTTTATGCCTAGTTAGGTGATGTAATATAGTTAGGTTCATTGTGTTTATTTTTTTGGGTAAAAGGGATTTTTCACCCTGGTAAAATGCATTACACCAAAAACATTGAAGTACAACGGATGAGGTGACTTCCCTCATCTCAGTCCCTTAGGACACTTACAGACTCACATATAAGAATGACATGTCATTCTTACAACTTACATAATAAAACTTACCACCTACAATAACTATACAAGTGAATATAAATAAGGAATTAAAACTTGATTCACTAAGGTAGCACCAACTACATAGCCATCATAGAACTTCAAATCGACTTCCATGTGATCTAGAACAGCACCCAAATCAAAGGACACGGCTGGTATTAGCAGCTACAATACATCCTTAATAAGTCGTGCAAAATAATAAACAATATGAACACCATCACAAGGCAGCGAACCTAGAACTTACCACGATCACCACTTCCAAAAACGACAAGGGAAGCCAGCAATCAACATGAATAAGCGACCCATAAACATAATGCATCCAAATCCAGATCGCCATAACCAAAAGCACCATAACGATCACCATGAGAGATGCTACAAATGATATTCAAACCCCATGCGACTACAATTATTGTTACGCATGATACACAACAATAATAACTCAATAAGAGAATAGGGTACTAAAACCCTAACTGCCAGACGACCAAGAGACCTTGAAACTAGTATCACAAGCAATCCCAAAGCTCATGAACATAACTAATAATCAAAGTCTCATATACCACATCCCAAGAACTGTAATTAATAATGAATATAGAATCCACAGCTCGGAACTTAAATAAAACGAAACATAGGGTTTCGCAAACCAACCCTAACGTACCAAAAACTTCTCAGAGATGCACCAAATAAGAATGAAAATCAATAATAGAGATCTGAGAATAACCGATCCCTGGTTTTGAACAAGAACCCAGAGAAACTTGACTTCCACTCTCCCAACCCACGTACACGAATACATAAACCGCTACACATGCAGTTTAAATCCACATTCATGTCAAACGTACAGTAGATTACCCACATCCATGTCAAACGTACAGCAAGAAAAATCGAACCCCTAAAAATTAGGGTTGCGTTCCAGTAAAGAGTACACCTTCAAGAAAGTAGAATAATAAAACCACAAAGGTTTATATGCATGAAGAACAGATCCAATACGATTGAAAAACCGCCATAAGGAAACCCTAAAAACAAACGATCTCATAATCCTATTAATTAAACCAACAAAGGAATAAAAAACAGAAAAGAGATAATCGTTTTAGGGTTTTAAGATATTAGAAGCGATTTCAAAAAGAATATAAACAGGATAGATGTAGCACGCCCCATCCCATATGATAACAGCCACCAAAACCGATTGCATAGTATTCAAAAGAATAAAAGAGAGGCGATTAGATGGCTGAATTTTGATCGGAATAAAAGGGGATAAGGGCGGCCTGAAATCGCCCCTGGTTCATTGTGTTTGCTTTTCGCTTGAGGTTAATGTGGTACTTCTGCCACATTCCATTTGTACTTAACATTATTTTTTGGTTATATATTTACCGGGGTAAAACCCTTTACCCAAAAAAAACATCAAAAACACCATCACCACCGAAATCTCCAAAGCTTATACCCCTAGAACTCTTTTCAACCCCACCAACATCTCCAAATCCATTCTTGGATGAATTGGAAGACTTACCACCTAGGCCCACAAATCCACCACCTCTTCCATCATTCGACACCATTGAGCGTATCGCTCATGAACCACCAAGAGCATCATTTGAACCAAATGCCCCTTTGCAAAATGAACCTAGACCTCTTCTCTTCCACCCAATCCACAACGATATCCATGGGCCACTATATGGAGATCATGCTCTACCACCTACATTCTTCTCTCCACATATTGAAGACATTGATGAGTCAATATGGAAAGACCACCCACAACCGCAAGTAGAGATACAAGTTCATCTAGATAATTTCCATGCTTTTTCAAACATGGTGAATTCTCATCTCAATGAGGCAATGCAAATGCAAAATGCCTTGCTTTCTTCCCTCATTGCTCCATCAAATCCCAACAATGATTCCACCAATGTTCCACCACCAAACAATGAACCTACTCTCCCTCCAAACCAGCCTCAACATTTTTTTTGGGTAAAAGGCCTTCCGCCTGGTAAAATTCATTACACCAAAAAACGTTGAAGTACAGAGGATGAGGGTGAATCCCTCATCTCAAGCCCGATCAGGGCGACATAAATGCACTCATATGTGCAACTTACAATCAACAAAAGCTAAAAAGCTACCTAACAACAAGAAAACAAAAAACCAAGTTTAAAAGATAAACATAAACAACAAACTAAGTCTTCTTGCGTCCTTGCACCTTAAAATCTTTAAAAGAACCACTACGAATCTTGGATGCGGAAGAATAAAGCCCGATGTCCTCGTAGTCCTCAAAATAGTTCTCTAAAACTTCATCATCACTTTCAAAAGCAATATCATCATTCGGATCCTTACCCTTTAAAGAAATAGGATCCACACCCATTGGAGTAGTGTATGAACACGAGGCATAATCTGCCTTAGAAGATAACGAACCATGCAATTCCCCCATACACAAATCACTAACACATCCCTTCTCCTTACCATTATCCTTCAAAGGTACTACAGGAGGGTCAATATTAGAATCAAGTACCTTGTTAACCTCCATACTCGTATCAATAAAACTCCTCAAATGACCTACATGAATGTTATCCGAGAAATAGCCATATTCATTAGTCTGATTAGAGGAGTTACCCACCATCTCCAAAGAAGAAGCACACACGGGCTGATCACCCTTCATGGCAACATTAGAAACCAAACTCTCCTTTGAAGTACTAGGTTTAGAAATAGGCCGGTATTGAAGAGAACCTTTTGGTTTATAGACCAAAACTTGCTTAAATTTAGCAGCCTTTTTTCTACCTTTCTTTACTTCCATCTTCTTGTGAACATCAACAACAGGAGCCTTCATAGTCTTCTGAGGACAAGAACCATCCTCATGATAGAAGATATTGCATTTAGAGCATCTAGTAGGCCACCATTCATATTCAACATCAAGAACTTCCCAATAGTGATCATTACCCTTAGGCAATGGTATCGCAACATCGATTGACTCCAACAAATCACGTGTAGCAGATAGTTCAATGAGAACATGTGCATAGGAATAACGACCCCACGGATTAACACACATGGCACTAGTACCGCATCCAATCTAATGAGTCGCCCAAGTTGAGAAGCAATCAAACTTATACCGCTTTTAGAATAAGCCACCACGGTACATTATGAATCCGCACCCACACCGGTACCTGTTTGATTTCCTCCTTTTCTAACTTAGTATTCGCCACCCAAATCTTAAGAATCATGGGCTGTGATTTATAAAACCACGGACCCGAGTTAAGCATCCTAACCATACCCTCATGTGACGAAAATTTAAAAAAGAAGAAACCATTTCGCATCATAGCTTTTTCAAAACCAAACTTAGCCCATGCATGCTTAGGATAATCATCAACAATAGGGAATGCTACTCGTTGACTAAGGAAATAGCCGTAAACGGTATTAGTAAATTTAGAGCACATATCGTCAACAATGACCATAGGAATGACAACTTTAGCACCCATAACCTTCCCCACATCAACCACATGATCAAAATCACTTGATGGGACCGAATCAGAGCAACGGATTCAAAGTATTTGAAGACAAACCACCAACCAATTCCCCTACCACACAAACGCCCACTTCAGAAAATGAACCTCCATTAACAGCCATCGAACACGATCCCTTTGTGACACTAACATCAGCTTCATTACAAGAGGCCATATCAGGACTCATATGACCAGGTTCATTCACAACGGGACCTGTATCACTAATTGAATAACCAACATCAAACCCATCATCATCCGGTTTGGACATATGATCATCTTGACAACGAGCCTCACCTTTGGAATCCAAGAACTCCGAGGTGATATTAACATCTGAAGCATAATCATTTGCATGTAAAGCACTAACCGAATCGCCACAAACTCGTACTCAACATCGAATAATTCGGGTAGTATTAGGTTCATCGCCGACAAACCCCGACTCACCAAGACCAATACCAACCCCCCAAACCCCATCAGTCCATCCACGTAAGACGCCATACATTTAGAGTGCAAATGATCCTCAACCTGAGAACACGCTTCCACACCCTTTAAACGATTCATCCGAGCAATCAGTTCATCCATGTTAATGTTTAACGTGGGACTAACAACCTGACTAGCCCCTCCTGACGCCTTCTTATCACATAAAAATCCAGACTTCATACTCTCTAAACCCACGTTCAGAATACAACAAGAATAAACTCATAAACAACCTTAAAGGTTACACTTCCAGTCGATCTTAATGAGAAACAATAATGCCCAAAATAAACACCAATCGTCCCTTGTAAAAAAATCGATTTCAGAACCCTAAAACCGATTGGAGATATGAACCAAACACAAGAGAACGAGCGAACCAGAAACGCTAAAGAAAAAACAATGAGCCACGAAACTAAACGTTTAGAAGATCAATGTATGAATTGAGATTAATAGGGTGACGGCCAGAAAAAAGAGAACGATTTGCAAACCCTAAAAAACAAAAAGCATAAAAGGTTCTAAATCTTTGTCGCCACAACAACTGATCAAGAAAGCAATAAAACGAATGTTAATTACTCCTTTAAACAAATCGTAGCGGAAAATGTAAAATAGAAACGATTTAATGATATACGATTAAGAACAGTTAGGGTTTGAAGTTGCCACTCTTAGAGAGAGAATTTTAGGATTTTTTCTTAATAGGTATTCCTATTCAAGTTAAATGGGTTGTACTCTTTTTTCCTACTCCAAGGTTTTTCCTTTAACCAACCTCGACATGGTTTCTCCCATTGTGAGTGAACCGCTCATCTTAGTGAAAGGACCCGCATCATGGTCCACGAACTACAAGATGAAATGAGGTTCATCCTCAATCATATCCTTGAGCGTATTAACACTCTTTCTCATCCTCCTCCTCAATAGGATGGTTCTTGCTTTATTTTTAGGATTTTTTTTATTTTCTAAGTTATTTTTTTTATTTTTCTAGGATTTTATTTTTCAAGTTATTTTTCTTTTTTTTCTAGGATTTTTTTATGTCTCAACATCTCTATTATGTTCCATTTTATGACTTTTAAGTCATAAAAATTTAAACTAATGAATGATGTTTATTATAATGTTGTTTTTTTTTGTAAAAGGGATTTTTCACCCTGGTAAAATTCATTACACCAAAAAATATTGAAGTACAATTGACATGGGTGAATCCCATGCTCTCAGCCAGTTACATAGGCAAAATCTACTGCAAAATGCAGAACAACCACACAGCTAAACGCTGGAACTAAAATTTACATTTAAAAAACAATCTAAATGTAATAATATAAGGTTCATAGAACCACTTCCATTATGAGCGACTCAATCTTCAATAATCTTCATTACATTACCGTCGAGTGCAACACCAACATCCCCTTCCATAAGCACCATAGCATCATAATTGATTCCAACAATAATATTCAGACCCACTGCAACTACTATTATTATTACGCATGATACGAAACAATAATAACCTAAGTATGAATGTAAAGCAAAACAATATGGATTTGAAACATGATAATAGGGTTATTAACAACCCTAACTTCCAGATATACAAAGAAACCTAGTCACCAAGAAGGTTTCAGCCACGGAATGCAACAAAACAGCCCCATTCCAAACATGATCCACTGCATCTGCTATTAATATAACACAATAACAGCATAAATAAGCATGTAACACCAGGCAGTTCATATCTGAAAACCAAAGCATAGGGTTACAAAACAACCCTAATGTCCAAAAGTACAAAGATGAATACACCCAAATCACAGCTATCACGCCAATGTTAACCCATATTAGCAGCAGGTGTTACAATCATCTTCAACATGTAAACACGTGTTCGTAGTGATAGCGTAAATTCCGAATCAAAACCTAAGTGTAGGTTTAAGCTCGTAATACAATGCAGCCCTCTAACTACCTAAACACGACTTCAAATTCATCAACTTACCATCTCTCTAACCCACGTTCCAATAACATGCCTGATAACATCAAACATCAACCATCAACAAAAATTTATCATACGTGCAGGATTAAACCACATGTACATCACGAAAACACGAGACCCTAAGAATTAGGGTTTCGTTATCATCAAAGGATCAGCCAGATAATACGAATAGCAAAGATGTTCAGGAATGCTCCAAGTAACCACCAATCAATAGATAGAAAGATTATAAGACGAATTGAAAACCCTAAACGCGTTATACAAACCGCCTGATAATCATAATCGCATAAAATAAACACAATACGCCACCATATCAAAATGAATACATCCCTAGATAATCGATTGCATACCAAAGAAGGTAGAGAGGCAATTATTGAAGGGATTATGATCGGATAAGCTATGACGGCTAGAAAATCACATGGACGAATCCAAAACCCTAAGAAAAGAACCGAATCCACAAAAAATCGACCAAGAATCAGTAATACAATCAACAAAACTGATTAGGAATCAAATCGTTGAAGGAAAAACATGATCAATGGACGAATTAGAAGAAAATATTTGGAATTTTTTAGGGTTATTAGGGTTTCGGAAATCGCCCCTCTCCCCAATAGAGAGAATATAGGGTTTTAAAGTAACCGACTCTATCGCCTGCTAGCCTCTATAAGTAATTACTTGTTACTATAAGTAATTACTTGTTAGTTGAAATTATTATTATTATTATTATTATTATTATTATTATTATTATTATTATTATTATTATTATTATTATTATTATTATTATTATTATTATTATTATTATTATTATTATTATTATTATTATTATTATTTTATTATTTTTTGATGCTTGTCATGATGAATGTTACTAACCTTTCTTTTGTAGCTTTTTATAATCCGTGTATCTTTCTCTTGGCACCAAATTAAAGGAGAGCATTGGACAAGGGGGAGCATTTGGCTCGGGCTATTTGCATTTTCTGCCTCGCCTCATCTTTTTGTTTTGGCAAAAAAAGGGGAGAATATTATTGAACTTGAACATTGACTTTCAAAAAGTCAACAACATGCTTTGTATAACAACCTAAAATCCGAAATGACGTTTGAGCATTTGATACGAATATAACTTAAAGTCTAAACTATATGTTATGATTTAAAGTTCAAATTATGAAATCTTTAACCAAAGTTACAAGAAATTTGGCTCACAATTATTTCTTTTGGACATATCACACATTAATAAGTTGATTGAGCCTATTCTATGTCTTTTAAATATCTACACATAATTTGAAAAGTTCAAAGGAGATAAGAACTAAATATTAATGAAAAGATTTGGAAAGGAATTACTCCCCCTAATACTCCCCGTATTCACGGCACTCTCCCCATTTTTTTCCATTCGTTTAATTGACAACAAACCGTATTTCACTTTCATCTCACATACAAAACCCTAAACACAATAACAAGTCGGCAACTCCATTCTTGTTCTCTCAAGAAGGTACGAAGCAAGAAATCTAAGAGAAGAAGAACGCATGTGTGGTGGTCGATTTGCAGCCATGGTGTTCTTGGTAACAGCCTTGGTGATCAAGGTTTGGAGTATAAGTTGATTGGAGAAGCTCCTATTTGATCTGAGCCCTAATACTTTTCCTATTCGTTTTCTTTGTTTTCAAGTCTCCAAGGTAAAACATTTTTTTCATCTTTTTTCTGATATTCATTCGACATAAGACAAGATAAATTAAGATAAATAACCTGTTAAAAAGGATCACTAGAATATGTTGTATAATTGTTGTTGGCAGCCGCATGAAATCACCAATAAACTACATGTTATATGCCCATATGTAATTGTTTGTGTCGTGTGTTATGGTATTGTTTTGTGTCATGTTTGGCAGCCCTTTGTTGACCCTATAACTAAGCATAATCAAGCGCTAAAATCTGTCTCAAATTTTCATTAAATGATGCATGTATAATCAGAAACCCTAGGTTGCTTTTAACGAGAGGGGTATGATTTCATGTGGGGGGTTGTCGTTTTATCTTTGACTCGTTAAATTCATGTTAAAGATGGGCTGTTTGGTGTATCAAATTTGGGGTCTAAGCTGATGTTAATAGGATGGCTAAAATGGGTCTTGTGATTTTTAGTGGTTCGTGGGTGTTTATATAATTAAAACATGTGATAAGATAGCCTAATATGGACTCTAATAGAAAACAGTTTTGTAGGCTGAATTTGTGTGCGTTGTAGCTAGAGTTTCATAAGGGTTTAATTCTGTATTTTTACATGAAAACTTAGCTTAAGGTCCTATTAAAGTTTTCGAATTGGGTTGGATGAATTTGGAGTCCTATTGGTCGTGTTTTTGAATTTTATGGGATCAAGTGTCAAAGCTGAGAAAACGAGTCTGAAATTCAGTTGGAGTGTTTGATTTTTCATTTTCAAACCAAAGGGAGTTTTGAGCTCTCTTTTTACAGGATTGATATTTAAGATGTAAATGACTTTATGGAATGTTTGGGAATTTTTACAAGATGTTTAAGTAGGTCAAATAAACGTAAACTTTTAGGGTATACTTACTGTACACTTTCTAGGCAGGTATGGAAATATGAATTTTTAAACCACACTTAGGCTTTGAGATAAAATCTGCAAAAATTTGTGAAAATTACCTAACTAATGTGGGAACCTCTGGGAATTTTTTTATAATTTTGGAGTACTTCTAATAGGTCAATAAATTCATATAAAACTGGTCCAGATGTGAAGTTAAATATATAAAAGACACAATGAGAATACCAATAAGTAAAACACTTATAAATGTAAGAGAAGCTTATAAAATGAGCACGATTGTGATATGTAAGTATATTTGTTGTAGGTCTTGTGAAGAGGGAGAGGTGATTTTCTTTGTGTGCTTTGCTCTAGTACACACACTTTGAGGTACAGATATTCCGTCATGTCAGTAATGACACTTCTTTTATCTCATGACTCTTGTCCATATTTGATATTCGATTTGTATCCTCTTTTCTTTGACTTGATATGATCCTATTTTGTTATGATATCCGTTTGCTACCCATTTGATATGATCCCATCTGATATGATCCCTTTGATATGATATTCGTTTAGTTACTCGTTTGCCATGATATTCGTTTGATATCCTTAGCTTTGATATAATTCTGTTCAGTTTGATATGTTCGGTTAGATATGATATGGTATATTATGATATGAGTTGATATGCTTCGATATGATTCGTTTTATTCAGTTGCCCAAGCTAACTAGTCATGGAGGTACCATGACCATGTTATTGATGTACCAATGGCATGACACTATCTGGGGCGGTGTGATTAGTCCCCGGCGATTTCTTTATGATATGATATGATATATGTGATCACTTGGCCATTATGAATACGTATATACAGTCTCGAACTAGCATATGTATATATGATTTGTTTTGCAGGGAGCGTATGGATGCATCCTAGGTACTCAGTTCAATTTTGGTGATGTAGTGAGTGTGTGCAATACACCCCCTCACAGTTTGGTACATTTGGGCTAGCTACCCATGTACACTTTGATATGATTTGGCAGATTTGATATGGGATTTGATATGATTTGGCAGATTTGATATGGAATTTGATATGATTTGGCGAATATGGATTATGATATGTGATTGGATATGTAGCTATTGGAGTATCTCCTTTAGTATTTAAGCTCTGGGCAACTTTCTGATTTTGTGACTATGTGATTATCTGACATTCCTATTCATTCGTTTACTATGCTTATTCAGTTGACTACTTATTCACTCAGTATGCTTATGTGATTCATTTGATTTACCACGTTCTCACTCCATTTCGGTTATCTGCCAAGCTTATACTTCAGACTATCAATTCATCCGTTTACCGAGCCATTATATGATTATTGGATTCATGTGTTGACTATGCTATTATATGATTATTTGATCCATCTGTTTACCATGCTGATATATGAATACATAAATCCTTTGTTTACTATGTTAATATGTGATTATCTGATTCATCTGTTATCATGCTAATATCTGATTATCCGCTTAGCATGCTATTATGTGACCATTTGATTCGTCTGGTTGCCATGCTAGTATGTAATCATTTGATTTATCCGTTTATCATGTTATACCTCCGTTCAGTTATTTCCGTGGGCTATAATTATCATTTAGTAATCTTACTGCTATTTGTGACTACCATGTTTGTACTTCTGTTTGGCATTTTCTGATGCTTATGTTGTTAGTTCGACATAGTAATTGATGTTTACCTAACTTGTTGATCTGCCATGTGTATAATTCTGTTTATGCTACTGTTTGATGATGGAAATGGTTCAACGTATGCTATCTATTTAGTTGACTTGTTTAGTTTTCCGTGCTATATTCTTGTTTAGTTACTTCATTTTAATTCTGATGTTCGTTCAGTATTTCCTACCTATACTTGTGACTGACATGCTTATACTTTTATTAGTATCTCAGCTTGTTATGATATTTATTATGTTTATTATTCTGACTTGTGTGATTGTTATACTTACATTCTATCTAGTTGATTTCGCCTGATTATAGAATTCTGCTTAGCATATTCATGTTTAGTTGATCCGCTGACTGATATGCTTGTACACTGTTTGGTTGGTTGTTTTGATTATGATATTGTTCATCAAATCCTATATGATTATGTTTCGATACTTGTATGTTTGGTATTTATATGTGCTTGTTTAATGATTCGTTGCTCTGCTTTGTTTTGGTCTTCTTTGATTTCTATTCCTTCTGGATATCTGTTAATATTGTGTTCTGCAGGTTCCTCATTGACTCATTATACTCATTCGTTACGACTTTGTTATCAGCCTCCTTTGATTCGTTTTGTATTTTTGATTATGTTTAGCTTTTGTTTTGTTATATCTGTTCACTGGCCTTTTTAAGCTCAGCCGCATTTCTTTTCCATGTGGCTGGTACCAAGTAGGATGTTGGGCTTTGATGGGCTGAGAGTAGGAGCATTTGAGTGAACCGACCTTAGTTTCCCTTATTATTTTGGACTCTTTTGGAAGAGTATTTGTTTTGATATTTCGTATCGTTTAGACATATTAGATTATGTATTTTCCTTTGTAAGTCATTCGTTTATATGACTTGATATTTTATTTAATAAGACTTCCGCTTGCATTTTTATTAGTATGTTCTGATATGACTCCATAATGTGACATCCGGGCCCTTTTCGGGTTGGGGTGTTACAATTATGGTATTAGAGACTAGGTTTTTGCGACCCTTAGAGCTTAGGCTATGACCTGTGAGGATTTGGGTAGACATTAGGCTTCCGTTTGCTTCGACCTATTCCGTTTGGTTGGACCTTTTCGTTCATATTTGATTTTGATATTCTTTTGTCTTCATTGATTTGATCCTCCTCTTTCAACATTTGTTTTTTTTTTCTATTTTGTATTCGCGGATTGTATGTCGATCGTTTATATGGTGGTTACTCGTAGAATTGAAGATGGTGATTCGGATCCTGAAGTTGCTACAATAGTTTCTAAGATAGAGAGGTTCATGAAGAAGCCACATCCGTTTAGTACAGCTGCCACTCCAGTTAAGTTGAAGACAAGATTTCTCATGTAGAGAAGATCATTGGAGTATTGCGACGCTGTAGGAAACATCAAGATGTTGTAGGAGAGAGATGGACAGAATAACAAGAGGAGCAAATACAGAGAGGAGATTCAACAAGCGTGCACTCAGAAGGCGTACGAGCAGAAGAACTATTACCGGCGTATTGCAGATAGGCGTAGAAACCACTACCAGGAGTTTAGACGTATTGATGGTCAGCAGTTTATCCGTGCTACTAGGTCTTCGTATCTAGGAAGAGATGCTGAGAAGATTGCATCCGCTCCGTGTGGTTTGTGGGGCATCGGGCCCATGATTATCCTGAGAATGGTAGAAGATAGAGCTACCGTGATTCGTGGTCCCTCTCATTTGTTTCGTCACGCGGGCAGTTTGATATTTTGTTATGTGATTTTGATCGGTATTACTTTTCTTTGATTTGTTTAGAACTCGGTTTGAATTGTGGAGTTTTATGATTTGACATTTTCGGAAATACTTCAGCTTCGTAGCATATCTCATATCTCTTTGAGAGATTTCGATTATCATCTGTTTTGTTATTTGATTCGTATCGGCAAGATCAGATTTGTGATATTTTGGCACTGTTTGTGAGCCTGAGACTGTTTTGGATCATCAGAAATGAGTCATGAGGAACCTTCTCAAGTAAGGCAGCCACCTTCATTCTTTCTGTGGATTGGTAAGTTTTCGTTTAGTCTTCTGAATTTTTTGGAGTTTGGTTGGATGATATGCTTGTCACCTGTATGTGAATCTGATTTGATTTGGTATGAGTAGATTATTTTGTCACAACTCAAAATAGAATATGATGGCAATAAGGGCATGTTTATATGATGCAAGTATTATGACGCCTGATCAACGTGATAACACCGAGATCATATGACTTGAACTTATTAGGATCATACGATGTCTTGAGAAGTGCTTGAGTTTAGTACATTTGATGAATTAGAATTATATATGTGATTCGTCGGCCTTTACGTTATTCTCAACTACGCGGGTATCCTACCCATTCAAGTTCACATTCTGAAATGTTTTGATATTTTGATATGTGCTCAATTGATCGTCAGTACGAGTATATTAACCACCCCTTAATGAAAATATGAATTTTTAAACCACACTTAGGCTTTGAGATAAAATCTGCAAAAATTTGTGAAAATTACCTAACTAATGTGGGAACTTCTGAGAATTTTCTTATAATTTTTGGAGTACTTCTGATGGGTCAATAAATTCGTATAAAACTTGTCCAGATGTGAAGCTAAAGAAATAAAAGACACAATGAGAATACCAATAAGTAAAACACTTATAAATGTAAGAGAAGCTTATAAAATGAACACGATTGTGATATGTGAGTGTATATGCTGTAGATCTTGTGAAGAGGGAGAGGTGATTTGCTTTGTGTGCTTTGCTCTCGTGCACATACTTTGAGGTACAGATATTCCGTCATCTCAGCAATGACACTTCTTTTCTCTCATGACTCTTGTCCATATTTGATATTCGATTCGTATCCTCTTTTCTTTGACTTGATATGATCCTATTTTGTTATGATATCCGTTTGCTATCCATTTGATATGATCCCATCTGATATGATCCCTTTGATATGATATTCGTTTAGTTACTCGTTTGCCATGATATTCGTTTGATATCCTTAGCTTTGATATAATTCTGTTCAGTTTGATATGTTCGGTTAGATATGATATGGTATTATATGATATGAGTTGATATGCTTCGATATGATTCGTTCTATTCAGTTGCCCGAGCTAACTAGTCATGGAGGTACCATGACCATGTCATTGATACACCAATGGCATGACACTATCTGGGGCGGTGTGATTAGTCCCCGCGTTTTATTTATGATATGATATATTTGATCACTTAGCCATTATGAATACGTATGTACAGTCTCGAACTAGCATATGTATATATAATTTGTTTTGCAGGGAGCGTATGGATGCATCCAAGGTACTCAGTTCAGTTTTGGTGATGTGGTGAGTGTGTGCAATACACCCCCTCACAGTTTGGTACATTTGGGCTAGCTACCCATGTACACTTTGATATGATTTGGCATATTTGATATGGGATTTGATATGATTTGGTGGATATGGATTATGATATGTGATTGGATATGTAGCTATTGGAGTATCTCCTTTAGTATTTAAGCTCGGGGCAACTTTTTGATTTTGTGACTATGTGATTATCTGACATTCTTATTCATTCGTTTACTATGCTTATTCAGTTGACTACTTATTCACTCAGTATGCTTATGTGATTCATTTGACTACCATGCTCATACTTTAGTTCATTTGGTTATTATACTCATTCTTCAGTTCATTTTATTTATCACGTTCTCACTCCATTTTGGTTGGCTGCCAAGCTTATACTTTAGACTATCACTCCATCCGTTTATCGAGCCATTATATGATTATTGGATTCATGTGTTGACTATGCTATTATATGATTATGTGAAAACGTAGAGGGGGGGGGGGTGAATACGTTTCCGTTTCAAACTTAAAACTTTTGTATCAAATATAGTATAACCCATTGCATTTGCTAATCTCGACGCGAGGATGCATTTAACGCATTACGGCATGTAAGGCCAACCCCTTAATATCACATAAGATTCCGCAAGATTAATTGTTCATTATAAATCAAGTTTCACCATTATTAGTCCGGTTGCTTTTTCTTGATCAAGCGTGTCATAATATGTAAAGTGTTAAATATAGTTTATGACTATATGAAAGACCAAGTATGCATCACAAACATAGACATCAACCACATAGAAAATAAATAATGTAATGCAAGAATAAACGTAAAGCGATAAGTAAAAGGATAGACAAACCAACACATAAGGTTAATAGTTCTACACATAAAACCCTAATTCTCTCTAGGTAAATGGCGACCAGCCCACCTCTTCAATCAATCCGTTTTTTCTCTATCTGATTTGATTCCTACACCTCATAAAACTCTTGTTTTTGGTTTACTAATCTTTGATTGTACCCCTAAACAGTTTTTTATTAGGTTGCGGTATCATTCTTTTAGGGTTGAATCGTTTTTTAGGGCTAGCCACCATTTTTATTCATATTTTATTGGATCATCATTGCGCTATCATTGTTCTACTATGGAGGTCGATTAGGGTGTCAATTTTCTTTCATCCCTGATCGTGTTCTTGTTTTTTCTCGCTCTTTGCCGGTTCGGTGGGAGTGTAGGGTTTTGGGGTTTTTGTGTTGATTCGTTATATTATTGTTGGTTTGTATGGATAGATCGGCAAATCAGAATCTTGAGGGTAATGATGTAAACGCTGATATATCTAAACCTGTAGGGGCTGTTTTTTATGATGATGAAAGGGAGGATGAGTTCCCCTTGTTGAATTCATTGGCGAAGAAGATTAGGAATGTGGATGGGCACATGATTCATTCGAGTAGATTACCTCTTAGGGTCGCTTTTTTTGAGTCGCAACCCGCCAATCGACCCTTTATTCTCATGCGGGTGGGAGTCGAGTTTGGCGTTAAATGCACGCTAAAGGAAGGTCCGATTGAAAAGGAGGTGAGTGATATGCATGGAAAGCCTACGGATGGTATGGAATCGCCTTAGGAAAAAAGGTACCGATGCGAATGAGTCAAGGGTCTCATCGGTCTTCATAATTCATTTGCGTCAATTGTTATCGATGCTCCTTGCAAGCGAAAGGTAAATTTTTGTTCCATAACATCTAATGAAGTTGTTGATCATGCGGATTTGGCTATTCCATTAGCATCAGTTGAAGAGGTTAATAATCGGTTTGTGAATACGCTTTATGGGTATTTTATTGGGAAGAGGTTAGCGTTTCCTATAGTTGAGAACTACGTTAAAAATACTTGGGCTAAGTATGGTATTGAACGTGTTATGCTGAAAAATGATTTTTTCTTTTTCAAATTCTCAACTCGGAAGGGCATGGAACAAGTTCTAGAGAACGGCCCGTGGCTCATTCGTATGATTCCTATCATCTTGAATACATGGGATCTCAACTATGTTCTTAAAAAAGATGAGATTACGAATGTTCCTGTTTGGGTTAAGCTTCATAATATACCGGTGGCTGCTTATACTAAAGTAGGTTTGAGTCTTATTGGTACTATGATTGGTAAGCCTATTATGCTTGATGCATATACGAGTGATATGTGTCTGAAATAGTGGGGTCAAACTGGTTATGCGAGAGCTCTTATTTAGGTGTCTTCAGATATGGTTTAAGGGATTCTTTAGTTATCGCTATTCCTTTCCTCAATAAGACTGGCCATTCGTTGGAAACTATTGAAATTGAATATGAATGGCAACCTCCCCGATGTTCGGTTTGTAAGATTTTTGGTCATATTGATGTGCATTGTCCAAAGAATTGTAAGGCTGCTTCTTCGTCTGCTAATCATGATGATGGTTTTATTGAAGTAAAACACAAGAATGGCAAGGGTAAGCAGCAGGCTAAACATCCTTCTCGGCCTATAGGAGGTATCCGCTTAAATAAGCCTAAGCCTAATTACTACTATAGACCTATAAGTAAGCCTAGTGATAAGGCTTCTACATCTCATCCTAAGGTTTTCAAGCCTGTTAATGATGGTGAAAAATCTAGTACTATTGATGTTAATAGTGTCTCTTTGAAGAACTCTTTTAATGCTCTTATGAATGAAGATAATAGTGTGGAAGAATCTAATGTTCATTATAAGGATGCGAGTTCTAGTAAGGCTCAAGTGGAGGTGGTAGAGGAAAGTGATGATGAAGTCTACGAAAACTATGATGATATTGTTCATTATTCTACTAATTCCAAGTATAGCGGTGGTTCTTCGGGAGACTTCAAAGTGCAGGGACGCAATAAGAAATAGTTAGTTGTTGTTTATGGCTTGTCATAAACATTTCTTTTGTGTTTCTTGTTAGATAGCTGGTAGAAGCTTGTTAGTGCTTTTGTGCTTTTGTTTAGCCCTAATCGAGCAGAGTTGAGGGATTCACCCTCATCCTTTGTTCTTCAATGTTCTTTGGCGTAATGAATTTTACCGGGCGGAAGGCCTTTTACCCAAAAAGATAAACCAACATGAGGATTTATAGTGGTTGGGCTACAAGGACACCTTCCTTGCCCTACTCCACTCCCCAAGTCACTTACTCGAGAGTTTGTAATCACTACACGACAACAACTCCTTATGGCGGAGAAGCCTTCACAACGTCGTCTACTCTTTTTCCGGTACTAGGCTAACCACCAGGTTCTTTACACCAAGGTGAATCACACCTACCACAATGTCGCCTACCCTTTATCCGGTACTAGTCTAAGTACCGAGCTCCATTACAATGGAGGAACTACTACCCAACACTACACAACACCTAAACCCCAAAGGAGACCAACTCCTTATTACACCATCATCAAGGATATCAATATCCTTGGATCAAAACAACTTACCCTATTTTTCTCTCTCCCTAGGGGAGATTTCCGGCCGCCTTATCCCTACTATTCCGGCCATAAAACAACCACTACTCCGCCTCTCTATCATTCTTTATTGAGTGATATGCAATCGGTTTAGTTGGTTCGTTAATTTATGGGTAGAGGTGCTTCTGAAATCGTCCCTATCATGTGGCCATAACCCTAACCGATTGAATTTTATGATCTATTATTTAGGGTTTCTCTTTTTTAAATCATCCCTCTTATTCTTTATCACATGTCGGTTTATTACTGATATTACATATATAAGGGATGATTTTATAAACCCTAAATGATTACTTTTTATGATCGTTTTTAGGGTTTACTTTTTATGATCGTATGCTGGTACATTCTATGTCGGTTTTAATCATCTTTATGATATTAAAACGGGTTCTTACTGGGTACGATATTGGATCTGCTCGTTCATCTGAATGTAACCCTTATTAGGGTTTGGTTCGTTAACTGCTTGTTCTTTATCAGATGTAAGTATGGATTTGTGGGTTTTGGAGAGAGGGTAAGTCATGTTGATGGATGTTAAGGATCTTCTCAGACCTGGTCGTTATATTCATATGGTCGGTCTGTGTTTTGATCGTTGTGGTGTTAGGGTTGTGCGAAACCCTATTTTGTGGTTGATCGCTGATGAATTCATTGCACGCATGGGGTGGTTTGTTTTGATGATCGATCGCATATTGGAATGTTAGGTTATTAAACCCTAGTTTAGTGCTTATGCGTGATATAGTCGCTATATACATGATCGTATAACGCTTTACTTAGTCTTGTTGATCGATAATGCCGGAATTAATGTGGGATATTGGTTTTAACACGGTTCATCAATCAAGGACATGTGTGTATTGTTATTTTTATGGTTCTACCGATTGATGTGTCAATGTTATGGAAGTTAAGTTTTAAGAGTTCTTATTCAAAACTCTATTGATCTTTTGGTGCGACTTGATCCCGCACGCATTCATGATTATCAAGGTTCATTTGATGGTTGTTGTGGTTTTCTTAAACCCTATTTGTTTTATTACGCTATATCATGTCACATCGCTCACATGTATTCACATCTTCGGGTAGTAGTTTATGGATTTAGTGTATGATGGGTATGGTGGTGGTTTTGTTTGTGGTGTTTTTATTACTACAAATAGATTGTATGTTGAAGGTCGCCTGAATTTTTCTGCGTGGATGCTTCATGGAAGTTAAGGTGGACCGCCATAGTTATATAGAAGGCTCAAGTGTCTTTCTTGAGTAGTATTGTTAATTTTTATGTACTTTTGTCATTATTGTTAGGTTCATTTTATTGTATGTTATAAGAATGGTATGTCATTCTTATATTCGAGTCTGTAAGTGTCCTAAGGGACTGAGGTGAGGGACTCACTCTCATCCGTTGTACTTCAATGTTTTTTGGTTAATATATTTTACCAGGGTGCAGGATTACTCCCCTTTACCAAAAAAAATAAAATCCTTGGATCAATACTAATCTATCTTGTACATCGAAGCACACCATATCGAATGTACACCCTAGGCATCTTTCACTAATGCCATTAAAACGATCCTTCAGCACCTTTTACTAATGCCTTCAACACGGATCTTCGGCACTCTTCACTAATGCCTTTGACACATCTATGACACCCGTTATGTTTTGTGGCCCAACATAACAAACCTTGTGTTTTATGGCACAAACACATAAACCATCTAGTCTAGTCATAGATATATAACACATCTATGATACCCGTTATGTTTTGTGGCCCAACATAACAAACCTTGTGTTTTATGGCACAAACACATAAACCATCTAGTCTAGTCATAGATACAAGAATATGATACTAGACATTATCCAAGACAATGTGTCTAATGGATATGAAATCCTAAACTAAACATCAAGAACACAAAGCATGATGTAGTTAGTCTTCTATGAATGCAGATGACAAGTTTCCCAAGCTTGTTGTAGAAGATCTTCATGTGCTTGTATCTTGTGATGGATGATCACTTTAGTAGGTAAGGATGCAAGATCTCTAAGCTTGCTTTGGAGGATCACTTCGGGAGTATGCTTACAACAAATGAAAGTTAGAAGCATTATGATCATATGAGATGAGGGTGGTTTACATGTTTCCTAATGATCTAAATATCCTAGAAATGGTGGAGAGAAACTATGTGTGAAGGTGTGAAGAAATGGTAAGAAGTAGCTTGCTATTTATAGGCAAAAAGTCCAAAACCATGTTCTGCCCCAAGGATCCCTTCTGGAGGGATCCGGCCCTTGTAATTCCAGGGATCCGTGGACACTTTGAGGGATCCGTGCACGCTCCTCTTTACCCATGGTTTATGAGTTAAAACTATGGGCTATGGGTGATGGATTTGAGTGCTCACCAAGGTACAATGTATCTAGACATTGGGTATGGGTCTTGGGTCATGGTTCATAGGTTTTACCCAACACATTTACTTATGTTTACCTAAGTGTTTTATATAAACTATTTAACTAAACATGTTTAATGGTTTGTTAGGGGTTTGATCATAACACAACATAACAAACATGTACGAACCTGTGTTGTAGCATACAAGGACTTGAGTCATCGAGAGGTGTTGAGAGTATGTTGAGACAAGATATAATTACAAGTAACTTATACATTTTACGTTATGTATTACAAGTTACATGTTTCTCATCAACAAAACAAATGAGAATGTATAGATTAAATATCGTAATATTTGCACTAACAGATTATTTGATCCATTTGTTTTATCATGCTGATATATGATTACATAATTCCTCTGTTTACTATGTTAATATGTGATTATCTGATTCATCTATTATCATGCTAATATCTGATTATCCGCTTACCATGTTATTATGTGACCATTTGATTCGTCTGGTTGCCATGCTAGTATGTAATCATTTGATTTATCCGTTTATCATGTTATACCTCCGTTTAGTTATTTCCGTGGGCTATAATTATCATTTAGTAATCTTACTGCTATTTGTGACTACCATGTTTGTACTTCTGTTTGGCATTTTCTGATGCTTATGTTGTTAGTTCGACATAGTAATTGATGTTTACCTGACTTGTTGATATGCCATGTGTATAATTCTGTTTATGCTACTGTTTGATGATGGAAATGGTTCAACGTATGCTATCTGTTTAGTTGACTTGTTTAGTTTTCCATGCTATATTCTTGTTTAGTTACTTCATTTTAATTCTGATGTTCGTTCAGTATTTCCTACCTATACTTGTGACTGACATGCTTATACTTCTATTAGTATCTCAGTTTGTTATGATATTTATTATGTTTATTATTCTGACTTGTGTGATTGTTATACTTACATTCTATCTAGTTGATTTCGCCTGATTATAGAATTCTGCTTAGCATATTCATGTTTAGTTGATCCGCTGACTGATATGCTTGTACACTGTTTGGTTGGTTGTTTTGATTATGATATTGTTCATCAAATCCTATATGATTATGTTTCGATACTTGTATGTTTGGTTATTTATATGTGTCTATATTTGTTTAATGATTCGCTGCTCTGCTTTGCTTTGGTCTTCTTTGATTTCTATTCCTTCTGTATATATGTTAATATTGTGTTCTGCAGGTTCCTAATTGACTCATTGTACTCATTCGTTACGACTTTGTTATCAGTCTCCTTTGATTCGCTTTTTTTTTTTTTTTTTTTTTTTTTTTTTTTTTTTAGCTTTTGTTTTGTTATATATGTTCACTAGGCTTTTTAAGCTCAGCCACATTTCTTTTCCATGCGGCATGTACCAAGTAGGATGTTGGGCTTTGATGGGCTGAGAGTAGGAGCATTTGAGTGAACCGACCTTAGTTTCCCTTATTATTTTGGACTCTTTTGGAAGAGTATTTGTTTTGATATTTCGTATCTTTTAGACATATTGGATTATGTATTTTCCTTTGTAAGTCATTCGTTTATACGACTTGGTATTTTATTTAATAAGACTTCCGATTGCATTTTTATTAGTATGTTCTGATATGACTCCATAATGTGACATCCGGACCCTTTTCGGGTTAGGGTGTTACACTTTGACTTTCAAAAGTCAAAATTAAAGTAGACCAAAATTTGACAAACAAAAGTCTAACTAGTTTTAAGACAAAATAACTTTTTAATTGTCAACTTTAGTTAACTAACTAGTTCTCTCAAGCTCAAATTAATTTCATATTTTTAAAATTCTTGTACATCTTTACATCTTTGGTAAAAATAAAATTTATGTTTTGTCCTCAATAAAAAGGGGGAGATTGTTAATACAAATATCGTCCAAAAACGTTATTTATATTTTATGATCTTTACCTTATTTTGTTAATGACAAAAGTAAATTTCATTTTTGCAAAGTATAAAGCTTGTCAAGATTGTTAGATATTAGTAAAAGCTTTTCTTAAATAAGTTTTCAATATTTAAGCATTTACATCTTATCACTTTTTGATTAGCTACATATCAATTCACATTGTTAACCTTCTAAACTATAATGTGCCTCAATATTTTTAGATCAAATATGTTTAGTTACTTAAACAAAATATTACATAAGTATTTACTTATATATCATGTTAATTCAAAAATGAAAAACTACATATTAAATTATGGCTTGCATCACATTGGAAATCTTTAGAAGATTTTATAGAATATTTTGTTTAGATATTCACTCATCATATCTTACATAATCTTGGAGAGATTTTGATGTTTGAAAGATTTTTTGTGATCTTTACTGTTAGACTGGCGGAACCAAATTTTATAAAGGGCGGAACCCTTTCTTTAGTTCCGTCCAGTCCGTGATATGCTAATCACTTGGCCTATAAATAGCAAGTCAACCCAAGTTGTTTTCTCATCCCTCATTAGCATAAAACACATACATTCTCTCATTCTACTACATCTAACTCATTTTCATTTCATTTTAGTGATCATCTTTTGTAGCAAAGAAGATCAAGGCATAATCAAACTTCAACGAATAGTTGAAAGTCTTGTTTGTTTTGTTGTTGTGTGAATCATTATTGTTCATACATCATTGTTGTACCAAACCATCTTAAACCTCTGAGTGTGAGTGGTTAGTATTTTAGTCCTCAAAATACATAGTATGTTGGGAGTGGTTGTACCCTTGTAAAAGAACTCGACATCTTGCTTTGTGTCGAAAATATTGTTTAAGCGAGGTGTAAAGGTTTTCTCCGCCGGTTAAAGGAGCTTGTTAATTAGTGAAGATAACTCTCGAGTTGGAGACTCGGGGAGTGAAGTAGGACAAGAAAAAAGAGTCCTTGTAGACCGAACCACTATAAACAACCTTGTCGTTGTTTGATTGTTTCTTTTCTTACTTACATATTATCTATTGCTTGCATATTATTCATTCTCTATTTACACATCATTTATCTATATTGATTGATCTCATAATAAGTTTTCGAAACAATTAAGTTTTTAAACGGTAAAACTATTCAATCCCCCTTCTAGTTTTCCACACATTGCTTATAACTGGGGGGAGGGGGACAAATAAATGAGCAGTTTTGATGTCACATGTTCGCAATACACCATAATCAACTTATTATCCTTGATATACTTAGCCAAACCTTGTACATCAATATCATTTCCTAAAGCTATTAGTCTAATTTCTAAATCAATCCCATGAATCATATAATGACAGTAAATAGGTCATCATTAACGTAACATAATTCCTCCATTACATCATTCAACTCATGTACTGAAAACTTATCCATATCAAATCCATCTACATACGCAACTAAACCATTAACATGCCTCCTTGCACCAGTCTTTAAACTTTCCAACATGATGTATTTTCATAGAAAACATAGTAGGGTGTCCATCTGAAAATGCAATAACAAAAACACAATTGCTACAACGTATTCAAGGTAATGTCAATGAAAAAACCATTAATTAACACAATATATGTACGTAATCTGCATAACAAAATGAACTAGTTTTTTTTACCGTATGCTTTCAGTGGTGCATTGCCCTCTTGCTTTTCTCGTATTCTCTAACCTTTACCAACATTGATTTAAAAGAGATGATCAATTTTAGGATTTTGATTTCTAGGGTTAAGAGATGATCAGATTTTAATAATTGGGATTTGGGTAACCGTGTTGAGAATGGGAGGGAAATGAAAAGTCAATGGAGTTGGGTAGCTTTTATATTATAAGACTAGAAGACTGCCATGAATGCGTGCGCGGTGACACCTTACTAACTATTTTCAGAATAACAAACGTTTTTCATTTTACATCTAATTCAAGTAAGTTTCTCTTTTCAACTCCGCTTCTTCCCGACTACTAAAGAAAACTCATAAAATATATCAAAATGGATGTTGAATTAAAGAGCAAAATTATAAAAATATGGTGAAATTAGATCATAAAAAATTAAACGGATTAAAGATATTTAAATTTAAAATAAATGTGATTAATTAGTTAGGAGTGACGTGTCACCCCATTATCGGAGCTCTTTATTTAGTTTGTTAGAAATTTCATCATTTTTGTTATTTTTAGTTAGAGAGTGATACGCCACCAACGATCGGAGCTCCTTATCTTATTTTTTAATTCTTTCCATAATAAGAAAGAAAAAGTCAATTTTAAGCCTTCTAATTTTATAAGGCCTAAATGCATTATAAAGTAGTATAGATAACATGAAAAGACACAAATGCTCTCATAATTTGACCACTTAACACTTAAACTAACGTACATCCAAAATAAGGACTAAAATGGGTAAAAGGTTTAGTATGTCTGAAAATGACTCGGGACTAAATCCTGTGGATCCGACCCGTTGTCAACTTTTTGATTCAACCAACTAGTCCTAATTTTATCTCCCTCAGCTGATGATTGATTTGATCCCCCCAACATGGCCACACATCTCCTATGTTTACTCATCTTCACTCTCCATCTTTCTTTATCTTCTGCTGCTGCTTCCGGTCAGTTCATTTCTACTAACCTTGCTTTTTTTTTTTAATTATAATTTTGTTTTGGATAGTAGTTTCAACATTTGGATGGATGCTGTTAGAATCTCACCTTAAACCCGAATATGATGGATGCTTTGAAGGAGCCAAGTAATATATGGTTTTACCCTAAAAAAGACTAGTATATGGTCATGAAATCTATCTGGATATGAAATTTTGTTTGTGAATTTTGACAAATGAAAATTGCAATCTGGAATTTCTTTTTTAAACAAAAGGAAAGGAGCATGTTATATGTAGCAGATAATGGTTGGCGACTATCTTCAAATCAAAGAGGTCTTATTTATGTAAATTTAGAAAAATCAATCACTATATCCTTTTAAGTGTTTATTTTGGGTCATACAAATTATTTAAGTTTCTGCCTGTTAAAAGTATTTTTCGTAGACTAGATTATTGAATTGTAATATAGTTGCATTTTTTTATTATCATGTAAAATGATTATAATCCTGTCTGCCTGGCTCCTTTTCCTCAATGACTAGCATATTCTTAAATACTAGCATCTTGATACGTGTCATCTTCGCCATTCATTATTCATAATCTACCTATCTGACTACACTGTTGCAATGTATTTATTTGTTGGTAGACGCATATCCGTTTTCTTTTTATTTTTGTATATCCAGATATAAGCTGTTGATATTTGATTATTCTGTCTTTATCAGCTTCAAAAGAATTGGCATTCGCGTCAGTTCCTGACCTTGAAAAATCCATGTACACTGTCTTGGATGGATATCCTTGTGTACGCTTACTTAATCTTTCTGGGGAAATCGGCTGTGCCAGTATGTATCCTGTTTACATCCCTCACAGAATCAAAATCTTAATTGTTCTTGCATTATGATTTACCTCACCTATTTTTTTTTCAACGGTGTTCTTGGATCTTAGATCCCAGCCTTGATAAAGTTGTAGCTCCGATTGTTAGATTTAAGAAGGGTATGGAACTAATTCGTTCAAGCTCAGTACTCGTGCCACTACCTGATTTTGACAGCTTACTTTCAAGGTATACATTAACCGTTATTTCAGTACATAACGTTCAACTCTTCTTATTCACTTGACTCAAGTCTGTTGCCAGTATATAATTACTTTCAAGGTATTTAATGACTAACTTTTAGATGCAACATTTAACTTCCCCTTTTCAATGTGCTCTAGAGTATCAAGTGATTCAGACTTTGCTAGAAATGTAGCTGGTATACTAGTCGAATCAGGAGCTCGAAATCAAACCCAGTTAAAAGGTGATATATTTGTAATTTAGTTACCTTTTGCGTACTATGAGTCTATAATATATCTACACATGAGGGATTAGGAGAAAGTTTCCTGCAGTAATTTTATTTTTCTCCATTGCAGGATCATCACCGGACACAAAGTTTCCTCAAGCTGAATTTGCTCCTTACCAGAACAACAAATTTGAGTGGAATCCAGCTGTATGTTATTTCATTATCAGCATTATAAATGATATATTTGCATTTGATATCTTTACATGTGATATAATATCTGACTACTTTACAAGCATTGCATTTATCAATTTTTATTTCTGTTTCCTTGTATCATCCATTTCAATATGTCAATATGTGTGTAGGTTGTATAAAAGTTTTATATATTATTTAGTTCTATTTGGTCATACATTATTTATGGTTATATGTGTTTTAAGCTCGCTGACATCGAGTCCTAGCTCCATTAAGATTATGATTCATTGTTTGAAGTAAAAGCTATGTTCCCAAACGAGCCATGCGAGGACTTCATAATAGCTTCAAGACCATTAATCCTTGACATTTATCATCCATTTTTGTGATTAGATGATGATTAGTTTTCTCTGTCGATAGATGAGTGATGATTGCTAGTGTGATGGGACCTTTATTTATATTTCACATAAAGTTACTAACTTGCAGTCTCTTGCCATGCACAGGGATCTGGTATTATGTGGAAACCTTATGATTTTCCAGTATTTTTGCTTTCGGAAAGCAGCACAGAAACCATGCAGGAGGTGATCTAGGATTAATGATTTTCCTGTATGCTTGCAATGTTCAGTAATACTATAGTTGTAGGCTCCTTGAGTTTCAATCTTCATCTTACTTCTGTACATAAGATCTACTTTTGTACTTGCAGATTGCTGTGAAAAACGAAGATAAAAAGGAACCGTATGCTACAAAAGTGACTGAATTTGATCTCTTGATGCAGGTATAAGCTGCACATCTGTTTCTTGAGAATTATTATGTCTGCCAATATGCTCTCAAGGTATGGAGCATGAGCTTTTATGTTTATACTTAACCTGTAAACTTGATTCCAAATGTTCTGTAGACAACTAAAGCAGGAACTCATGATTCAGAATCATGTCTGAATGAAGGAACTTGTCTCCCATTGGGTGGATATAGGTGAGCCATGATATTTAATTTTCAAATCTCTCCAATTTTATTTTAGTTATTTTGGGTGGTTTACCTTGTGATATTGAGTAATCATAATTAAGCTGTCGAAGATGGATTTTGGACCCTACTTCTACTGCTTGGAAGTTCTAATGATGAGATGTTTTTTTTTTTTTTTTTTTTTTTTTTGGGTAAAGGGTTACCTTGGTAAAGTATATTAAAACAAAACATTTAGAGTACAAATGCAATGTAGCTGAAATGCCACATTAACCTCAAGCAAAGCTTGATAAACGACTACCAACTACGTGTTTATGACATGCCATAGAACAATGTAGCTGAAATGCAAATGCAATGTAGCTGAAATGCCACATTAACCTCAAGAAAAGCTTGATAAACGACTACCAACTACGTGTTTATGACATGCCATAGAACACGAGGACTAAACTAGCTAACTAAGTACTTTTGGATGATGACGCCAAAAAAGTAGATGTCTCGTCATAAACATGTTCGACTTCATCCTCTTCATCACTAGCATCATCATTGACCACTTTGGACATTCCCGTACCTTCCTTTTCCATTTCATTCTCTGACGTTCCTTCAAAAGTGGTATCAAATTCCTTAGAAAGTAACTCGTAAGGATTATTAGATAGAGCAACCTTCAATAGATTAGACGTACTAGCCTTAGGCGTTTTACCACACTTAGCAGTTTTTGCATTACCACCTTTAGACGTTGTGGCATTTGAATCCCCAACAGGTCGAAACTGAAATTTACCCTGTCCACACGATTAACATTTCGACTCTTGCCATTATGGGCACTTCCTTTTCCATTTCGACGCTTATAAACCACAGTTTAAAAACCATCATTACTAGCAGGTTGCACAACCTTATTCAGCTCACTAGGACACTTATTAGTGACCTCTTGAAGACCATCATTTGATTTATCCACCATGGAAGTCGGTTCCACTATGTTTTTAGGGCATTGATTAAGAGAATGCCCAAAAATTTTACACGAGTCACACCTCGGTGGTTTCCGCTCATACTCAATCTGAATAGTCTCTTTTGAGTACCCTGATCTATTAAGTAACGGAATAGCAACAATAAGACTATCTTTCAACTCGTCTTCAGAATTGATCTCAATTAATGCACGAGCAAAACTGCTTCGACCCCATGATTCTACACACATAGTGCTAGTAAAAGAATCAAGCATCATAGGAATACCTAGTTTAGTAGCAATAAGACTTGGTCCATCAGCCGAAAAGGCTGCCATGGGGACATCATGCAGTTTCACCCACACCGGCACTCTAGTAAGATCCTCCTTAAACAAACTAGTGTCCAATGTCCATTCTTTAAGAATAATGGGAACATTTCGAATCATCCATGGTCCGTTTCCCAAGACATCATCCATACCTTTTTCGTTCATCCTAACTTTGCTTAAACCATATTTTGACCACACGTTATGTACAAAGTATTGAACCACAGGAAACGCAATTCGTTTGCCAAGAAAATATCCATACAATGTATTATGAACCCGTGACCTAATCTACTCCACAACAGCACGTGGAATAGAAATTTCAGCACCATCACAAGTATTTTCTGCTTCAAGTGTACGAAACTTACCCCTGGGTTTATTCGACTCAGGATTCACCACATTGACATACAAAACCGGCTTCGTAGTCGTATCATTCAGGTTTACATTTGGCGTAGAAACATCAGCCTGCTGTGGTTGGGCATGCAAGTCACTAGGCACAGAATCGACTAGAGCAACAGATCTACGAGGCATTAATGGTTTCCCATCCGATCCTAGCAACTTTCCATCCATTTTTTAAACCTTTTTAGCAAGCGAACTCAACAAAGAACTTGTAGTCTCACTCTCCCGTTACATCAATCATCCGGAAAAAAAAAAGTAAACGAAGCGAGTAGCAATACAACACAAACAGAAAAAACACAAAGAAACGAAACCCTAATCTTCACTTGACTGAAACCCTAAAAAGTTAGGGTTTTGAATTAAAGAACACCAGCAGTCAACACTTATTAATGGCGGATTCCATGATGATGAATAATTAATGAGTGTAATACGTCGAGAACCCTAAGACGATTAGTAAATGAAAACCCTGAAAAATGAAAAGAACCTAATCGAGTAAAACCTAGGGCTAATGGCACCAATATGTATCTTAGTTGTCACTTATTCCTTTTATATGTATCGAACACATTTCTTTTGCTATTATGTGTATTAAACTTGATTTTTTGGGCATTTTTGTGTACTTTATGACCATTTTGCCCCTCATTTTACAAACTCGGGAGGGGCAAAATGGTCATAAACTAAGTACACAAAAATGCCCAAAAAATCAAGTTTAGTACACATAATTGTTCGATACATTTAGAAGGAAATCATGACAGCTATGATACATTTAGAGGCCATTAGCCCTAAAACCTAACAATCTGCGATCCTAGAAACATAGAAAGATTAAACGCAAAGGGATAATCAATTCTTTAAAAATAGGAACGATTCATTCAAGGAATTAGGTCGGTTTAGGCAGAATACGATTTAGGGAAAAAGTCACCAAAAGTTGCCATTAGGTGGGAGTTTTTTGTTTTTTTTTTCCTAACACACACACTTCTTATGATGAGATAGTTTAATGCTTGAGTGTCAAAATTCTGATTATGTTAGGATTTATACATAAATTGATCAAAATAACATTTTGTTATAGAAAGATAGATGTATTGTGAAACTGGAGTAAATGTATCCTACACATAGTTCAAAAGAATGATAAGTATGTAACTTTAGATTACCCTCAGATAATAGGTTTTGTTTTAGCTGCCTGCTGGTTTGAAAATGTTGCAAGTACAATAGTAGGCATATGTCATACCCTTAAGTGGGGTGTTTTGATTTTGTTATATATTAAAGTAAGTTCAAAAGTCATTCAGTAAATCGACTGTTTTGTGGCATTTTTTGACCGATTTTTATCTCTTTCCATATAACTTAAATATGAAGGGCAGTGTTTGGTCGGCCCTTCCAACAACGAATGTTTCAGCCTCTAGCAAGGAAAAGCCTATTGTATTAGCTGTGGCATCTATGGATTCTGCTTCATTTTTTCGTGACAAAAGCCTGGGTGCAGACTCTCCCTTATCTGTAAGCTCACGGTATTGTTCCAAAGTTTTCACATGTTATATCTGTTTATTGGTTTAACTTTTGCATTATCTTTTAGGGGTTGATCTCATTGCTTGCGGCAGTGGATGCTCTTTCACGTATTGAGGGTTCAGAAACCCTTGCCAAACAGGTTTGTATATGCTTGCTATATATGATGTTTCATATTTGTTCATGATGACACCATCTTTTCTTTATTTGGATTTTTCATTTTGGGCACATGTGTGATTCTTTCTCTATGCTATTGAAGTGTTTTGAAGATTTATTTTTCTCTTTGCAATAATGCAGATCGTATTTGTTGTATTTACTGGAGAGGCTTGGGGATACCTTGGTAGTCGTAGATTTCTTTTCGAACTTGATCAACACACAGATGCTGTTAATGGAATTAACAACACTTTGATAGAAACGGTAAATACTTGCTAGATTTTTCTATTTTTATTTACCGCCTCTTTCTTTCTGCTAAAGAAAAACCTAGAGGTGGAAAAACGGGCTGTCAAAAATGAATCACGTCAAAAGGGGTACATTTTTAATAACGAGTCAAAGGGGTAAGGTTAGCCCACAACAAGTTTTTGTCGAGACCCTTTTTGGAGTTTGTTGATAATATTGTATCGAATTTGTTTAAATAAACCTCCACTTTTAATTTAAGAACCTAATTCTATAAATAAAATGATTTAGGAGGTTGTAAGCATTTGATACACTTCAAGCAGTTTTCTTCCCCTTTCAACTGTGCAATCATTTGAATTTGAACCTTTTACCTAAATCCGTGTATGTCTTTTTATCTATTTGACCTGTTATATGACTTATTTAATAGCACAGATACTATGCTGAGTGCTGATGCATTATTTTGTCAGCATTATTGAATTTGTAATTTTACAGGTGGGAAGGCCAAAAATCGATGATATTCAATTTTTCTTGAATGTCCTCTTGCTATGATCATGCAGTATACTATTGCTCTGGTCATGCAGTATATTATTGAAGCATATTAATGTTATGATGCCATTTCTAGACCATGATATACTATTAAGCTCTAGCCATTTTCTAGTATCGCCCATATCTTTATATCTTTCCTCAGATACTTTTTCTTTTACCCTTGAGACAGTTTCATTCTGATTAGTAAGGTACTAAGGTGGACGTTTAGATTTTTGAAATATTAGAAAATGTGAATGCTAATGTTTTGCAGTAATTTGGAACAGGTTATAGAGGTTGGATCTGTTGGGAAGGGCTATGATAAGGGTGTCAAGACCTTCTATGCTCATACAACAGGGGTATGAATATGACTTGTATTTAAAAAAAAATTCATTGAAAAAAGCTGTATTTAATCGTTTGAAAGTTGGATATGCCATTGTTTTTGGTCTAATGCATGATAGGAAGTAGAAGTATCACAGAAGTTATAGAAACTAATATGCACTCATTAAGCTTATCGTTCTTATATTAGAATTGTGTATATAAAGATTGAAGTTATACTTTAATGCTTTGATCATTGAATTACAGGTGTCATCTGCCACAAATGAAACACTGAAAGCCTTGCAACAAGCACAAGATTCACTCGGAACTGAAAGCATCAAGTATTCTGCTGCAAGTAAATCTAATCCTGGAATTCCTCCATCTTCCTTCATGTCATTCTCAAAACAGGTATGAATTGGGTTGATCAATATCAGTAGTAGAGGTTGCAAAACGGACGGGCCGGATTAACCCTCCGTCATTATAGACTATTTGCTCGAAATTAATACGTAATTAACATTTAAAAAATATGGTCAGAAACCTTTGAGAAAACTTTGGAAAATCAGTCTTCACAGTATCGTTTTTTTTTTTTTGCCTCACTAATTTTCCTTGCTTTGTATTTAGTTGGTCAACTAGAAAAACTAGTTTAAAGGAAATAGGTTGAGCTGGTGGTCAAACCGGTCGAAACTCGAAATTCATTTTATTAAAGAATCTGGATTGTTATCAATAACATAAATTTTGTAATCATATTTGATACATTAATTTTATACGTATAAAAGTTCAAAAATATCGGACAGCATTTGGATCAACCAACCAGACTCGACCATTTTCGAACCACACCTAAAAGTTACCCTTTTTAACTTGTTGCCCAACTTGCATTTTGCCACCTTTGAATAGGAAGGCAAAAAAGAAGCCTTTATGGTTATAGGCTAATGGCACTATTATTTCATGCACAATTATAGTCGAGGGTAAACCTATACTCCCTCTTTGTTTGCTTTAACAGAAGCCTCATATCGCTGGTGTTGTATTAGAAGACTTCGATACATCCTTCACAAACAAGTTTTACCATAGTCATCTAGATGATCTCTGTGAGTTGCTTAATCTTTTTTAGACACATCGTCCTTCAGTTCATCTGTTTTTTCTATATCTTTAAGCATATAAGAAATTTCTAATGCCATTTTGTTTCGTGTAGCTAATATCAATTCGTCAGCCATAGTGGCAGCTGCTTCACTTGTTGCTCGCACCCTTTACATTCTTGCAAACAATAGTAAAGATTTGAGTGATTCATCCATCAACTCAATCAAAGTCAACACCTCTCTGGTTGATGAACTTTTGGGTTGCTTACTAAATTGTGAACCGGGTCTGTCATGTGAGCTTGTGAACCACTATATATCTCCTTTCTCTACCTGCCCGAGCCATTATGTTGGTGTTATTCAAGGGGAGCCTTCATCAGAACCCTATCTTGGTTATGTGGGTGATGTTTCCAGATTTATCTGGAATTATATGGCCGATAAAACATCTATTCCATCGAAGAACGTTAGTCCTTGCTCTGAAAACTGCAGCAAGACAGGTGGAATCTGCATTAAACAAGAGATAGATGGGAAAGGAGAATGTGTCATGTCCACCACCAGGTATCTTGCATGTTCTAATGCATCCCGACTAGAGGTGGCAAGTTGGGAGAGTCGGGTATCGCATCGGTTGGCTTGGTTTACCATTCTGGCTTTTGACGGGTTACCCAACACGCCCAATTTGCCACATGTCTTTAGTAATCCGGTGATTAAACTAATTGTTACTATTTGTTAGGTACATCCCGGCTTATTCCACTCGCTTGAAATATGACTCATCCGGAACCTGGAGTGTGTTGCCCCCCAATTCTTCAGATCAAATGGGGGTAACGGACCCCATTTGGACAGAGAGCAATTGGAATATAATTAGTCTTCGTGTGTATTCAGTCCAGGGCGCTTCTTATGATCATCTCGTTTTAATGGCAGGTGTTGCTGTCACAGCTTTATCATACCTTATAATTGTTGTCATCAAAACTTTCATTGCGAAGGCTCTCAAGCAAGATTAATGTAAGATACAAATTTTCTTTTTGAGGTGAAATATTTAACTTCTCATTTCCGCCTTCAATAGAATCTTAGATCCCAAAATAACATTGCTAGTGGGTAAAATCTATAGGAGTTACACCTAGCCACCCTAGTGAAATTTTGTAACTTGATGACATGCGGTTAGTCCCAACTCTTAGTCTCGTAGTCTTGAAACTCAGCCGTACTTCCATTGGTTGGCCTTTCGATCCCCTCGTTCACAAAGGGGCGCAACTGAAGCTCATCTAACGATGTTCTAGTGGCTGTTCGCTCCTCTTTCTCTTCCTCTTTTTCTGCTTCTGCTAGGATTTTGTCCTGATAGCGCCGTGCTTGTTCAAGAAAGAGAGTCCCTTTGACGGAGAGAGAGACTCCGGGGATAGATAGTCGATGGCCTATGAGGAAGACATCTCCTCTGTTTTTTCTCTTCTTTTTTGCCTTTGGGCTTTTGGACTGTCCAACTCAATATCTTAAAATAGAAGTCGTCTTTCTTCAAAGGCCGTTGACTCTGCTTCCTTGAAGGTGAATCAATCAGACATGACGGGATATCTCTGGGAATATCATTGTAATTTTCTGCTTGTCTGTTTATTGGCTATAAAATCTTTCTCCGCTTTCTTTTTGGTGGTCATATCTTTTCTTTCTTATGTTTATATAGTTGTAATTATACATGCATGATGTATGTAATCTTCTGTTAAGTAGTGGTTGTTATGATAGAATAACTGAACTTCATTTTGAAAGAGTGATCCAAATTTGATGTCTTTGGGATTTGGCTGATTTGTATTGCCCATACTTGGTAAAAAAATTCACTGATAGACATAAATGTATTAACAATTGTGGCCTTGACTGGAAACTGTGTGAACAAGTGTGGTAAAAACTTAAATAAAGGAAATTATCAAAGAAACAAAAGCCAAAACCCAAATGAATTAGTTTGGAGCATAATAACCATGGTTCTAAAAGGTTCGCAAAGGCTCCGCAAAAATCTTGCAAAAGCGTGAGACTTGGTCATGCCATCACGCCTTGCCGCCTTATGCAACATCTGTTTGTAAACTTTATATGAAATATAATATAAACATATAAATATTTTCATATTTTGTGTTCCTTTATGTCACGTCTTATAAATGCAAAAGTTCGCTTAATCAAGAAAAGCAACTGGTCGCTTTGTCACGCCATGCCTCACACTATTTATAACGTTGATAATAACATATCTAATAATGATGAACATGAAAGGATCACAGGTTGTATACTTGTATCATGTATGTCATTTAGGCCAACTTCGACCTTTTTATATTGCTTTTAGCTGAGGTAGTCTTGTTAGTACACACGTGTTATAGTTGACATTTTTGGATTAGTGATTTTGCAAGTTTGCGGTTAATCTGTTGTAAAGGGTGTCGGGGTATCGGAAACTGTCTTTGGTGATGCCATTTAGGTACTCAAAAATGCCTTGCGTGATGCCATTTTCAGTAGCTGGTAAACCGATTGAAAACATATTCTAATTATAATTATGTAAACATATGTGTATGAGTGTATCTCTTGTGTTCTCCTTTAGCTATGTCGATAATATGACATATCTTTCCCAAAGATAAGGCTGCCCAGCAGTGATTCAATCCCTCATTTTTCCCCGCCACGCCGCCTTTCTCTCTCCAAATGACCTTCGCGATTAGGTGCCTCCAAGAAGGCGATTGGTTCTTTTTTCTTTTTCTTTTTTTAAATTAAAAAAAAAAAAAACATTTTTAACACAAAATAAAATTTCATTAATAATTAAACGTTACATAATAATTCAAATAAAATTAAAACATTACGACAATACAACGACTAAACTAGTTTTGATTCGACGATGCCAAATGTCTTCCACCAAATCGGCTTTGAGGCTAAGATGAGTTGTTTTGTCGATATCTCCTGGTAATTTTCAACGATTCCACATGCGTTTTATGGGATCATAAGAACGGTCCGCTCACTGGAAAGAATACGGAGATATCGTCACTGCTCGTCTCCGAATTATCATATTATGTAATATGATGATGTGTACATTACATGCGATAGACGCCTTTGTCAAACCCTCTACTGGATGTTTAATCATTAGCCACTTCTTCTTTAGACACCAAAAGCACGCTCCACATCTTTTCTTGCCGCTCGCATCGCCTTATACAATATTCGCTTGTGATCATTCGTCCTCGGATTTTTAATGGACTTCATAATAACCGACCATTCCTGGATATATCCCATCGAAGATAATATCCGCTTATAAGGCACGCCGTTAGCAAAGAATTCCACATCCGAGCTCTCCCGCTTTGAGATCATTGAAAAGAGGCGATGCACGAAACATTTACGCCGTTATTCATCCCGCAACACCAAAGAACGCATGCCAAATCCATAAATCTTGGGACGCGATCGCTTCCAATAAAATGAAAGGATCCCGCCTGTGATCACCCTTACAAAATTGAGCTTTTAAAGCATGCGGCACCGCGCCCACCAATCTGTGCAATCGATGCTACCTATCATCCCAGAAACCCATGAGTTTCGTAGTGATGAGCATAGAGTTTGTCAACGCCACTAACCGTCGGCTTTCGCAAATACTCGCACCATATAACTCCATTATGGCCTCACAAAATTTTTCGAGACACTCACTAATTGTTGACGCACCCATTTGCACGTATTCGTCAGAGCATCGACGATTGACCAGATGCCATTAACGGATTGACGAGTACACTTCATCAATGGAGAAATACCTAGTACGCCGGTACAATTAGGAGTTTGTTGGAAATAAGGTGAATGATCGGTTATATCTCGGACAATTCGTGTGAATAGTCGCTTGCTTCATACGGAAACGATCATGGAATGCTTGATCGTCAGATTCGGGTTCTCGCAGTAAGCATCCACTAAACGGTTATGAGCACCCACACGATCCCTACTAACTTGGGTTCGTGAGACTTTTTGTGATGCTTGAAAAGCCTCCCAACAATCTTCCGCAAATATCATAAACTCGGTACTAACTTCATTTTCATCTTCCAATGACGAATCGGCAATGAATAGCTCGTAAGAATTAAAACTCGTAGTGTGTAAATATAGAGTAGGATTTTTTGGTTTGGATATAGAGAATGTGTGAGATTTGTGTGTAAATAAGTTGTATATTTATAGGATAGTTTTTTTTTTTTTTTTTTTTTTTTTTTTTTAAACCAAACGGATACATTTTCTTTTTGTTTGGACTTCAACGGCTAGCAAGAGACTTGTGCTTTCTTCTTATCGATCGTCCACACGACGATTATTTTTTTTGGCCCTCGATCGATACACTCCACAACAAGGAGATCGACTAGATATCGATCGCCCCTTCCTCGATCGACACTCGATTTCCTTCTACTGCATCCAGCCTAATAAGAAAACGATTACTTTAATGCGATCGATACACCTACTGGCTAAACTATCACTGCATGTGTTCAGCTTTCATGAAATGCCAAGACATGCAACTTGCATATCTTTGTGATATTATTAAAAGATAATGTTAGGCTATGATCCCATGTCGGTCACTAAAATAAAACGAGTTGAGGTAAAAAATAGCAACAAACTTTTCCGAAGAGCACTGCTTATTTTTGCAATGTGCTTGCGCGGTTAAATTGGAGATTTTGAGCTCCTTGCATTTTGTTGAAGGTACTCTTCCGGTTAAGTATCTTGGTGTCTAATTAATTTCTTCTTGGTTATTACATAGAGACTGTAAGGTTCTTGTGGAAAGGCTTCAAAATGGAATTGCTGATTGGAAGAACACGTTCTTATCTTTTGCGGGTCGTCTTCAACTTGTTGCATCTCTTTTATCTTCTATGCACATCTGCTGGCGGTTTAGGTTTTTATTCTTCCTGCTCGTATTATTCATAATCTTGAGCAGTTAATGAAAGGTTTCATTTGGTGTCAAGGTGATATGAACATGGTTGTCCCATGAATTTATGAAATTTTTAGGGCTCCGGGCGAAATTACATAATGAGGCATTTTGAGAAGGAATGTTATATATAAAGTGTTACCGTTTATAAGATATAATGCAATTAGTTATCTAAACGTTATAACATATTACTCATTTAAGATATTTTCTCATCTAAATACATTTTTCTTCGTAAACAATATGTGTACACATTCATATAAGACTAAAATACACCGTTGGTCCCTAAACTTGTTCATACGCATCACGATGGGACAAAGTTACGCTATCATCACGGGAGGTCCAAAACTTGGGCTTTATATGCCAAACTCGTCCTTGAACAGATTGCCATAGTCAACTTTAATTTTCCGCTTTACTGAGGGTATAATAGACCATTCACAATTTTGACCCAACATAGTTCAAATCTAACCCAACCTTCAACAATATTAGTACCGCAACACACAACATTGAACCTTAAAATATAAGCAACACATATTCTACCCAAAAAAAAAAAAAAAAAAAAAAAAAAACCTATAATGGCACAAAACGATAAGGGGAAGGCTTTGTTGAGTTCGTTGAGGAAAGAAGACTGCCTAAATGAAAAGGATTTGAGTGTTAAGAAGGAGAAGGAAGAGGCTGACATCGTGTTATCAAAGGTTAACGATTTGGGAGAAGGGATTACAAATCTGGAAATTTTGTTTAAATATCTTAAGGAAAGGAAGGAAATGAAGGAAAAGGATGATAGGGAGAGTTGTGGGTCTAGCTAAGTGTATGCTTAGATGATAAGAAACTTTGTAGTTGTTGAAAACATGAAATCGATGAATAAAAAATTTGGTTCTTATGTAAGTAATTGTGTTTGGTTGTACATTGTAACTGCTTGAAATCGTTTTGCATTTCATAATAGGTTTGACTTACCCAAGTCATACCACAAAGATAAGTTACAATTTGTTGCCTTTCATGAATTTTGTTTGACTTGGCTATGTCAAAATTCAAGATGTTACAATTTGAGGCATTGGGCGTGTTCAGTCCATTAGTGCTAAAGCATTGTCAATACACCATTGTCAACGCATCAGCATTGTCAATGCATTATGATCAGCATTGTCAAGATGTTACAATTCGTTTTGCATTTCTAAACAATACACGGTTGTCAATACATTATGATTTAGTGCTAAAGCATTTGCATTTTCAACACATATTTTTAAACCACTGCCTTTGCTTTTGCTGATACAATGGGGTGTTTGGTTTTGCTGATATAACTTTTGTTGATAAAAGGGGATGTTTGGTTTTGCTGATACAAGGGGATGTTTGGTTTTGTTGATACTAATAAGACTAAAATACACCCAATATCACACAATACAAGAACATATTAAATACATAAAACATAGATGATATTTCATCCTTAATATAGTCGGTTACAAGATCAGAAACAACTACATCAAACCAAGACCAACGACCAAACAAAATATCCAATTTACATACCCTTTTTAGCAACCTATATTTCCAAAACTAGCACCCAAAAGACCCCCATTTATCTACCCCTTGAAATACCCAAAATTCAGGCATTATGCTCAGCCATTTTCTTAACAAAACCTTCGTTGAAACGAATAGCTTCATCAGTTTGACCAACAATCTGTATGAATTGAACAAGTTGGCGTGTGTGCCTCGCCTGGATTTTCCTCAGCGCATCCAAATAGTCAAGCGCTATTCCCCGAGGTCCCAAAGCTTCGTTCTCTTCGATCAGCTCCGTACGCTTCATGATTCCCCTCTTTAGATGATCAATGCACTGAAGAACTAGTTTTTTCAAAAGCCCTTCTTGTACAGCTTCTTCTTCAAACCAGACAGCCATACGATCTTTCAACTTGGATGAACCAGCAATCTCCATGAGTTCATTCAAAATAGGGAAATCTTCTATTGAAAATTGTTTGTGCGTGGAAAAGTGGTGGATGGGTTTATCGGTTGGTGTGCACAGTAAATAGCGCTCCGTAAGAGACGATCAAGGGTCTAATAGTGACTTTTTTTTCACACTCGGTCCCCCGAATTTGTCTTGGTTGTCAGCCATACTTAAAACTCCCGCCCAATAATCACTTTAAAATACACAATTGGTCCTCAAGTTGCCAAGTTACGTATACTACAACTTAGTTGATGATTAAACAACACAAAACCATTAGAAGTTTGACTTTGTTAAGTCAAACTATTATCAATAAACTCCAAAACAAATATTGAGTAATGGTTTTGCAATTTTGACTTTACAAAGTCAAATATTGAGTAATGGTTTTGAAATTTTGACTTTACAAAGTCAAATATTGAGTAATGGTTTTGCAATTTTGACTTTACATAGTCAAAATGCAAATACTACGTACAAAATAGCCATTCATCATTTTCAAGTATTGACTAACTAAAGTAAACTGGAAATGCAGTTTTACTTGCTACAATCAAATTGAAATGCTAAATGAAAGTTTGACTTTCGAATGTCAAACTTGCATCACCTACAATACGCACAAACAACAACATATGAACATATATTTTACCAGGTGAATCCCTTTTACCCAAAAAAACAACAACATATGAAGAAGCTAATTTTTTTTTGGGTAAAGGGGAGTAATCCTGCACCCTGGTAAAATACATTATCCAAAAAACATTGAAGTACAACGGATGAGAGTGAGTCCCTCATCTCAGTCCCTTAGGACACTTACAGACTCTCCTATTCGAATGAAACATCATTCCAATAACTTACAATATAAGAGTGATATGCCACACTTATAACTAAACATCAGACTACAACGACTTAAAAAGAATAAAAAATAAATGCACTTCAAGTAGAAATACTTGAATCTTCACGTCATCAAAGTAGTCCAAGCTTCCATCGTCAACCAACCCGCAGCACCTTGATCATATGTGAGAAAGTAAAAAGATACGAATTCAGCATCGAATCCCACCAACCATAATGATCCAAGGAACCACACATCACGTCATGAATAATAGAGTTATCAAAACCCTAACTTACAAAACCCCAAGAAATAATCATACGACCTGAATGTGATCATCCACATAATTCCAGGTCATAACCAGCAACTAACTATTCAAATCAATCCCATCCAACACCATAGACATTCAAACGCACACCATATAATTGAGTTGAAACGAATCAAGGGTAAACCCATAACCCTCACGTGCACCAGATCCCATACCACTTGAATAGCGAACCAGGATCTGAAGGAAAACCATACCGAACATGGACCATCATCTCTCAAAACCCACATACAATAATAAGTACATTACATCCATACATAACAAAACCCTAATCGGGTTTACTTCCAACAGCAGCCATCAAAGCAAACCAACCAAGCACACACTAGACGAACCCCAGGAGAGGAACGTTGAATGAGAACCAGGTGGAACCCTAATAAGGATAAACACCTATGTACGGATATGCAACAAACCCTAAAAAACTGTACGCACCAACGAAACAGTAATTGAGGGCAGTTCCAACCAAACAACCCAATAAGATATATCAATAAGTGCCCATAACCACCAGATCGATCAACAAAAGAGGGATGTATAACCGTAAAACGTTTAGGGTTTAGATCGAATCATATGGCAGCGATAAAAGATAATGACTAAACCCTAAAAAATGATAAATTCGATTATACAAGCGTTTAGGATTTAGAGACAAGGAACGATTTCAGAATATAATGAATAAAGAACACGACACACCCCTTCCCAGAAAAAGACAACGACCAAATCGATTGCATATCATTCAGCGAATAATAGAGAGGCGATTTGAGTGGCTGTAAAATTGATCGAAATAGTAGGAAGAGGGTTGCTTAAATCGCCTCTACGGGAGAGAAAACTAGGGTTCCTCTTATAAAGAATCTATGAACAAGCTAATTTTAAGCAAACCATATAAACAAATCATGTACTCAAAATACAAAAACTATTTTGCAACATTAATTGTCATAGGTATTCAACCCATACATAAACTACAACCACTCAAAGAAATCTACCACTACTGGGGAAGCTCGGTGGAGTTTTAATGACTTCCTAGCCAACTCCCAGCTTCTTCCCGATATTTTCATTCCATCATGACTCCTATCACGAGCTCGATATTGATTGTCTTTAGCGACCGGAACACGCAAGTATAAACTTTATTAAAATTAATTCATGCTCGCTCTAGGAAAAGCTCAAACATCACGATCAGAGTGGCCATGGTGAATGTGTTTCGCTCACAACATTGGAAAATTTTTGCAAAGGTAGAACACTAAGCGTGTTTGCACGAAAAATCAAATAGTGTTGAGATACACAAACATGGCAATTTAGGAATGTTTATTTTCACATATGCATTACAAGATTACACTTACTCGGATCCAAGATTTTCAAATTTGGAGATCCACGAATCATTTCAATGATGAACGATAACATAACAATATTCCCAAAATCGACATGGGACAACCTAAGGTTAATCGTGGATACAAAGGGCACATTCATCCTAGAATTAGCTTCCGTATCAACTACAACAAGTTTTAAAGATTAAATGTCATTCTTCATACACATTTCTTTAACATTGTAAAATCATAAGTGTAAAACTCAAATTGTTCTTACCGTGCAATCATCAAAATCCAATGTAAGGGTCTCAAGATTTTGAAGTCTTGTCAGGTGAAAGATATTGGATGTTGTGATTGTCGTCACAACATTATAACGACCGAATGACAAATCTAACTTCTTCAAATTCCTAACTTTTGCAATATCCCATAATCTCATCTCGTTTGTACTAGGACGATTCATTTTAAGAGACTCAAGTGAGGGACAACCAGCAATAAAGTCCCAAACTGTACCGCTTAGAAAATTGACATGAATCAATTCTAAGCTCAATAGATTTGGAAAGCCATGAAAATATTCCAAAGTAGCCATAGCAGAAACATGAAGTACCAGATGTTTCAACTCGCTATGAGAGTAAAGTTGGGTTGGGAACGTAACTCGTTCACCATACCAGTTTGTAATAATCAGCTCCTCAATTCCATGCCCAACCAAAAACAAGAGCCAATCACGAATCTCTTCATAATGAAAGTCGTCTCTTCCAAGCATTGATCTTGGCTCTACAGCGAAGACAAACTTTCTTATTGGACCCATAAGCCAATTTAAGAATCTAGTAACAAGCCTCCCATCAAACTCATATGTTAAATAATAAAAGAAATCCTCATCAACTATGACATCGGTGAGCAAAGTCCACTTAGACCTCTAGTTTCGCGCTAAACTAGAGGTTCTCACCGCTTCTAACAAAGGCAACTGATTCAAAATGTTAGTGATCACTACATCTGGCATGTTGCTAATACGATCGATCGACATGGTTTTGTTAGAAGTTGGGTTGGTCTTTGAGTTCGGAAATGAGGATTTAGATTCGGATTCGATTTTCGCTTTATTGTTTCGGATAATGGTGTATTATGATTGGTAAAGTTGTTTGTTGGGTGGGTGTATTGGTTCATGAAATTAAATGCTAGCGTATCGTGGAAGAAACGGCTAGTAGGCATAATCACAATTGGTCCACGGGTTGAAGGTTGGGTCAAAATTGTGAATGGTCTATTATACCCTCAAGTAAAGCCGAAAATTAAAGTTGACTATGGCAATCCTCGTCAAGGGACGAGTTTGGCATATAAAGCCCAAGTTTTGGACCTCCGGCGATGATAACGCCCAACTTTGTCCCATCGCGATGCGTATGAACAAGTTTAGGGACCAACAGTGTATTTTAGTCTTCATATAATTATAAACGGGACAAATTTTGGGGCATTTAAAAATTTTGGGGCCCTGAGCAGTCACTCACCTTGCACACCTTCAAAGACGGCCTTGGATATGAAGAAAGGTAAGGCGAAGGTAGCATGGGAAAATTTGTGTTAGCCAAAATCTGAAGGGGGTTTGTGTAACAATTCGCAATTTCAGGTTACTATTTATTTTCAAAATTTTACTATTCACTTTTACTATTCATTTTTACTATTCATCACTGAAATTTTTATTTCACATTCTCGTAAGTTAACCTATTTTAGTGATAACCCAAGAATTTGACACTCGTCGGGTCATTTCTGCAAATTTCACGAAACCGTGTCTGAGATTTTCGTTTAAAGATTTACGTTTAGGTTTAAACGACATTTAGGCATCCCGATATGTCCATAAACATTAAAAATAAGAGAAATATAAGTTTTTCACCTTCCGTGACATTTTCGTAAGTTTTGGAAATTTACGCTTCCGGCTTCACGCTTTTACGCGATTTACGCGTTTTAAAGATACGTTTCCAGTTTTAGCAGCGTTTAAGCAACTCGATAGAACTTATCACTCATCTAATATGCTTATATAGAGTCTATTGATAAGTTTTAACATATTTATAAGATTCATATTTTTAAGATACCCGGTTTTAAGTTTCGTGACTTAACGACTTACATTTAGCGATTAACGGGACCAAAACTCACTCAGTAAACTAGATAAGACCAAAGTTTATCCATCTAGTCATCCAAGATAGGCATTGAACGAAATTCTTATCCACATGGGGCATTTTATTTGTATGTGTCATCAAGATAAGGCTAGGAAACTTACAAAGAAAGACTTATACATGTTTAAGTAAACTTAACAACTAAGTAACCATCCTAAAGTCCTATATAAACACATTCATTTACTAGAAAACTCATCTCATCTCTTCCTTTCCCTCTCCATTGTCAAACACCACCATCACCATACATCATTCATCTTTTGAATTCAAGCAACAAGTTATACTACAAAGTTAAAGACATAAGTGCTCTCTACCTAGTTCTAGTGTTCTTTTGGTGATTCCATGGTTGAATTAGGAGCTACACAAGGGTGCTAGGGCTGAATTCATAAGGTTTTTTACAAGTTTAGATCAATCCTAGCAAGGGTTAGCAAGATGGATAAAATTTTGGAAGCTAGGGACTTTGGTTGAAAGGGTTTAGAATTTAGTGTTCTTGTTCATGGTTCTAGTTAAATTTCATCACAAGGATTGTAAGCAAACTCCTATTCTTACCTTTGATTTCAGTAAATACTAGTATTTCATGTATGTATTATGTTTTATATGCTTATTATGGTTGATTGTGCTTGGGTAATTGAACTATAACACTAGAAATCGTCGATAGGACTAGTTTTGCAAAATAGAAACTGAACAGGGGCTGTAAACATAGTTACCGGGAAAAATTCATGAACTGAGAAACTTAGGTAATAACATAGAATTATAGATTGATGTCTTGTGGTCGTTTCTCCGAGTGGCTCATCCCGAATTAGAGCCAAAACAGCAAAACGTGTCCAATTCTGAGTAACAGATTTCAAATAAGTAACACTCATAAAACTTGCATATAACCAATTGTTGGCCAAAGAATAAAAGTTTTAGCTAACACCCTAACTTGAACTTGGTCGCTGGCCGTGCGTTAAACGGAGTTGTAGAACTCAACTTATGACCAAAACCGTGAGACAGTTTGCTGCTGATTGAAATAACTAGTACATTCAAGGGTAAATTGGTAATTTCACATTAGTTAAATAATTTCTGGTGTATTAGGACCCACTAATCTGTTTAGTAGATTCAATTACCTTTCCGAGGACATAAAATTACAAAACACACCCTCAACTTTCTCAAATTTATCAAAACTGACCCAAATAAACTAGAAACGAGCCGTTAATGCCGAATATTTCTTTGTTTCTTGAGTTTATGCATGTGCAGGTACGGATATCAGAAAACAGACAAATGAAAGAAAAAACAGAAGAAAACCGAGCACGAGAATGAGAAGAGTGCAAAAGCCGATGCCGGGAAGCAATTTAACGGGTTTTATGGATCTTGAACGCTCAAAGTTATATTTTACGGATCTCGGAACATGTTCGGGAAGTTTACACAAATCACCCTTCACTTTCCCGAATTTACACAAATTACCCTCATCTTTCCCAAAATTACAAAACACACCCTCAACTTTCTCAAATTTACACAATACACCCTCCATTTACCCAATTTACCTTTTTCACCCTCACTAATCCAATATTTACCCTTACCCTTTCACACATTTACACTTTTGGTCCTTAATATTTACAAAATATCATAAATGGTCCTAATGCTTAAAACCGGATACCAAACTTACAAATCCAAGTCCAAAACCAAAATAGCAAATTCCTTTACCACCCAAGCCCAAAAGCCCCAACCTATAAACAAATAATACTACCCGGTCAACTTCACCCCATACCCAGTCAAACATCCCACTATACCCAGGTCAACCAATATAATCCGGTCAACACACAAGCTTACCCTTTCCCTTGGTCAAATAAAGTCAACCCCGCCCAATTTCACTGTTTATCCTCTTCCCATTTTTTACCCTGCTTCACATGATTTAACCCACACTAAAACTCGTACTAAGAATCTCCAATCCAAGCTTCTGGAAGGTCTAACATGGCAGTATTGTGACAGAGCAAGAATGACAGATGGCACAAGGGTGAGCTGTGATTGGCCAAACCACCTCATCAAGCAATCAAACGGCTACAATTGAAAGATTGGTGACCAAGTTTTGATCAAGGGCTAAGATTAGAGATCCTGAAGCTTCTATCAAACCCTAGAGCTCCTGAATTATGCTATAAATAGGCCCTCATCACAGTTGTATAATTTGTCCAATTTTTCACTGTCTTTAGAGAAATTGTTACCAATTTAGTTTCTGAGTCATTTACTGATTTTTTTTAGTTTAAAGTTAGTTGTAATTTGAATTTCACAGTTGTAATCTCAGTTTTATGAATTAAATTTGAGTTTTCATTTTATACTTTGTCTCAATTTAAACTCCAATCTTTCATACTTGTTTGTTATCATTCATAAGCTTTATAATCGTTAAATAAGCTCATTTAAGCTTATTATAGCTTAAGTGAGCTTATTCATGTTCTACTTTGTCCTAAATTCGCTTTTGCTAAAAGTCAATAAAAGTCAAATCAAAAGTTAAAGTCGCTTTTTCGATTTCAAGTTGTTATTTAGTTAAGTTTAATGTTAATTTGTGTGTTTTAAAATTAGTTGAGTCAAATTTCATCAAGTTTTCACAGCTAATTGGCAATTTGTTCATTTAAAGGGTGTTGGTTTAGTAGCTTATTAGGTGTTCTTGACTGTTTCAGTGAGTATAAGTGGTACAAGTAGTTCAGTATAGGATAGAATAGAGTATATATAGCTTAAAACACATAGTCATTTCATAAAAAGTCAAAAAATCATTGTAATCCTCATTTTCTGCATCATTTTAGCCTAACAAGTTAGCATACCCTCTCATTTAGTTGCATAAGCTGTTAATGTAGCTTATTTAGGTTCTCACATAGCTTATTACATCAATTATGGTTAGTTTGATTCATTCATAGTTCAATTGAGTAAATATCATAAGTTAAAAGTCAAAAAGGGTCATTTTCAGCTTTCAATATAGTCATTCTATCAATTTTATTTTTTTTGGGTAAAAGGGTTAATTCACCCCGGTAAAATTCATTACTCCAAAAACGTTGAGGTACATAGGATGAGGGTGATATCCCTCACCTCAGTCCCTTAGGACACTTACAGACACGAATATAAGAATGACAAACCATTCCTATAACTTACAAAAAATGAACCTACCAATAATGACAAAAGTACATAACACATTACAATACTACTCAAGAAAAGCACTTGAGCCTTCTAAATCACCATGGCGGTCCACCTTAACTTCCATGAAGAATCCACGATAAACCCAAGTGATATTCAACATAAAAATCTGTTTGTAGTAGCAAAGGACACCACAAACAAAACCTCCACCATTCCCATCGACATAGATAATGGTTACAAATTAATCCAACACAAAAGTCTAAAAATACGATGGGATTGGATATCAAAATTCGCCATTCAAACAAACGATAACCAGCGATTACGTTGAATCAACAAACGTGAGTAAGACAAGGAACCAATGTGAATAGCAACAACATTGCAAAGAACCAAGAATATACACTCCATGATTACCCTTTTCAATAGCAGCCATAATAAATCACTTAGCACGAAAAAGGGCCTCATGCAACATACACGCCATGAAAACAACCTGCTACTTACTAGCCCCGATCACACCCCAATATCGACCAACAATCATCATGATATAACTAGGGTAGACCAAAACCAACAAAACGCACAATAGCACCACAGGAAGATGCTAACAATGGACTTCAAATCCATATGCGCCAACAATTATGATTACACAATCTGCATAACCAAATATGAATGTATCCCAACGCAACTCGGATCTGACATAAGAATAGGGTATAATAAACCTTAACTTCCAAATAACCTCCATTACACCCAAATAAACATCCAAACGCAGCCACATAAGGCAAATAAATCACCCATGATTACGTACCAACATCAGTACATTAACATGTACCAAAAAACACAAAGAACGATGGCAGATGTTGTACATAGCTGCCCAAAACGACTACTACTCCATTCAGAATTCACATGAGAAGCCCATAATAGTAGTAGCAAGTACCAACATCAGTCCGCAGCATAATAAGTCCAAAGACGATCATATAAGCTGGAATATGTTACAAGAGACGAAAAACATAGGAACAAACAGTGTGGTCCCCTCCCCACAACCTGTACATGAGTCGCCACTCTAAATAGTCACCCAGAACGACCCATAAATAAGAATGATGCCCAACAAAACAAGTCGATAAGAAACATCATGCAGAAACAACCGCAACTTACAATAATTGACATCACAATAAGGTTGCAACAATGGAACAAATCAGCCCCAAACCAAACGCAATATTCAACTGCTATATGAGAACCATAATAGCCTAGGAAAGCGAATTACACAATACATTACGAATCGGACAACCCAAAAAGGGTATAGAAACCCCAACTTCCAAACGCAGTGATGTAATCAACTTCAACCTGGTACATGTAAGTAGTAACCAAAATATAGAACTCACTACCAAACACGACTTCCAATGAATAACTTAACATCATCCAAACCTAACCAAAGAAGCCTCAATAAGTAGGAAAATTCACCATATTGAAAGAGTACTCGGACCAGCTGTAAAACCAACAAGCCTCAATCCACATTAGAAGACTTCCTCGACTTGCAACAATCACCTCATATAGTGCACGGCATAGTAAAGTCATAAGACCAGGAACCCATTATACTTGCACCATAATGTAAAATAGGTTGCAGCCCATAAACACCAACAACCTAACAAGAACCAAATCTACTACACCTGCTGCTAGAACGCAAACATTCTATCGATTTTAACACAGGTGTTTGAGTCATTTTAATTTGTCATAAAAATTTTGAAAAAATAAAAATAGCAATTTCACCAGCTTATTTAACTTTTCTCAAAAGGAAAAAAATTAAAAAAATCATTTGTTTAGTTTTAATTAGCCTTAGATTCACTGGTTTGAGTTTTTAGTGCCCTGTGCACAAGAGTTTTCAGTCAAATCAGCTTTTTGCAGGTCTGATTTTAGAGCTTATTTAGTGTTCCAAAAATCTATAAAAAATAAAAATAAGTAGATTGCCATTAGAACTAGGGTTGCGCTTAGTGAATTAATTAAAAAAAAATCATTTGCTTATTCTAAATAGTGCTTAAAGTTGACTAGTGGATTGTTTTTACTGTTTGAGGATTGTCTCGTCACTTATATTTGTGCTTTTCGTGCCTTATGTGATATTGTCTTACTTATCTTGATTCCATAGGACATAGCGACTCTTTTCTCCCTTTAGACTTAGCTTATTGATAGCTTAGACTCCTTTTTCCTTAGATTATAAATCCTTAGCAGCCTAAGTCCTTTAGCTTCTTCCTAACTTAATCTCCTATCTGCCATAACTTATTTATGCATGTTCCCATAGCTCTCTAGGTTTCCCCTTAAGTTCCCCTAGTTTATTTTTAATCCCCATCAGCTTATTAATTTTTAGTTCTAGCTCATTAAAGCTTATTTGCAAATTAGTTTAAGGTTTGTTTGGTTAAAAAGCACACAAGCAATCTGTCACATCAATAAGCAGTTTATCTGCTTATTTGTACCTTTTCAAAAAAGTTGTTTTTGTAAAAAGTGTGCACATTAAGCTCATTAATAAGCTTGTTAAAAAAAATTCAAAATAAAAATTAAAATTTCAAAAAGGTGCACCAGGTTCGAACCTGGGACCTTCTGCACACCAAATCTCATACCACACACACTTTAACCAAACGCGCCCTTGGGTCTTTGTCAGCTTATATTGCATAATCAATTGTTTTATGGTCTTTTTAGTTAATTAGCTTATTTATATGTCTTGCTTATTTACTGCTTATCTAGTACTGCTTTTTCAGTTTTTATATTTTTCTTAGCTCAGTTACATCCTAAACTAATTTCTATCAAATTTTCAGATTTTTCCATTTATGTTTGCTATTTTTAATAATTAATTTAGTTTAAAATCGTTTTTAATTCATAAAAATTAAACGAAAAGTCAAAAAATTATTCCGCTTTTTCCTAAAATTTTATTTTACCAAATAGAATGTAGGAAAAATAATTTTACATTTTTAGGGTCGTCTCATATTTCACTTTTAGGCTCGGGTTTTTTCCGAGCGTGCTCGTTTTTGGGGTTTTAGTGTGTTTTAGGTCCCGATAGCTTAGTTTAATTGTTTTAGTTGCATAAATAGTTATTTTTAGCTATTTTTTGTCTTAATTAGCTTAATTCCCCATTATTTGCCCATTTTCACTATTCAAAACACCGTAAAACGCAACGTGAGTTATTAAACTCCATTCATCCTTCGCTAGGAACGATCCGGGGACTCAACCCTAACCCTTTGAGGTGATTGAGAAATTTATACTATAATTGAGAAATCTGTGGGTAATTGTGCTTTGGATCAGGGTAATAGTGAAAGGGATGGTTGAACAATGAATGGTAATATTTGGCAAGTTAAAGGGATTTGACAAGGGTAGTTTTTGTGTTGACCGGGTATAAAAGGGTGGCTATTGGGAGGGTTGACTGGGTCCTTTGACTTGGGTAAATGGTATACGGGGTAAGGATTGGGCCCAAGGTGTAAAAAGGGATGTAGGATTATTTGGACTTTTGGACTTGATGTTTATTCTTGTATATTCGGATTACTAATAAGGACCATTCATGTAATTTTTGGAGATATCAAGGACCAATAGTGTGATTTAAGAAATGTTAGGGTGTAAATGGAAATGGGTAAGGTAAAGGGTTAGAGGGTAAAAAGGGTAAATATAGGTAGGTGAGGGTAAAAATGGTAAACATGGGTAAATGAAGGGTGGAATGTGTAATTTGGCGAAAATGAAAGGTGTTTTGTGTAAATATAGATAAGTGAAGGGTTTAATGTGAAAATTTCCCGAACATGTCCCGAAACTCCGTAATTTGAACTTTTGAGCATTACAAACCATTGAAACTGATTCCCGGCTTCACTTTTGCACTCTTCTCTTTCTCGTGCCCGATTTTCTTCTGTTTTGTCTTTTCTTTGTCCGTTTTGTGATATTCGTACCTACACATGCATAAACTCAAGAAACACACAAATATTAGGCAATAATGGCTCCTTTCCTGTTTATTTGGGTCAGTTTTGATAAAGAAAAGCTATGTGTTTTCGCACATACCAAAATACCCCAAACTAATGTATCACCGTGTCCTCACGCAATGTCTTCAACTCACGCTTCTAAAACCAAAGATTCCAACCTCTTTTCTACTAAAGCTATGAAAAGTAGCAAAGCTTCCTCAAAAGAGATTAAGAAACCTTTAATTCTAAAAACGCCCCGTTTACCTTTTATTTCATATATATTTTTTTGGGTAAAAGGGATTTTTCACCCTGGTAAAATGCATTACACCAAAAACATTGAAGTACAAAGGATGAGGATGAATCCCTCATCTCAGTCTCGTAGGACACAAACAAATAACCACTATATAAGAGTGACACTACACTCTTATAACTAATAAATGAACATTAAAAACTACAACGACTATAAGATTACAAATTAAAACAAGTACTCTTGATTCTTCAAAAGTCGTCATAGATGTCCATAACCATCATCGATGCAGCCTTAGCCATGGTAGTGCTAGAAAAACAACACCAATCCACACCAAAAAACTACAAAAAACCCCCATTGATCCGAAAAGGACCAAACCATCCACGTCCATAACAAACACATCCATACTACGACTTGATCCAATACCTCATCTGCTATAAGTTCCAAGAGGATGAAACTCTAGCTTAGAATGTAACCGAGTGTATCTTCATCAACCATAGACATAAAATAGGGTTGTCGAACCCCAACTTACAAAGAACAACATCCTTTTAAGACCCACACGTAAGAATAATGACCACCACAACACCACAGGTCTAAAAGAAGCTCATAAAAGCCAAGAATCAAGCTCCCACCGAGCCCAAACTTAGCAACCAAATAAACATTGTATGGTTTGTATCTTGATCCCCCACTCAGCAACAAGACACAAGCCACAAATTCCAACAAGATCACACTCAAAAAATGGAACTATGCATTGCGGACCCATCAGGAAACAATACATAGGGTTAACCAAACCCTAACCTCTAATAGTGATGTCACATGACCCGATGATAACTCGAAAGTCCATAAGCAGTCTATGATATCATACCATACATCCATTGCATCAAGACAAACATCCACATGCAACCACACAAGCTGATTACAGAAGCGACGCAATAAACGTGTCGAAAAAATAATCCAAAACATGCGTACTAAATCAGCCTGAACCAACAAGCATGTAAAAACCATGACCAGGTTCGATGCAACTTCAGTACAAACACGAATGAAGTACAAGGGGAACCAAACCTGCCATAGCCAAAAACTAGGGTTTTACACACCCTAACTTACAACCACCATAGGATTCGAGCAGCATAAATGATCTTGACTTGATTACAAACATATGATTCGAAGCACCAAGCAGCCAAGAGAATCTAATACGAAGCGTAATCACCATAGACTTGAATAAGGTTGAAAACAACCCTAACTTACCCTAGACGATCGACAAACAAATCAATATGATTAACATGCCGAGACCTCACTTGCAATCGACCGTACCAAAACCGCTGAACAAAACAAGCCAACAATCACGAACTAGAGTTTAGATCAAACCCTAAGAACCATGAACATGCATCTCTCTCTTCATCCACATACCATAGACCTCAATCCAAACAGGAACACGCAAAAAATACATAAACCCTAACGAGGGTTACCAGAAATCCTCCAACACAAACCCTTAAAAAAGGATTTACATGCACTCGTTATGTTCGGAACTCATGCAACATATAACATTAACACCACCGACCCACGAATAAATACAACCGACCCATGATTGATATGTAAATTGATGGAGCGATTCGATTGCACATACTCTCATGCACCAATCAAAATTAAAGATATGGAAATTGATGGAAAGAATCCACCCATGATTGATATGTAAAGCGATTCAAGATAAATGAAAATTAAATACACCGACCCATGATCTAAGAATGTGTAGAAATATTAAACAATTAAAAGGTTTAAAAATAAAATCGTACATGGAGGTGAAATCGCTTAAGAATTTGACGCCATATAAAAAGGATATTCCGAATAGGTAAACGAATAAAAACAAAGCCAGCCACCCGTAAGAGAATTCCATAACTGATAACCCGTATTTCATACCCAAATAAGGGTAGAGAGGACGAATCAGCATGGATTTTTTGGCTGGAAAAGATAGAAGGGTGGCGGCCGGAAATCCCCTCTAGGGAGAGAGAATTTTAGATTTTTTTTTTTTTTTTTTTTTTTTTTTTTTTGATTTCATATATGAGATATAACGATTAAGCACTTTCCATTTATGTGTGACGGTTTGTTGAACTTTCATGTCAATCATTAACTCTCACATCTTTTTGAATGACATTTTAGGATCACGGAGTAGGAAACACAACTCATGAAGCAGTGACCATACGGATAGAATTCATCGTCCTTGATTTTTCACGAGTTCCCAAACTAAGCTTAAATCCGAAATCACAGCTAAATATGATTTTAGATGCTAACACTAACCATGAAAGTTAATTGTGTGATTACCTTTTGCTTCCATTTTCCTATTTTCCTCCTTTTATTTTATTTTTGGTGAGAAATGAATTTCTTCATATTTTCTCGTTTCGATAAGTTTTTAGTCCGATAAAGATACAAAGTTTAGACGCTAAGTAGTTTTACATCTTCTCTTGAGAATCGTTGTCTTAAAAATGAGGTCCACATCAAAGTGATTTTATTCATTTATTATTTTTAACTTTTCCATTTTCCATTTTTTTTAAACACTTATACTTTTCATTGATGATATGTATCATAAACTACGAAGCTTCACGGGGTAATTCCAAGACCTTACACCTACTTGGAGTAAAGGATCCAAGGGCCGTTACGACAGAGAATTCCAAGACTCTAAACGTTCATGAAATGAGGATCCAAGGGTGTTAACCAAGACCTCACACAATCCCGGATAGAGGTCCAAGATCCGGTGCAAGAGGGTAGCCAAGACCTAAAACCTTTTGGAAATAAGGATCCAAGGGCCCGATCTAGAACCGCAGCTCATAACTTAATTATTCAAACTTATTTATTACGTGACCTTGATGTGCACCCAATTTTTAAAACAAGGATTCTTTTAAGAAGATAAAAAACTAATTATCACCAAAACCCTAACACCTTTAATTATTATTTTATTTTTGTGGTGAAACAATTTTGTAGGAGCAAAAAGTCACAAGTACCTTCGATGAGCTCTAAAGAGAACCAACTACCCACGCTTAACATCTAAACTCATAAATAACTCTATCATTTCTCGATCTCCGCAAATTTAAAATGTTAAATAATAAGATCCGCGAATGCTTAGGCGATAATTTAATTATCAATGGTTAAGGGAACAAGCTAGGTCTCAACACGCCCGGTCAAGTCAAAATTATATTCCTTCTCTCACTAGCGGAAGGTCAACAAGGTGTCAAAACATTTACATTATTTTGCAAATGCTTCGTCAAATAATCTCAAGTCTCGCATTTTTAAAGTCAATTATTAGAAACTAGCAAATCTTTCAAAGCTTTGCATATTTAAAATCACTTAGGGAAGCTTACAAATTCTTGGCCTTGTGAGCTAGAATTCGCATTTTATAGCCTATTGTCTAAGCAATTAGCAAAGGCTTTATCAAGAAAACGCATATTTAAAGTAACTTCTAAGGAAAAAAAAAAACCCTACTTTTCTCTCCCTTCAGGGGCGATTTTTTCAGCCTCCTCTACCCCTAACATTCTGGCCAAAATAATCCATCAATCCGCCTCTCTATCATTTTCCTGAATGATATGCAATCGGTATTTATGGTTTTTAATCACTGGGTAGAGGAGGGTAACATCTGAAATCGTCCTTATCATTTTTTTGGCGAATTTTTTAACCCTAACTTTTCTTTATCGATTCTGATTCATTTTTAGGGTTTTAATTCGCATTACGTTTCTCTAATCGCACCTTTTATTGGATTATTATAGGTCGGTTTTAATTGACTACACTTATATGAAAGGGTCATCTTGTTGTTCCCTATTCACTATCGTTTAAAAACAATTAAGTACTTAAAACAATTTAACAGTGAACAATGACTGAAATTAAGGCAAGTAAGACACACAAAGTAATTTTCAACATCATATTCTTTATTAGAAATTAATCAAAAAGAATACGTTACCCAAGTACTTGTGGAATAGTACTTGGGATTGAAATGACAAAGTTTGGTGACTCCTCTCTAAGCTCAGGCTAAGTCTGAGCACAACTCTTAGAGCTCACTAAGTTATCTCAGGAACTAAGTTGTATTTGGAGGAGTGAAAAGATGGCTTGCGTGTATGTGTGTTTTACAATTCATGCTTAATCTTTTCACTCCATCTCTTATGCTATTTATACATGTATGATATTTGACTCTTTCCTAAGTGACAAATCGACATCATATGTAAGACAAAATCTTGATGTATTTTGTCTCTGTTTAAAGACTATTCTAGGTAAGAGACAAGACTTGTTTCCTAAGTTCAAGATGACACGAGCTTGATCTTTTCTATTCGGGAAAGTTGACTTTGGTAGATAAGTACTTCGTCTTATCCGATTCAAACTTATCCCGCCTTGTCCCGCTCTTTCTTCGATCTTTACATCCTTCGCCTTCTACTTGAGTTTGTCTTACTGTAAGTAGTTGGAGAGGAGTCTTAGGGATTCAGTGAGTTATTTTCATCACTCACCGAATCCATGATCTTCTTCTTGACTCGCCTTCACCCTTTAAGTTCCGCCTCACGAGTGGAGAGACTTCTTCTTCGCCGCACACCGAGTATCACGAAGATGACTCACCGAGAGACTATGCGCTCGGTGACCTATTAGTGTTTAATGGACTAAACACTTGGGCTATTTTCTATTCAAATCCTAGATTAAGGGTTTGGGTATTCTTGAACCCAATCTCCCCTATTTGGATATACAAATAGCCTAAGTGATTGATCGATGTAAGTGAGCAAATGGCTTCTTCACACCGAATGTACTAATGAATACAATAAGGAACACCGAATATTTTAACAAAACATACATCGTTTATTGATCAAATTACAAGGTTCCTATTACTAGTACAAAAGATAAATCAAAATGATGTCACCCGGATGGATTCCCAATGCTTCAAGCTTGACTTTCTTGGTGATGAGTGTTTCCTGTCGGGATGTTCTCTTACCTTGGCATTCGTGTCTTGGCAGTAACACGATGTTTCTTTGTGGTTTGGATCGAGAGGCCACCGGTATGTAGCTCGGCATTGCGGCTACACCGACCGATCAATATCACTCCATCTTTGAAATCTTTGGTTTCCATAGACATCAATGTGGAATAGCCCTTTTTCGTGCTTTTCAATCACTAAACAGTTCACGAACTTAACACCTTCCGCGGTTCCATTGCATTGAATCCGTGCACTTTATCTCAGTCGGAACTCAACCCTTTTCCTTTTGCGGTGGATGATTGTGGTTGAGATCCTTGAGGTGCGATTAAAGCGGTGAATTCCCGGTTGTCTTTGGTGCATCCCCGATCTTTCATATCTTTTAATAAGCATCTTCATCGGCTCCTTAACCACCGCATTTTGCTTCTTTTCAATTATTGGATCGAGTTCATCGAGTTCGGTGATCCCAAAGTCGGTGAATTTTAGAGGATCATGAACTTGAAATGTCTCTTATCAACCCCATGTAGACGTTCATTGCCGGTGGTTTGGATCCGGGATGATTTTGACATCTGTGATCTTTTCAGTACCTTGACTTGTCATCGCCGGTTGTAGTGCTTAATTACGCTTGCACGAGGGCTTCAACTTTCTTCTTCTTTTCTTCCAACTGTTTTTCATTTCACCATTTTGCTTTGCTCGAGCATCCTTGTACCTTTGTCTGCTGACCCTTTCGAGCTTCTTTGGATCAATTCCACATTCTCGCCTTCTTGGCAATCACTTTAACAAGTGCTTCCTTACTCTTCTTATCATCCTTAGCTTGTTTCAATCTCCTTTCTTCTTTAGCAAGATATTTGGTTAGCTGTTGAGGTGTGAGAAGGTATTCAGTGTCACCGATTTTGTAGGGAATCTTCTCAGGCTTAGTAATTGTCATTTTGCCTTTTCCTTTGTCCTGTCCTGAGGAAGATGATGCAACCAAGGGTGGTGTTATTGTCATTATAGGTGTTGTGATTTGTCGGTGTTGTTGTTCTTGTTGATGTTTGTGGTGGAAGTGATGAGATGGGTATTCTCGAGATCTAGTGGTGTTGGCTCCCCTCGGTGTGAAGAGGAGTTTCTTGACAATATTCTCCCTTAACATTCTGGGAGCGTCGGTGAGGGCAAGAGTTGGTGTTAGTCTTGAGGGGACCGAGCGACTGACCCTTGAAGGCTGATAAATTTCGGTGAGCATGGCCTTTATATCTCAAGTATCTGTTTGAATGCGGTGACCTTAGCTTCCAAATTAGCTGAGACACTTCCAAAGCAGTCATGCATGGCCCAAGATTCCGTGCCAAGGAAGTAGATGCCCGAGCCAACGTAGCCATTTGAGTGTTCACAGAGCTCAATGTAGTTTGAAGGATTGACCAAGAATGAAGACCCCGAGCATTTGATGATTTGAGCGTTTTGATCGGTTCAACGAGTGGAGGATTGTTTCAAGTATGCCTCGTAGCCTCCAAGACTTTAGAGTTGAGTCTTTGAGTCGTCTTTGATGATTCCGGTTTCATCTACCTTTGTGCCTACACCCCAAGGTGTCCGAGGAATTTAGCCACATTTTCATCGATGCGTGAATGTTATCATATATCAAATCCACTGCTCATGAACATTTTCATCAAAGGCTTGGACCTCGACCTTGGATCGGCATAACTTGCACCACTTGAAGATGTTGTTCCCACAATGTTTGATGAACCCGAATATAATTTCCTTAAAATTTGGTGATCCACCGAACAGTGCCTTTCGATGAGTGGGAGAACATTATCAAATCTTGCAAATTCATCGGTGGAGGAAGAGGTCATCATTTTCAGCCGGAATGGTGATTCGGTTTGCTCCTTTGGATCAGTGAGGCTCTTGTTCGATTGAACCTCAACGTCCACTTCTTCCCCACCGATAGAATTTCATCATCGGTGTCGAAGCTCATCTTGAGAGAAGAGTATTCCGATAACATCGACAGCTGATTATGAGGGGATGGTGATGGGTTCCATATCGTGGTGGTATTAATCCTCCGAGTCTTTGTCCCCTTTGACCCCTCGAGACATCGGTGGAAGTTTCCTAGTGCCTTCTGAGTCGAGGATTGGTTTTGGGTTCCATATTGGCGGGTTGTTTCTTTCCTCAGTCTTTGTCCCCTTAGACCCCGAGACATCGATGGGTATTTTCCAGTGCCTTTAGCGTAGTCGATGTGATGATATCCCTATCGGTAGGTTGTATGGTTCCCTATGAGTCTTTGGGATCGATCGGTGTGCCCTCGGACAAAGGCTTGGATTTGCTAATGTCATCACCGGGCGGTAGAAGGCGCCCCTACCGGCGGGTTGTATGTTTCCTACGGATCTTGGGGAGTAGCCATGTGACCAAGGGCACCGACCGTGATGTATCGGTGTCCTTCGTTGTCACGGGGTGGATGTTGCTCGGTCACCAATGGGTGTCTGCTCGATCTGGGCTTTTGTGCCTCTTAGGTTTGTGTTCGAAGCCTCGGGCCACGAGACTTGGGTTTAGTCTTAGTCCCATCGAGACTTCCCTTTCTCTTTTAGGAGCGGTGGTTTGGAGACATCGATCCACTCGATTGTTCTGACAATCATGACTTGGGATGGGTCTTTTGAAAGTTTGATTTACTAAGGATGCACGGTAAAGCACAAAATTTTCCATCACGAGGGTATATGCAACGTAACACTTGCAAAGCACAAGAGACAAATCTAGGATATGAGATATATTTAGCCCTAGATTTGCTCGTAGCTTAGTTACGAGATCACCGTAAATGATCTCCCAATGTCGACATTTACCCCATTCATCAAACAAGAAGCCATCATCAATGAATAGAATTAACATGTTCGGTTGATGAGTGGTTCCCACGAGGACCCGAATCACAAAGTGAATAAGATCCTCCAAGCCACGGGAATGAATTTTTGGTGGCTGGGTTCGTCCAAAATTTTGGCTCAAAGCAATTCATTTTAACCCATCCTTCATTTGTTATGGGTTCGGATGGGCGACATAAACACCTTTATTATAGTCAACCACGAAGAGGTGGAAGCGTTTTGTAATCGGGGTGATGATTGTTTCCATCAAAAAGACGGAACTTAATGAGATACTCCTTAGTGGTCGTAGGTCGGTCTCATTAGTAGCGTGTGTCGGGTCATAGGCCATTTGTTGCCCAAAACTCCCGAGGAGGTTTTGGTAAACAATAGAGGACCTTGAACAAAGGCATTTTTCAAAGGCGATTAAACAAAAATTTCATAATGTCTTTATAGGTTGGGACATTTTGTGGGTATTCAAAATTTCCTATGACATTATTGGTTTTAAATTCAACATTAGTAAGATCCCACCTTGTTGTGCATCAAGAGATTGAGTTCTTGCCATTTCCATTTGAAATAGTTTTTAGGGTTTTGAGAAAACTTGACAAGAACGATCAAAAGAATTTTGAATCTCTTAAGTTTTGATGAAAATCTTTTGTAAATGTTTACAATGAAGGTTTTTCCGAAGAGGTTTGAAGAACACAATGATTTTTGGGTTTGAAAGAGATTTTGATAGAGTTTTGTTTGCAGAAATCTATTGTGTGTGTTTTAATATTTATGAGAGGGTATTTATAGAGTGGTGAGAAACACATACCTTTTCATTATCAAAATGACCCAAAATAACCAAGAAAGAGCCGTTTATTGCTAATATTTGTGGTTTTCTTGAATTTGTGCTTGTCTTGAGTGCGGATATGTAAAACACAAAAGGAACCAAATCAGACGTAAATCCGAGCACGAGAGATCAAGAGAGTTTGAGCTGAGCCGGAAGGTCGGGATTGTGCATTTTGGAAGATTTTATTTTCTGAGGATGATTTTTGGAAGTTATAATCAAGTTTGAAGAAATGACAAGATCAGTCCCTCATCTTTGAGTATTTGGCAGAAATGATCCCTCAAGTTTCAAAATTTACAAGTTCAACCCTTGGATTATTTGAAGAATGACAACAATGGTCCTTGATGAGCATTTTCAGATTTACACCTTTAGTCCTTTGGAAAGCAGAATTTACAAGTTTGGTCCTTTATATACACCTTGGATCATTTATCAAGTCCAAATCCAAAATACATCTTATACTAGTCCTAACCCAATACAAATCCCACGGCCCAACATTCAAAACCCGGTCCAAGTCCAAAGCTTAGCCTAACCAATACCCGTTATCCACTATCCCAACCGGTTTATTTACAGTCAAACCCACAAACCCGGTCAACCCAAACCAAACAATAATTAAATAAACCCACCCCGCCAAATCTACCCCTTTTACCCAAAGAATAAGAACCTAGAAATTACCCCGCGTCAATTGGTCAATTTAACCACAATTAAGGGCATACTTGTACTTTCATCTGACACCACTGACACATGGGGAATGACAGGTCAGCTATCCGTGTGCTCATTCCCAATCTCTGCTCTCCTATTGGTCGAAGCTACGTGGTATTCATGATCCAATGGTTGAAATTAATGGGATGAGGTGTATGATGATCCAAGGGATGACAAGCAATCAAAGAAACATGATTTCAACTTTCTAGATCCTTCCAAGAGCCTCGAGACCTCAAGCTCACCTATTTAAGACCCTCATTCGTTCACATTGAGATCATCCTTTCTTCTCTCTAATTTTTCAAGAGTATAGTTAGTTGTAATTTCATTTTAATGTTTTAAGTATTTTGTAATTCCTTTTTGTACTCAAATTCCTTAGATTAATAAAATTCGCTTTTTAATTCTCAAGTAATTGTTTAAGAATTTGTGTTCTAAATCTGCTTATTCTCTTTGTTTATTACTTATTTCAACAATCTAAATCTATTTTTAGCTCATTTCTTTATTAACTAAAAAATACAAAAAAAATTCAGATAAAATGATTGAAAATAAAAAAAACATATAAATCTGTTTTGTGGATTGATCCATACTTAGCTCTTGTTTCATAAAGGTTCATTTAAGCTTTTGATAGTTTATAGTGAGCTTAACTTCAATCAAATCTCAATTTACTTCAAAGATAAAAGCGACCAACAAAAGTCAATCATGAATTGGAGCGGTTTGATCGATTTCTTTGTGTTGATCATGGAAATGGGTTGAATCGAAATGGAAATTGGTTGAGTTTGATTTATTTGGGGTTGATAATGGTTTAGGATTAGTGTTCACTTGTTTCATTGGTTGCAAGCCATAGTGGCTAGGACAACTTGTAAGTTCTAAAATCTGTTTCTATACATTATTCTCGAATCTGTTGTTTACATTTGAGTAGTTAGTTATAATTAGTATTAAGTGATCTTTGTTTAATGTCGGTTTAGCATAGTCTAGTAATAAAATTGTTTTTAGTTCATTAAACTAGTTAGGCAAGAGTGTTTGGATTTGCTTACAAAGCGTGGTAAAGGTTAGTTAATCGCCTACGTATAATTGATTCATGCTCATTTAGGTAATTGTAAGTGATCTCAAGTCCGAGTTATAGCGGTTGTTCATCAAATAGTCAAATTACCTTAGATCGGTTATAGTTTGATTATCTCGTTGGAATTCTAAGTAATCATAAGCTTGATTTAGGATCAAATATCATTATAGATACTTGATATAATTTTGACTCATCATAATTAATCATAATCAGTTCACCATTTTGGATTAATTCTCACATAAGTCAAACTTCATAACTGTTTTCAAAAGTCAAAAACATGTCAAAACTTGTTTTCTTCAAACCTTGCAGCCTTTGCACAAGGTTCTATACAGCTTATTAGGGTCTCAAATTTGGTCCAGTTGTAGTTTGCTTGGTGGTCTTGAAGACCACATATCTGGTTTTCACATAAGCTTCTCTGATTAGCCTGTGGATAAGTTCAAACAGTAGGGGTCAAGAGCTGATTGGAATAACTAGTCAGTTTGCTTAATTCATTAGACAGAGCTTGTAGCTTGTTAGGATTAGGTGGACTAAGTTAGAATTAGCTTATTTTAGCATAACTTAGCTTCAGTAACTGTTTGGTAGCTTATTTCACTGTTTAGCTTATTTTCAAGTGCTTATTTGGTAGCAGTTTACAATGCAGCTCTCAGATCTTACACATAAGCATAGAATTTTATATTTTTCATAGTATTAGAATAATATTTTAGAATTTTCCTGAGTTTTCATAATTTTTGGTCCTTTGTTTGCTATTTTCTCAATTTAAAATAGTTTTTAGTCACTTTTAAATAGCTTTTATTGCAAATAATTAAGAAAAGTTCCAAAAAATATTTTTCAATTTTATCGCTTTAAGAAAATATAAAAGCATAAAAATATTTTTCCTATTTTTCTCCTTTTATTTGGTATTTTCACAATTTAAATTAGATTTAAATAGTTTTAAATTTGTAGAAAATAGAAAAATAATCGAAAAAATAAAAAATAGTTTTGAAAATTCTCTTATGGTATTTTAGATTTTATAAAAATAGTTTCACATTTTCTCCTTAATTTTCATATTTTTAGTATTTTAAATTAGATTTAAAAGTTGGAAATTAGTTTTAATTTTAATAAAATTGAAAAATCCTAAAAAATAGTTTTAATTCATAAATAGTTTTCTAATATCATTTTAGAGTAAAAGTAATTTTAGGCATTTTTAGGATATAATTTAGACGTAGTTGCTTTTACTTACGTTTTCTTAATTACGTTTTAGTTAACTTTGCACTTAGGATTTCCCGTAGATTAGATTCCCTTAATTACTTTCCCTATTCCCGTAGTTTTATAGAATCAATCAAATCACAAATTCAAAACATCGAGCATTAAATTCCAAACCAATAACGACGTTGGCAATTCACGCCTCGTTGGGAAACGATTCGGGTTGACTAATCCGTATTAACCATCACACACGGGATTTGATTTATTATTCTTTTTCCTAAAGGAATTTTGAATCTATCTTCATGATTATTTTTTATATCGATATTGAGGTTTTATCCATACACATACCCTTAAGCCTTCATTATCGGTGAATCCGTATACGAATCTGTTTTAAGTTTCTTACGGTTAGTCATTCACAAGTGGCTAGCTTGTGTGAGATAACAGCGGTTTGGCACGAATCAAATTTTAGGCGCTTCGCCGGGAGGTTGTGTCACGACAATATCGTTTGAGGTTTGACGATTAGTGACTCGAGATCCTTCATTCGTGAAGTTACTATTTTTATATAAAATAAAAAGTAAAAATATTTTCCTTTTTCTTTTGTATATATATATCATATTAAAAATACAAAAGATTTTCTCTTGTGTTTTGCTAATAAATAGAAGACACCAATTATATAACATTCTCAACGGAGGTGTTATCATTAATAAGTTCCCGAACTAAAGATCAAAAACTTGCCTTTGTGTCGCTTGTGAATTGATTTATCTCTATCGGATAAAAAGCGTGTGGTGGGTATAAGGGCGGCGACATTAAATTGCGGTGAAAAGAGCGGGTTTTAATAAACTTGTGACCTACAAAGCTTCTCCGCTCGCTTGTGCGTTTGTCTTGTAGAGGTGATTTATTCACTTGGGATTATTGGTTAAGTTCACCGTGTTTCGAATATCGGTCTCTTTTAATTGCCTTGGTTTTTAAGTGCATGCTTTCGCTCTCGATCTAGGCGACTTGAATCGAGAATCGAGCGTGCGAGTTACGTAATATGGGCTGCCGCTAACGTACCACAAACCATGGTCCTAATCCTCCTCCCGTTAATCAAAATGTAGCTCCCGATCTCGAGCGATGGAGGTTATGTCAACCTACAATGTGCGGGAGAGGAGGACCCATTGCAAACTAATATTCAAGCTACCGATTTTAGCTTGAAACATCATATGATAGAACAAGTAAAAACGTTGTCAATTTCATGGTTTACCCGATGATGATGCAAACAAGCATCTTGATAAGTTTTAACCGTTACTCGTAGTATGAAACAAAATGGGGTCTCGATGGCGCCCTTCGTCTCTATCTTTTCCCATACACTTTGACTCATCATGCCACTTCTTGGTTTGATCGACTCAAAGAATTCGATTCATACCTTCGAGGAAATGGTTTGAAGTTTACGGCAAAATACTTTCCACCATCGATGGTGACGAAGTTGAAAGCGATATTAGTAATTTCGCAGACGATATCCGCGAATCTTTGTTTGAAGCTTGGGAGCGATATAAGCTTGCAATTGATCGATGTCCAAATCATAATATGTTGCTTGTCACTCAAATTGATCGTTCTATAATGGTTTGACGTTGAGACATCGTGATACAATCAATGCTGCTGCCGGTGGAACTTTCATGAAAAGACGTCCCGAGGAATGCTACGATCTTATTGAGAACATGACCGCTCATCATAATTATTGGGATTCTTCAGCTGCAAGGGGTGAATCATCTAGATCAAATTCGTCTTCTTCTCACGATACGGCTCTTCATAAGAAAGTTGATGATTTGAACACGGCTATGTTGAAAATGTACCAAATGCATCTTTCTAGTCAAAATCCACAAGTAAAAGCGGTACACTCGACTTGTGAGACTTGTGGAGGTCCACATTCTTATTCAATGCCTGACCGCGGTGGCTACGCACATGAGAATGTTTATCTTTGCTACAGAAACTATAATCAACCGCAAGGAGATCGAAATCTTCTTAGCTACCGTTCAAACAATTATCTCGGACCTCCCAGTTTCAACCAACCTCAACAACAAAACCATAATCAAAACCGTTTCAATGGTAACAACAACCAAAACAGAGGAGTTAATCATGGAAATCAACACTACCAAGCTCCTCCACCTCAAGTTTACCAACAACCACCTCCTCCTCAACAGCAATATCAACAACCTTCTCATCAAGTTGCTCCGAACAACGAGTTTCTATCTTACATGAAGAACTCCGACAACACCATTAAAAGTTTGCGGAATCAAATTAACGGCATGAGGACGGATTTCAAAAAGGAAATTGAAGCTACGGTAACAAGCGGATGGTGAAATAAGGAATATGATGGCTAGTTTCTTTCAAGCCAATCAGCCGTCTTCTTCTTATTCTCAACTCTCGGGTTCGGTTCTCTTCCAATAATCGATTCCTAACCCGAGAGGTGACATGAAAGCGATCACTACCAAAGTGGTGTTGCTTACGATGGACCTACGGTTCCTACCACTAATTCTTCTTCTCCGTCTCATGTGGTAGACCGTGAGACCGGGGTGACAAAGGACCCGGTGCTTCCTACTAATAAGGGAGTACTGTGAATGTCCAACCCACGGTTGTCCAAGATTATGAGCCCGAAGATGCTCCCGTTAATGTGAAGAAAGCTAATCCGAAACCGTCTATCCCATATCCGTCTCGTCTTAAAGATCAAACTCTTCGTGAAAAGTCGAATCATCAAATGGAAACGTTTTTCCAAATCTTCAAAGACTTGAATGTGGAGATCAGTTTTGCGGATGCCCTTCTCTTGATGCCCAAACTTGCTTCTACGATTAAGGGATTACTTACGAATAAGGAGAAACTATATGAGCTTGCTACGACATCTACGAATGAGAATTGTTGGCGGTTATCCTCAAGAAACTTCCGAAAAGTTAGGTGACCCCGGCAAATTCCTCATTCCGTGCGATTTTCAAGGAATTATTCAATGCTCCGCCTTGGCCGATCTTGGCGCGAGTATCAATTTGATGCCGAAATCAATTTATGAAAAGCTTTCATTGCCACCACTTACCCCAACGTGTATGACCCTTGAGCTAGCCGACCGTACTACTACGAAACCAAAGGGTATAGCCGAGGATGTCTTTGTTAAAGTGGGGGAGTTCGATTTCCCTGCTGATTTTGTTGTAGTCGATTTCGATGCCGATCCTCGAGTACCCCTAATTCTCGGAAGAAGTTTCTTAAGGACGGGCCATGCTTTGATTGATGTTTATGAGGGAGAAATCACTTTACGAGTAGGAAAAGAAGCCGTCACGTTTAACGTTAACCATACTTCTCAATCTCTAACCGACCAATATGATGTGGCCAAAATTAATGACACCGAGGTGACAAAGGACCCGGGAATTCCTACTAATAACAGAAGTACCAAAAATGTCCAACCTCCGGTTGTCCAAAAAGTTGAGCCTAAATCATCGAGAATTGAACCAAGTCTTTCACGTTTCATGGTTAAGAGTTTGTCTATGATACGTGCTGAGCAAAAGAAGAAACTAGAAAAGGAGACTACAACGGTAGTGGTGGAAAATGCTAGCTCTAAGAGCACACCACTTGTCCCACCTCCGTTTTCTGTGTATCGAATTGATCTTGTTCCTAAGAACGTCGAGATTTCTTTGAGTGGCAATCCCACTCCGTCTTCTAATTCTTCCCCTCCTCTTACTCCGTTTGAGGGAGATGACTTCTTTTTGAAAGAGATCGATGAGTTTCTTGCTATTGATGAATCGATTCCACCGGGAATTGTTGATGGTGTTTATGATTCGGAGGGAGATATCCTTTATCTTGAACAATTGTTGAATGAAGATCCATTACCGTCACTCCTTCCGAAAAAGATCACGATTGAAGAAATCAAAGAAGTACAAACGTCTGATGAAATTCCTCCAAAACCCGAGCTTAAGGATTTTTCTATCGATTTACTTCTCGAGGAGTTCGCCGATGAATTCGCTCCTACCGACTCGATGCTTTCACAGAATAAAGAAAATGAATACGATGATCCATTTTACCCGAAGAAAGAAAAGGAAGCAAAGATTACGACTGATGAGCTTGTTGATACTGAGGTCCTCCATTATTTTTTATCCGAGAGTGATTCCTCTTCTCGTGAGGATTTTCACGTAGATGATACTTTGATTTCCTTCTCTCCGAGGACAAGATTTTTAACCACAGGATACTCATCGGAGAGGACATTCTTATCACAAAGTTAACCGAAAAAGGATCCTCTCTTGGATGCCTTCGTTGATAAACCTTCAAATAACATTTCTACGTACCATGGACTCCGCTTCTTCTATGGAGTCGTTTCACTTTGATCCGTCATCCCTTCGTCGCCCGCAAAACCACCGGATGATGGATCACTCTTTCTTGATAAACCTTGTGTAAGATTGGGAGGATTTAACCTTTATGTCTTTGAGCCCGACATTTTCTTTCCTCCCAACCCACCCAGCTCATTCCTTCGGGAATGAGGACACCGTTTTGACCACAGGTATCTCTACCACTTTTTCCCCAAGGACAAATGAATTCGGGACAGTCAGGGCTAGCGACTCGTTTAAGAAAAACAATGAGCGCTTAGTGGGAGGCACCCATGCTTATCTCTATCTTCTTTCTATTTTCTAATAAGTGACGCGAAGGGTGCCTCTTGATTTCTCGTGTTTGGTTGTTTGTGATGTTGTGTAGGATTTTGCCGATATGAAGACTCTCGTGCTCAAGTTTGTTTTTTTCTCCACTCGAGTTTCATGATCGATCTTGATGGAAATCCGATATCCTAATCTTATCGACTAACGTTTATCTTTGAGCATACTTAATAAACGGCTTTTAGATTTTCGTGATACCTTGCTTTAAACATTGAGGACAATGTTTCGTTCTAGTCTGGGGTAGGGTAATCTTGATTTGATTTGACCGCACTTGCTTGTTTTTGTCGTGTACTCTCATGACCCGTTTTTCCTTAGAAAATGAAAAATTGTGCAAAAATGAGAAAAATTTAAAAATTTTTGTAAGCTTTTGTTAAGTCTTTTTGATTGAAAAGTTTTGCTAGTCTCTTAGACAAGAAGCTATAAAATGCGATTCTAGCTCACAAGGCCAAGATTTTGCAAGTTTCCCTAAGTGACTTTAAAAATGCGAGACTTGAGATTATTTGACGAAGCATTTGCTAAGTTAATATATGTTTTGACACCTTGTTGACTTTCCGCTGGTGAGAGTAGGAATAGAATTACGACTTGACCGGGCGTGTTGAGCCTAGCTTGTTCCTTAACCATAGATAATCTAAAATTATCGCTAAGCATCCATGAATCTCATTATTTGGGATTTTAAATTTGCGGAGATCGAGAAATGATAGAGTTACTTATGAGTTTAGATGCTAAGCGTGGAGTAGTTGGTTCTCTTTAGAGCCCATCGAAGGTACTTATGGCTTTTTGTTCCCACAAAATTGTCTCACCCCATATCTGTCTAATAATTAGAGATGTTGAGTTTTTGGCGATAGTTAGTTCTTTATCTTCTTAAAAGAATCTTTGTTTTAAAAATTGGGTACACATCAAGGATCCGTAATAAATAAGCAATAAATAAATAAGTGAAAAATAATAAGTAAAGTTATGAGCTGCGGTGTCGAGATCGGACCCTTGGATCTTTAGCCGGGATTGAGTGAGGTCTTAGCCTAGCCGGTAGGGATCCTCATTTCATGAAGCCTATAGTCTTGGAATTACCCGTGAAGCTCCGTAGTTCATAGCTCATACAAGTAAAGTTAATGCAAAAAAAAAAAAAAAAAAAAAAAATGATGTATGAAAAATGAAAAAAAGTCAAGAGTATAAGTGAATAAAAATTCCTTGATGTGGACCTCATTTTTGGGACAATGGTTCTTGAGAAAAGATGGACAACTAATTATCGACTTAGCTTTATATCTTTATCGGAATAAAAGTTATCGAAACGAGAAATTTGAAGAAATTCATTTCTCACAAAAATAAAAAAATCTAGAGGAAAATAGGAAAATGGGAACAAAAGGTAATTACACAAGTAACTTCCATGGGTAGTGTTAGCATCTAAATTCATATTTAACAATGATTTCGATTTTATGCTTAGTTTGGGACTTGTGAAAAATCAGGGACGATGAATTCTATCCGTATGGTCACTTCACGCTGTGTTGTGTTTTCTACTCCATGATCCTAACGTGTCGTTTGAAAAATGTTGGAGTTATTGATCGACATGAAAGTTCAACAAACCGTCATTCATAACCAGAATGTTCTTAATCGTAATATCTATACATGTGAATTAAAAGGTAAAAGGGGCGTTTTTAGAATTAAGGCTTTCTTAATCTCTTTTGAGGAATCTTTGCTACTTCTTCATAGGTTTAGTAGAAAGAGATTGAAATCCTTGGTTTTAGAAGCGTGAGTTGATTGCATTGCGTGAGGACACGACAATGGTCTCGTCAGGGTATTTTGGTATGTGCTAAAACACATACCTTTTCATTATCAAACCGACCCAAAATAACCAAGAAAGAGTGGTTTATTGCTAATATTTGTGGTTTCTTGAATTTGTGCTTGTGCAGTACGGATATGTAAAACACACAAAAGGAACCAAATCGGCGTAAAACCGAGCACGAGAGATCAAGAGAGTTTGAGTTTGGTAGGAAGGTCGGGATTGTGCATTTGGAAGATTTTATTTTACGAGGATGATTTTGGAAGTTATAATCAAGTTTGAAGAAATGACAAGATCGATCCCTCATCTTTAAGTATTTGGCGAAATGATCCCTCGAGTTTCGAATTTACAAGTTCAACCCTTGGATTATTTGAAGAATGACAACAATGGTCCTTGATGAGCATTTTCAGATTTGCACCTTTAGTCCTTGGAAGCGAAATTTACAAGTTTGGTCCTTTATATACACCTTGGATCATTTATCAAGTCAAATCAAAATACATCTTATACTAGTCCTAACCCAATACAAATCCCACGGCCCAACATTCAAAACCCGGTCCAAGTCAAAGCTTAGCCAAACCAATACCCGTTATCCACTATCGACCGGTTTATTTACCCGAGTCGAACCCACATGCCGGTCAACCCAAACCAAACAATAATTAAATAAACCCACCCCGCCAAATCTACCCCCTTTTTACCCAGCAATAAGAACCCTAGAAATTACCCCGCGTCAATTGGTTAATTTAACCACAATTAAGGGCATACTTGTACTTTCATCTGACACCACTGACACATGGGGAATGACAGGTCAGCTATCCGTGTGCTCATTCCCAATCTCTGCTCTCCTATTGGTCGAAGCTACATGGTATTCATGATCCAATGGTTGAAATTAATGGGATGAGGTGTATGATGATCCAAGGGATGACAAGCAATCAAAGAAACACAGATTTCAGCTTTCTAGATCCTTCCAAGAGCCTCAAGAGACCTCAAGCTCACCTATTTAAGACCCCTCATTCGTTCACATTGAGATCATCCTTTCTTCTCTCTAATTTTTCAGTAGCATAGTTAGTTGTAATTTCATTTTAATGTTTTAAGTATTTTGTAATTCCTTTTTTGTACTCAAATTCCTTAGATTAATAAAATTCAGTTTTTAATTCTCAAGTAATTGTTTAAGAATTTGTGTTCTAAATCTGCTTATTCTCTTTGTTTATTACTTATTTCAACAATCTAAATCTATTTTTAGCTCATTTCTTTATTAACTAAAATATACAAAAAAAATTCAGATAAAATGATTGAAAAATAAAAAAACATATAAATCTGTTTTGTGGATTGATCCATACTTAGCTACTGTTTCATAAAGGTTCATTTAAGCTTTTGATAGTTTATAGTGAGCTTAACTTCAATCAAATCTCAATTTACTTCAAATATAAAAGCGGTCAACAAAGTCAATCATGAATCGGTGGAGCGATTTGATCGATTTCTTGTGTTGATCATGGAAATGGGTTGAATCGATTGGAAATTGGTTGAGTTTGATTTATTTGGGGTTGATAATGGTTTAGGATTAGTGTTCACTGTTTCATTGGTTGCAAGCCATAGTGGCTAGGACAACTTGTAAGTTCTAAAATCTGTTTCTATACATTATTCTCTGAATCAGTTGTTTACATTTGAGTAGTTAGTTATAATTAGTATTAAGTGATCTTTGTTTAATGTCAGTTTAGCATAGTCTAGTAATAAAATTGTTTTTTAGTTCATTAAACTAGTTAGACAGTAGTGTTTGGATTTGCTTACAAAACTGTGGTAAAGGTTAGTTAATCAGTTCTGTGTAATTGATTCATGCTCATTTAGGTAATTGTAAGTGATCTCAAGTCTGAGTTATAGCAGTTGTTCATCAAATAGTCAAATTACCTTAGATCAGTTATAGTTTGATTATCTGTTGGAATTCTAAGTAATCATAAGCTTGATTTAGGATCAAATATCATTATAGATACTTGATATAATTTTGACTCATCATAATTAATCATAATCAGTTCACCATTTTGGATTAATTCTCACATAAGTCAAACTTCATAACTGTTTTCAAAAGTCAAAACCATGTCAAAACTTGTTTTCTTCAAACCTTGCAGCCTTTGCACAAGGTTCTATACAGCTTATTAGGGTCTCAAATTTGGTCCAGTTGTAGTTTGCTTGGTGGTCTTGAAGACCACATATCAGATTTTCACATAAGCTTCTCTCGATTAGCACGTGGATAAGTTCAAGCAGTAGGGTCAAGAGTGATTGGAATAACTAGTCGGTTTGCTTAATTCATTAGATGCGAGCTTGTAGCTTGTTAGGATTAGGTGGACTAAGTTAGAATTAGCTTTTTTAGCATAACTTAGCTTGATGAATCGTTTGGTAGCTTATTTCATTGTTTAGCTTATTTTCAAGTCTTGTTGGTAGCGATTTACTGCAGACTCTCGGATCTTACACATAAGCATAGAATTTTATATTTTCATAGTATTAGAATAATATTTTAGAATTTTCCTGAGTTTTCATAATTTTGGTCACTGTTTGCTATTTTTCTCAATTTAAAATAGTTTTAGTCACTTTTAAATAGCTTTTATTGCAAATAATTAAGAAAAGTTCCAAAAAATAATTTTCAATTTTCTCAGTTTAAGAAAAATATAAAAAGCATAAAAATATTTTCCTATTTTTCTCCTTTTATTTGGTATTTTCACAATTTAAATTAGATTTAAATAGTTTTAAATTTGTAGAAAATAGAAAATAATCGAGAAAAATAAAAAATAGTTTTGAAAATTCTCTTATGGTATTTTAGATTTTATAAAAATAGTTTCACATTTTCTCCTTAATTTTCATATTTTAGTATTTTAAATTAGATTTAAAAGTTGGAAATTAGTTTTAATTTTAATAAATTGAAAAATCCTAAAAAATAGTTTTAATTCATAAATAGTTTTCTAATATCATTTTAGAGTAAAAGTAATTTTAGGCATTTTAGGATATAATTTAGACGTAGTTGCTTTTTAATTACGTTTTCTTAATTACGTTTTAGTTAACTTTGCACTTAGGATTTCCGTAGATTAGATTCCCTTAATTACTTTCCTATTCCGTGGTTTTATAGAATCAATCAAATCACAAATTCAAAACATCGAGCATTAAATTCCAAACCAATAACGGCGTTGGCGATTCGCCTCGTTGGGAAGCGATTCGGGTTGACTAATCCGTATTAACGATCACACACGGATTTGATTTATTATTCTTTTCCTAAAGGAATTTTGAATCTATCTTCGTGATTATTTTGATATCGATATTGAGGTTTTATCCATACACGTACCCTTAAGCCTTCATTATCGCCAATCAGGTATCCGAACTGTTTTAAGTTTCTTACGGTTAGTCATTCACAGTGGCTAGCTTGTGTGAGATAACAGCGGTTTGGCACGAATCGGGGGTTGTTTTGCATAAATGTGGATATGTAAAGATGGTTTTGAAAACGTTTGAAATTCCACATTTAATGCCACCCACCATACCATGATAAAATCCGTATTTCAAGGAGCAATTGCGATGCACTTTGCGAAAGAATAAAATATCCATAGGATATTTTATGTGAAGAAGGCATTTAATGCCAAGTGGGATGAGGTAAGTGAGGAGACCCACGACAAGTAAGACATATATTCCTATATTAAATTGGCATAGTTACCAACCTAGGACATTTAAGTAGCGATACTTGGATCATTTAGTTACTCATTCAATGCTCAATATCAATCGTCGGGGTCCTGAATGAGTCTTACTCATTCGGTGAGAGTAAGTTATGTGGGTTTCGTTCGGGAGGAGGAACCATTTCATAGAACTTATCGAGATTGGTTTCGGATGCACGGCTTTCAATGTCAAGCATTCCCAATTCGACTTTCGGTCTCACGGTAGGTTCATCCAAGGGTTTGGTGAAGATATCGACAAGTTGATATTCGATAGGGATGAAATGAAGTTCAATGTCTCCTTTCATTATGTGATCCACGATGAAGTGATATTTGATATCAACGTGTTTGGTTCTTTGGTGGAGGGCGGGGTTGTTGGAGATTGCAATAGCGCGGTGTTATCACGAAGATGGGTACCATTTGTAATGGATGTCATAGTCACCGAGTTGACTTTTCATCCATAATACATTGGCACAACATCCTGCTGAGATACATACTCAACTTCTCATCAAGACATAGCCACCGATTGTTGCTTTTAGCACTCCAACAAACCGACTTTCCTCGAAAAATGACAGGACCACGAGGTACTTTTCTTGTCCATGTTGCACCCAAGATAATCGAATCGAGTAACCTTTGAGATCAAACCACGAGCACTTTGGATAGTAAGTCCAAGGCTTGAAGTTCCCTTCGGTATCGAGAATTCTCTTAGCTGCGGTGAGATGGGATTCTTTAGGATTAGGCGATATCTTCTTTGTTAGGCAGATGAGAATTGGATTTACGGTCTAGAAGCGATTAGATACATTAGTGAGCCTATAATCCCTCCGAAATAAGTTTGATTGGTGATTTGCAGGTGAGATCGGGTCCAAGGTTGTTAGGGGGACCATTGGAGTCTTCATCGAGGCACGTCGGATATCTCATATTTCTTCAAGAGATTTCGGTGTATTTCTCTTGGTGATGGATATTCATTTATCGGTTTGCACGATTTGTAGTCCAAGGAAGTATGTGAGTTCACCCATCATGCTCATTTCAAATTTCTTTGTCATCGGTTTTTCAAGCTGTTTGCAAAGTTGTAGTTTGTTGAGCCAAAGATGATGTCATCAACATACACTTGAACCATTATCACATCTTGTTTTGTTCGTAGACAAGCGATTGTGTTGTCTATCTTTCTTGAACAAACTTGTTTTGGATCGGGAAGGGTGACGAGTTTCATACCATGCCCTAGGAGCTGTTTAAGTCCATAGAGGGCTTTGTCAAGCTTGCGAGACATAGTCGAAATTCACTACTCTCAAAGCACGGAGGTTCTTTGAACATATACATCTTCCTTGAGATCGATACGCTTACGCGGCGCTCGAGGTCAAAGGAACTTCCTTTCGTCGAGCAAGTTTTTCAACACCTAGGCGGTGAACCTAATCGTTGTAGTGTAGTATTAGGGTAAGCCACGGGTATTGATATCATTCTCTAGGGAATAGGAATGCTAGTGAGAAGTTACTACGCTAAGGTTAAGGTTGAGGAAGATTATTTTTATCTTTTTATGTTTTTTAGGAAATTGAAAGGTCTGAATCTCGGGTATTGGATTTGGGGGTTGGTATTTCTACCGATTACTCTACTATTATCTAATTATCTAAACTAAGGTGGTGGTAGTCTATGTCTAATTAATGTGTGCTCGTATGATAGTTTAAAGATGTGTTTACTTAGGTTTTACTACTCCTTAATTATCTCCTATTGATGGTTGGGTTGTCACGTCCTTATTCTTAGTTGCGTTGTGTGTCTAAAGTTGTAGGGTATGTGTTTCTCCCTAACTCTTTGAACTTACCAAAGGGTCTCATCTACAAAACCCACTAGGGATAATAAACTCTTACTCTAAGACACTCTTTGGATGGTTTAGCTTACAACTACTCAGGTAATTATATTCTAAGGTTCACAAAGATGAATCAAGCATTAAGTACACAACGAATGACCTATCGCATTACTAGATCATTAATCAACTAAGATAAGAAACAACCAATCAATATTTAATAATTAAGTTTCATACTCCCTAAGCAAACACACAAATAAATTAGCCGGACATGGAGAACATGCAAGCATACACAAATAATCAAAGACATAATTGAATTGATGAAGTAAATACTTATCTTGATGTAAGATAGGGTTTGAAACCCTAAAATCTTGTACAAGACACCCTTGGTTCGGTTTTAGGTTTTTACTCCAAAAGACTCTCCTAAAATTGAAAAATTCGGATTATATATATAATATTACATATGCGACGTCACCTTATGTTTTGTGAGGCCGTCGTCGTCGCCGTCATTAGGGTTTCGTCTTGGCCACGTTAACCTTGCGGCGGCGTCACCTTATATGCAGTGCGCCGTCCTCTTGACTTCGGCGTCGTGCGGGTCGCATCTAGGCCGTCGAGTTGCGACGGTCTACTCTTTAAAGCCCGCGCGTCCTTCAAAACAAGCCATTTTCTCTTACGAGTCGTCACAAATTCCTCCGACGTCGCGATTAGCGATGGCCGCCGCGCCTTCTTTCGGTGACTTTGAGTGTCTCGATTACGACTTTGGCCATTTTCTTCGTATATTCGCGCCTTTTCGTCCAAATAAGTGCCATTCCAAAGATTTTGCCTTCAAGAGACCTAAAAAGTGAAAAGGAACGATATTAAGCAATAACGGATACAAAAGTGATCAAATAAGGGCTTAAACGACCCTCAAAATGGTACCTTTAAAACCTTATCAAGATCACCATTTAAGAATGCACTTTTAACATTCATTTGGTAGACCACGAAGTTCATGTATGTTGCATATGCAAGGAAGATCTGATGGCTTCCATTCTTGCAACATGAGCAAATGTCTCATCATAGTCAATGCCTTCTTGTTGACTATAACCTTTGGCTACAAGTCGGCTTTGTTTTTAATGACGATGCCGTTTTCATCGCTTTTGTTTAGAAAACCCACTTCATTCCTTTGACTACTACATCATGAGGACATTTGATCAAGGTCATGACCTTGTTTTTATCAAGCTTGCGATTCTTCTTGTATAACTGAACCCGCTTGGGTGTTTTAGAGCCTTAGTGACACTTTTGGGTTCTATATCGATTGGTAATCAACATATAGACATTCATTGGCTGAAGCTGCAGTTAAATTAGCAGTCATGCTTCTAGTGAGCATGCCCTCAGTGGGTTCACCAATGATGTTTACAAGTTCAATGTCTTGAGATTTTGTCCACTTACTTTGTGGTCTAGGATCTGAACTTGAGAAGGTCACTAGGAGACTCAGGAGTGAGTTATGGTATATTAGCCACAAAATCATTAAGAACATCTATTGAGATGTCTTGTTCAGGTTGGATTTCATGAATCACAGGTACCTAATCATTTGGATCAGTGTTGCCTATCCCAGCAGGGACTGATTGATTATCAATGAATTCACTGATGGTTGGTTGGGGCAAGTTGTGAGGTAAGACATAATATGAGATGTCGACATCGACGATATGAGGAATTGATTTGATGTCTCATCGGGAGGATATCTTGATGAGTTATCAATTCCTATTTCCTCCATTGAGGTATTGGTGAACTTGATGCTTTACGTACTTTCATCAAAGGTGACATGAAAGGTTTCCTCAACTTGTTGTCTTCGGTGTTAAACACCACAAAGGCTTTGGAGATCGATGAGTAGCCTAAGTATCCATAATTAGCTTTTGCATCAAACTTGCCTAGGTGATCCTTGTGGTTATGAATAAACACAGGACACCCAAACACATGAAAGTAGTGATGTCGGAAGTATACCTTTGAAGGTCTCATATGGGGTTTTATTATGTCTTTTGACAATGATTGACTGTTTTGAGTGTAACGGAAGTTTTGACCGCTTGATCCGAAATGCTTTGAGAGGTGAGCCATTTAACATGGTTCTTGCTGCCTCAATGAGAGATCTGTTTTTCCTTCGGCAACCCCATTTTGTTCGGGGGTATAAGGAGATGAGAAATTTTGAGAACTTCCTTTTCATCACGAAGCTTTCAAGCTCTTGATTTACGAACTCGATACCATTGTCGATTCGATTTGTTTAACGATAATGTCATTATGGTTTCAATTTTTCGATGAATGACGTTATTGTATCAATTGCTGACTCTTTTGGAAAGAAAGTATACCCAGTGTATCTTGAAAACTCATCAACAATGACAAGTGTATACTTCTTATCTTTGGATTGATCTCGATTGACAGTCCAAAGAGATCCATATCACGAGGAGGTGAAGGCGACTTATAATGGAGAAATTTTGTTTGGTTTTGAAAGATGCTACGTGGTGTTTACCTTTTCACAGGCGAGCATGGTTTGTCTTTGCAAAACCCGGTGATGGTAAGCCTTTGTTTTGCCGGGTTGTTGATATTTTGAAGTTTAAGTGAGAGAGTCTCTTGTGCCACGACCGGTTGATAGATTCGATGGCTTTGGCAAAGAGCGAGTTCCATCTTGAGAAAGAGTAGACATGTCTAAGACATAAACATCATCTCTTCTAGGAGCTATCAAAACAACTTCTTTATTGGCATTGAAAATGGTACCTTGTTTGTCATTAAATTGCACAATGTACTTAGCATCACATAGTTGGTGACATCGATGAGATTGTATTTGAGACCATTAACGTAAGCAATTCTAGAGAAAACTATTCCATTGCACTTTACTGAACCATAACCTTCAGTGGGACATGATGAGTTATCACCAAATACTACATTGGGTCCTGGTTCCTTTACATACTTGTGTAGATATTCCTTTACACCAGTCATGCTTCTTGAGCAACCACTGTTTAGATGCCAAATAGGCTCCCTGGCGTGTCTCTGCACAAGTAGTAAACTGAATTAGTTTCTCTTAGTGACCCACTTGCTAGTGGGCTTAGGTCTCAAGGTCTCTTTGAATTTTGCAATCGACTCATGGTCAGTGGTTGAGTGCATTGTGCTACCACGGGTTTTGCATTTAGAGGCGAGGAAGACTCGGTGATTTTGGGTTGTTTTGTACTTCTCCTTGCATGAATGACATTTGTCATGTTGGGATGTCTCATGAGTGGATTTCCACATATATCACGGCATGTGTTCATGAGGCAGTCATCCCGATGATGATCATTAAACCCACGGTGAGGGCAAAGAGGAAAAGGTTTTGCTCTATTCTTGAGAGCTTTTTGGAGGATGAAGCATCTTGATGACCAACTTTGGTATAGTTTGCTTCTTGTGAACTTACATCTTGTAAGTGGTGCTGGATTACTCGTGATCATCCTTATTGCGGATCATACAATTAAGGATTCTATAGCGGTTGTCGATGGTATGACTAGTGTAATGACACAACTCACACTTCGCTTGGGTTTGTTGGTGGATTTTGATTTTGATGAGCTAGATGAGGTGACTTAGTTTCCTTGATTGAATCGGGGACTTTTGATGGAATCCATCTTTTACATCGACTTCCTCACAAGCTTAGTAAGTTCTTGAATTTGGTCGACTTCGGTGGGGACGAGAGGATGTTGAAGTCTCGATGAGAGTAAACTCTTGTTGGATTTGTTTTGTTTGTATTTGCGGGATGGTTCTACCAAGTCGGACCTTTCTTTTGGTGAGTGAGGATTGAATTTTAGAGGAGTAAGCTCGAGCTTGCTCGGCGAGGTTTGAGGGTGCGTTTTGAGATTCTACTTGGACTCGAGATGTGTTCGGTACCCGGGCACATCGAGAGTCTAACATGCTCTTAAGAGCTTGGCTCGAGCTCAAGAATCCTTCCAAAATCGAAATTTGGAAGCTTACTCGGGATTAACCCGTTCAATCCAATCATTGGAATTTGGGTTGTCGACATATTGGTAATCATACCACCGGATACAAATGGTTTTGAACTTTGGTATTTGTTGCGAGTCGTCGGAGATGATCTTCACTATGACTCTCTTTATGCTCTTGAGGGCACCCACATCATCAAAGACCACAGGATTCTTAGCGGTCTAACTATCAAGAATATCTTGTACCTTTTAAGTTCATCTTGAAGAGTCGATTTCTCTTAACTAGTTCGGTGTTTTGAATTTGCAAAGTGTGACCTCAAGCTTGGCTTGTTTTAAAATAAGCGTTCATCTCTACACTTGTTTAATTCAAAACATAACTAGTTGTATTTTGAAAAAGATTTAATCTTTGCTCTTCTACGAACTTAAGGTCAACATTAAGATAATTCATATAAGGCGCCAATCGAGTCATCATCCATAGAAAGTAAGATGTTTACCTTCTTCATTGTGATGTTGACCCATTCCTATTCTCGCATGATTCTTCCCAACGACTAGCTTGTCCTCTTCTAAGAGGCCATCGGTAATGTGACATGCACCATTTCATCATCGATGATACTAGCTCTTCATCGATCGAAGGTTTCAACAACGAGGCCTTTGTTTTTACCACCGCATGTTTTAACACTTGGTTGTTTACGAGGATTGGCCTCAAGCAATGCAAGCTTAGCTTTTGCTTTCTTATACTTGGTTTTATAATCAACAACTTTGTTTTGATCAGTTGTTTTGAAAATTTTGATGAGGCGAAAGATTTTGGTTGAAATTTGCTAAAGCACAAACCTGGTTTGACCACGATGGTTTGTAAGAGGGTTCGAAATGGTTTTGAAAAGGTCTTTTGCAAAATGACCTTTTGTGACACTTAAAACATTCGATGTCTTCATTAGCTTTAGCGTTTGAAAAACTTTGTTTCTTGAATAAACCTTTTAGAGTTAGCGAGGTGCTCTTTCACGAAACTCAATATTTAAATGGTTCGGTACTCCTCATTGGTCCTCTCATCACCTCATCATCCGAGTTTTCACGAAAATCTTGAATCACATTGTTAGAATAAAAAGCGATTGACACGAGATTGGAAATGGTTGTTAGGGACTTCTTGACTTCGAGAGATTTTTCAAGTCGGGATATAAATGCATTGATGAGGTTTTCCTCATAGACAAATTTCCATAAATTTCGAAGCTCAAGATTACGAATGTGGTTAGCATTCCTTAGTCCACGAGAGAAATTCAACCATTTTCGGGAGGCTTTACAAAACCAACATTGATTTCATGTTTGGACAATTTTACACCATCATTTGAAAGTTCATTTAACAAAGTTTTGTACCGGTGTAAGTTTGAGACATAGTTTACGAGTCCTTAGCCACAGATGTATTATACTCAAGTTTCGGGTCCATAATCCTGTTTTCCTTGGTATCGATGGACCTTCATGACTATGAACCGGTCATCCCAGTTTGTTTAGTGTACTACTGACTTTTATGGTGACTCCATAATATCATCGGGAAGACATGATATGATGATACTTTTGAGTCTTTGGTCTGGTTGACCACTCTTCTCTCATCCACGAGTCATCGAGCTTGAGGTTAGGCAAACCTTCAGGATCTTTGGGATAAATGGACCTTCATTTATACACTTGATATAATAAGGTTCCATCGAATCAAATAGCAAAGCATCGCTTTTCCATTTGTTGAATTTTCCAACTTCAAGTCTAGGGCAACAATGAATAAGCTCCACCCTTTTATCGACTAGTTGGGGTACATCAATTTCGACCATTTAAGATCCTAATTTAAAAATTTTAGAGCGGCCTAAAAGCAGTTTTATAATTAACTTTGGCTCTAATACCACTTGTTGTTCCCTATTCACTATCGTTTAAAAACAATTAAGTACTTAAAACAATTTAACGATGAACAATGGTAAATTAAGGCAAGTAAGACACACAAAGTAATTTTCAACATCATATTCTTTATTAGAAATTAATCAAAAGAATCGTTACCCAAGTACTTGCGAGAATAGTACTTGGGATTGAAATAAACAAAGTTTGGTGACTCCTCTCTAAGCTCGGGCTAAGTCTGAGCACAACTCTTAGAGCTCATTGACTTATCTCGGGAACTAAGTTGTATTTGGAGGAGTGAAAAGATGGCTTGCGTGTATGTGTGTTTTACAATTCACAAGCTTAATCTTTTCACTCCATATCTTATGCTATTTATACATGTATGATATTTGACTCTTTCCTAAGTGACAAGCGATATCATCTGAAAGACAAAATCTTGATGTATTTTGTCTCTGCTTCTAAAGACTATTCTAGGTAAGAGACAAGACTTCTTTCTTAAGTTCGGTGATGACACCGAGCACGATATTTTGCTATTAGGGAAAGTTGACTTTGGTAGATAAGTACTTAGTCTTATCGATTCAAACTTATCCCGCCTTGTCCCGCTCTTTCTTGATCTTTACATCCTTGATCTTCTACTTCATTTGTCTTGATGTAAGTAGTTGGAGAGGAGTCTTAGGGATTCAATGAGTTATTGTCATCACTCACTTGAATCCATCATCTTCTTCTTGACTCGCCTTCACCCTTTAAGTTCCGCCTTCTTGGTGGAGAGACTTCTTCTTCGCCTCATCTTGAGTATCTTGAAGATGACTCACCGAGAGACTATGCACTCGGTGACTGTTAGTGTTTAACGGACTAAACACTTGGGCTATTTTCTATTCAAATCCTAGATTAAGGGTTTGGATATTCTTGAACCAACACATTTGGTTTGTCGAAACCCTAATATTTGCTTGCGATCTGTAGTAAGGGTTACATTTTTGTTGAAATCGTCCCTCTTATCCTTTATTATGTCGGTTTCTTGATTATATATATATATATATATATATATATATATATATATATATATATATATATATATATATATATATATATATATATATATATATATATATATATATATATATATATATATATATATATATATATATATATATATAGGGACCGATTTGATCTTTGGTGTGTCTTGAGCGATTAAAAACCTTTTGGTTTTACCTTATTTGATGGTTCTTCTTGGGCGTAAACCCTCGTTAGAGTTTTGTTTCTTTGGCTCGTTAACTTTGGTAAGGTTATGATTGTTCTGTCGTGGGTTTATGAGGAGATGTCTGTTGCTATTAGCTAGGGTTTGGGTACCCTATTGGTCGATTTAATGGATCTGTTGTTCATGCTATATTATATACGGATCTTGTTCTATTCGGCTATGGAAGTCTAATATGTGTTCTTTACAGCATTGGTTATTGAATCCATCAAGGTTCTCTTGTTTTTGTCTTGACGGCTGTGTAGAGTGCTTGTTGGTGATCGACCTGGTTGTTCTTTGTGTAATTTAGGGTTTTGAGACCTGCTATCATTTATTGGTATTGTTTGATGCTAATGTTGCTGTTGCAATGGTGTTTGTCATGGTAATTTAAGGTTCGTTTACCCTATGTGTGGCTCTATGGACATGCATTCATCGACATTGGTGGTGATCTTTGGTTGCGTGATAATGGGTTGCGCTTTATGTTGATTGCATGTGGTTGGAGCTAATGTGTTTTGCATGTGGATTGGGAGTGCTTGTATACACTGATATTATTTGATCGTTTCGGATCAGAATGCATGGTACGTATGTAATTTTCATTTGTTCAACATGTGATGGGTGTATTTGAGCTTGTTGGGTTTATGATTCAACCAATCATGTGGTTTGGATTGTTATATCAATAATATGGGACATGAGTGTTTCTTGTCGTTTGAGTGATGGTTGATTCATGATTGGATATAATGCTAGAAGGTTGGGTCGATTAGACCATGTTTTTGCTTCAAAGTCAATTTGCTACGGTAGTCACTATTATTAGGTTATTAGATTATGCATTGCATAATACTAATAGAAGACGCAATTGGTTGAAGCTGGACGTTTGAACTACTATGACGATTTGAAAACTCAAGGACTTGTCTACTTGAATTGCATTTTAGTTTTTATATATAGTTGTTGTAGTTTGTGTTCAATGTTTGTTATAAGCGTGGTTTGTCACGTTTATATGAGTGTCTGTGAGTGTCCTAAGGGACTGAGGCGAGGGATCACCCTCGCCCTTTGTACTAAAAACGTTTGGTTAATAATATTTTACCAGGGTGCAGGATTACTCCCCTTTACCAAAAAAAAGTAACTTCTAAGAGACTCGCAAAGACTTTTCAATCATAAAACTAGCAAAAGCCTATAAAAATTTTAAATTTTCTCAAATTTTCAACAATGTTTTTCATTTTTTTGAAGGAAAAACAGGGTTGCGAGAGTGTAAGGCAAAAAACAAGTGCAGTCAAATCAAATCGAAGATTACCCCCCAAACTAAAATGACACATTTTCCTCAATGTTTAAAGGCAAGGGTTCTCAACGGAAATGTAAAAGCCGTTTATTAATTATGCTAAAAGATAAACGTTAGTCGATAAGATTTACGATATCGGATTTCCATCAGCATCGAAACATGAAACTCGAGTAGAGAAAAGACAAAACATCGAGCACGAGAGTCTTCATATATCAAGGAAATCCTGGACATAAACATCAAACACCAAACACGAGAAATCAAAGAGGCAAACCTCCTCACGTCAGTTATTAAACATAAAATAGAAAGATGATAGAAAACGCTTGTTTTGTTATCGAGTCGTTAGCTTGACCTGCCCCGAATTCGTTTATCCTTGGGGAAGCAAGTGGAAAAGATAATCTCCATCGGACTTTCGTTCAGGAGGTTTGGATAAACATTGAAACATAAGAAAGTTCCACTCCGACGAGATACCCACGGTTCTAAATAGCAAAAACTCTAAACGGTGATATTGGGGTCAAAGATGGTATCCTAACTCCCGAAAAGTGAAGAAGAGGAGAAATCACATTATATTGAAGAAATAGAATAAAGATTTTGATAACAATTAGAATCCATTCTTCATTCTCAAAAGGAAATTTCATATAATCCTTAATTTGAATTTGATCATTTAAGCTCATTGGGTAATTTTCAACAAAAACTTTGGGAGGAAGAGGTGGGGTGATGTCATCAATAATGAAACTCTTTTGAGAGAGCTGCTCTTCCCCCAAACTAAAATCTTTCAAAAGATCAAAATAGAAATGATCATACTCCGGAGGAGATATGATATGAGATAGTTCATTGGAGAACTCCTAAAAACAAAACGAATCATACTCGGGAAGAGAGAAATAAGCATGAGAAGTGGTGCTGCCACGACTCGTCTCTTCCGTATGATCGATATCAAAGTAAAATGACTCATAAGTCGTAAGAGAAAGATCGAGATGAGAAGTGGGATTACCACTACTCTCCTCTGCCATATCAAAGATAAAACTCTCAAATTCGGGTACATAATCCTTGAGCTCAAGCTCCGAAGGATCTGATGGCTTAAGTTCAACAATTTCTTCAACGTTATAATCCTTCGAGGGAAGAAAAGGTGACAGTTCATCGTTTAACATCTTTTCTAAAAAAGGAACATCTCCTCCTAGATCGCAATCGGTTTTAACAATTTCTGGTGAAATTGGATCATCGACTTCTTCCAAAACGATGTCACTTCTCTCAACCGGCGTGAGTGAAGGGGAAGAGTCAAAAATGATAGCATCGGAAATGAGAGTGGGATTGCCACTCGAAGAATCATCATAAATGTCATCGATCTTTAAGTTCTCTTCTTCAAACGGTTCATCATCATCATCACTCTCGTCAGAATCTGAATAGTAAAAGGTGGATGGATGACTCGGTCTTTTTTGATAATGGTAACTGATATATCTTTCTTGCTTACCAAAGACGTTAATTTGAGCACTCATAATGGAAATTTTCTCGGAATAATGATTACTCAACATAGTGGTAGAGTCGTAAGGAACGTCAGCATCCCACTGATAATGATGTTGTGTGAAATTCTCGATCAAATCATACACTTCTTGAGGAGTTTTCCGCATGAGATTTCCACCAGCTGCCAAAATGATTTTGTTTCGATCAATCGTAGTGATACCATGATAAAAGGTTAGGATTTGATCAAGAAGCAAAATTCGATGATCGGGACATTTCTGCAATAACGATTTAAATCTTTCCCAAGCTTCAAATACGGATTCCTTGGGTAATTGCTGGAAATTAAGAATTTCTTTCCTCATCTGCATCGTTTTCGAATATGGAAAGTATTTTGAAAGAAACTTGTAAAACATCTCTTCCCAAGTATGAATTGAATGTTTTTCAATGGTATAAAACCAAGTTTCGGCTTCGTGGGTTAAAGAGAATGGAAAGAGATTCAATCGAATATTATCTTGAGAAACGCCGTTTTGCTTCATGGTTTAAGTAATAGATAAGAACTTGTTCAAGTGCTCATTTGCATCTTTGTCGCGAAATCCATGGAATTGACAATGTTGTCGAAGAAGACGAACCATATGATTTTTCAATCTAAAATTGGTTCCCGGAACGGATGTCGGAGAGATCGGTCCTCCTCTACCAATAAGTGATGGACGATAGAAATCCTCCATGGTCCGAGGATCATGAGGATCAAATGGTGAAAAATCGAGCATGGTAGAGAATTAATCAATACGAGAGGGTAAAGAGAAAAGAATTAAACATTCAAGAGGATAACGAAGAGTATTTTAGGTTTTTAATGATAGAAAACATAAAAGGAAAACAAATTTTGAAAAGGAAAATATTTTTGGGTTTTTGATGAGTGCTTATTCACTCATTGTTTTTACCCATCTAAGACAACAAAAATGATCAAAAACACCCAAATATGCACAAAATATGCTACAAATATCCTCGGAGTGTGTTTTATGTCTCGCAGGTACAAAAGGATTGAAAACAGAGCGAAAACGGACAAAATCGAGCTGAAACTAGAAAACGTGCAGTAAAAACGTAGCTGGGAGTGATTTTTGCGATCTTTGGTCAAACCAAGACCCGGGAAACGTTCTGGGAGTGAGCAGGGGGAATCAGACTAAAAACCATCTCCTAAACCCAAAACACCCATTTTACCCTTCTTTTGAACCATCAAACCCTTGAACCCTAACCTTCCCACATGACCCTTTTCCCCTGAACCTTTCCCACTCAATTAAACCCTTCACCTTCCTCTTTATCCGAAACCAGAATAAAACATAAAAACCCAGATACCCAAATCTATGTCGCCAAATTCCCCACTCAGCTCCCACATCCCTTTCAACTTTGTAATTTGCAAAAGTTGGTCAACACAATCTTCACATGTTACCAGCCATGTTGCCAATCCCATCCCTCCCTATTGGAGCTCAGAAAATGGCACTATGGACAGCCATGATGTAACCTTTGTGAATGAATGGCTGGGATTTGCTCAAGAAAACACAAGAAGGCTTCCAGCTCTCTTTGTGATATGAACTATGGGGTTTATTTCCTTATTTGGTGTTTTGTTATTTTATTTGTTTGGGTTGTTTTGTGTCAGAGACCTTTATGGCTTCTTTCCTTTGTAAAGGGTGTCTTATGTAACTTACTTATTGGTGATTAAGTTTATTTAACCTAGCCGATCATCTCTGGGAGATTATCCAGAAATCGGTTTTTCTCTTATTCTCTTAGTATTCTTCTCTTACCTTAACAAGGGTACCAGAGCTGTTCCGATCACCGGTCGGGACTCCTCTCTTCAACCACTCTCATCACCATGACAAACACTCGCAACCAGGATGTGGATAACACCCTCAAGAATCATGACAAGGTGATTAATGAGATTCAAAATGACTTTGTCGGCCCTCATGAAACAGCAAGAACAATCAGCTCTGCAAACAACATGAGATTTTGAAGGCGGTACAGGAGAAGTTGGTGCAGTCGTGGCCATGTTCGTTTAGCTACCGGTTCGGTATGTTTTCTTTTAGTGATGCAGAGTCGTGGGGTACCCGACCCATGCGGATTGGGAAGGTTGGATTTCCAAAGTTCTTGGGTGAAGATGTGGAGGCGTGGGTTTACCGTTGCACTTTTTCACAATTGATGAAACCCTGGAGGTAATGAAACTCAGGTATGCTGTTATCCATTTGGAAGAGGAGGCAATCGAGTGGCATCAGGCCTTTATGCGCACGTGAGGAGCCACCGTGTCTAAAATATCGTGGGACGATTATGTGCGATCCATCAAAACTAGATTCTCCAATGCAATGTTTGAAGACCCGTTGGAGGAATTGGCTTCACTTAACCAAATTGGCCCACTCCATGAGCTTAACACCGCCTTCGACGCTCTGTTGAATAAGGTAACATTGACTGAAACTCAGGCTGTTAGTCTATATCTCAAGGCCCTCAAACCAGACATTAGGGGGCCGGTTAAGATGTTTAAACCAAAAACTTTACATGAAGCGTATCGGTTAGCAAAGATCCAAGCATTGAACAATGACGCCTTGGATGGAAAACTGAAAACAGGAAAGGGAGACTTGGGGGGACGAAGACAAGTACCAACATGAAAATTACACCACCCACGAACGCAACAAAATTGCCACTTTTACCCACCCCTAACCACACTACCGCTACCACCAACAAGACGACAGGGGGTACCCACCGCCTTACTAGTAAGGAGTTGGAACAAAAACGGGCAAAGGGTGAATGTTTTTGGTGCACAGAGAAGTTTGTAACCGGCCATACATGTGCACGCCCCCGTAAACAATTATTTATTATTGAAGCTGAGGAAGATGAAGGAACTTAGGCGGATGAAGTTGTAACCGAAGGAGAGGAGCAATCAGACCCTCAGATATGTATTCACGCGTTGACATGTATTCCATCTTATTCAACTATACGGGTACAAGGGTCCACGGGTAATCGGCAGCTACATATACTTATAGATTCGGGATCAACTCATAACTTTCTGAATGACAAAGTGGCCAAAAATTTTCAATGCAACACTAGAGAGATTGCACCAGTTAATGTTGGAGTTGTTGATGGTAAACGACTCATGTGTACACAGATATGTCATGATTTTCAGTGGAATATGCAAGGGAATTGGTTCACGACTGGGGTGCTTTTACTGTCACATGAAAGCTATGATATGATACTAGGGGTGCAAAGGCTTCTACCCTTGAATGACATATTGTGGAATTTTCAGAAAATGACTATGAAATTTGAGGTTGAGGGCATACCATATGAGCTCAGGGGGTTGCAAAACAACATTGTCTCGGTGTTTCGAGTTGAAAAATGGGGAATTGTTCAACAAACATGCAAAGGAGAGATTTACAACTTTTAGTTTGCAATTGACTAGTGGAGATCTTGAAAAGAATTACCGGTCAAGGGTTGTGGACATTCTGGTGAACCACACGACCGCCTCTGATGGAAGGCTTTAATATAAGAATTTGCAGAGGTCTTCCAAGTTCCAACCGGGCTGCCCCCGAAACGACCTTTTGATCACAAAATTGTCTTGAAGGAAGGCACGAAACCCATTAGCCAGAGGCCCTATCGTTACCTGGCTGTACAAAAAGATGTGATAGAAAAAATCACGCATGAGTTACTATAGTCAGGAGTCATTTGTAATAGTCAGAGTGCATTCGCGGCCCCTGTAGTTTTGGTAAAGAAAAAAGATGGTCAATGGCGTATGTGTATGGATTATCGAAGACTTAATGAAGAGACGATAAAAGATAAGTTTCCAATTCCGTTAATCGAAGAGTTGTTAGACGAATTGGGAGGGCATTTTTTTCTCCAAACTGGACCTGCGATCCGGTTATCACCAGGTTAGGATGGCAACCGAAGATGTTCATAAAACAACATTCCGAACTCACGAGGGTCATTATGAATTTCTCGTCATGCCGTTTGGTCTTACTAATGCACCCGTAAAGTTTCAGGCACTTATGAACCACATTTTCACACCTTTTCTTAGAAATGGGGTATTGGTGTTTTCGATGACATTCTTATTTATAGCCGAAGCCAAGAGGATCACATTCAACATCTGAAGAAGGTACTTTCTATAATGCAAAAAAATAAGTTGTTTGCTAAGGAATCAAAGTGTGTGTTCGGGGGTCGAGCAGTAGAGTATTTGGGTCATATTATATCAAAGGAAGGGGTGAAAACGGATCTAGTTAAGATTGAAGCTGTGCAACAGTGGCCTATTCCTAAAACAATTAAATAGCTTCGAGGGTTCTTGAGGTTAACCGGGTATTACTGACGGTTTATTCGGTCCTTTGGAGTGATTGCAAAGCCACTCACAGTTTTGTTGAAAAAGGACACATTTCAGTGGAACCCCGAGGTGCAAGATGCTTTTGAAAGGCTCAAAGGGGCGCTCTCTTCGGCAGCTGTACTAGTGTTACCAGAACCGACCAAACAATTTGTCATTGAGACTGATGCGTCTGCAGGGGGAGTGGGGGCTGTTCTTATGCAAGATCGCCATCCGATATCTTTTTTTAGTCGAGCTTTATCACCAAAACAGAATGCTCTTTCGGTTTATGAGAAGGAGTTGTTAGCAATTATGTTGGCAGTTAAGCAATGGCATTACTACTTCATCACGGGCCCGTTTGTTATTCGCACCAACCAGAAAAGCCTTAAACACCTTTTAACTCAAAAGGTGACGACCCCGTTGCAACATAAATGGCTCGCGAAGCTCATGGGGTATGATTATGTTATTGAGTATAAGAAGGGGCAGGAAAATGTTGTTGCCGATGCCTTGTCACGGGTTCAAGGGGCAACGCTATTCACCACTGCCATTTCTCAAATAGAACCCCTACTTTTGGATCAGATTTTAGAAAGTCAAAATAGAGACATTGAAGTACAACATGTGATACAGAAACTTAAAGATGGGGAGAATTTGCCCAGGTTTATATGGAATGGAAGGTGGGTAACTAAGGGAAACTGTATGGTGGTTGGGAAAAATGTTCAGTTGCGTGAAGAGATTGTCAAGTTGTGCCATGAATCGGCCATGGGGGGTCACTCAAGAGTGAATGCCACTGTTTAGAGGGTAAAAGGCTTGTTCTTTTGGAAGGGAGTTTCGAAGGTAGTGCGTCGGGTGGTGCGAGCCTGTGATGTGTGGATGCAGGCTAAAAATGAGAATGTAGCCTCGTCGGGATTATTACAACCCTTACCGATACCAGGCACTATTTTTACCGACATTTCTATGGACTTTATTGGGGGGCTACCAAAGGTTAAGGGAAAAGATACAATTTTTGTGGTAGTCGACCGTCTCACGAAGTATGGGCATTTTATGGTTTTGGGTCACCCGTTCTCAGCCAAGGATGTAGCTCAAGTGTTCCTGTATAATGTCTACAAGCTTCATGGAAGTCCCAATTCTATTATTTCTGATCGAGATCCGATATTCTTGAGCTCATTTTGGACAGAGTTTTTAAAGCTTCAAGGGGTGTCGGCTAAGCTGTCCACAGCCTACCATCCACAGACGGACGAACAAACTGAGGTTGTTAACAGGTGCTTAGAGGGTTATTTGAGGTGTATGGTGATGGAGGGACCTAATACATGGGTCAAGTGGGTGTCTCTGGCAGAATGGGGTACAACACCACATTTCACTCGTCATTGGGCAAGACTCCCTTTAAGGCTCTATACGGGTACCTTCCTCCATTGCATATTCTTTACATTCCTAGGGACGTGGCGGATCAGGATGTTGATGAAATGATGCGGGATAGGGAGGCAACTATGAAGGTTTTGAAACAGTCATTGGTAAAAGCTCAGAATCATATGAAGCAACAAGATGATAAACACCATACGGAGAGAGGTTTTGAACCAGGTTCTTGGGTCTACCTCAAACTTCAATCGTACATTCAAAATTCATTGAGGGTCCATAGGCATTCGAAGCTTACTCCTAAGTACTTCGGTCTGTTTTTTATAGTGGAAAAGGTGGGTAATGTCGCATATAGGCTGGACTTGCCGGATGAGTCTTAGATTCATCCCGTCTTTCATGTGTCATTGCTAAAAGAAGCAGGGGGACCACCGTCCAAGATTATTCCGATTCCGACAGAAGCCCGGTTCTCTCTTCAGCCACGAGCAGTCTTGGATCAGAAGTTAGTTAAGAGGGGAAACAGGGCGGCTATGAAGGTTCTGGTGCAGTGGGAGGGACAGACGACTCAAAAGGCGACGTGGGAATTCTTGGATGAGCTAAAGCTGCGTTTTCCTGATTTTTCCGAGCTCACTTCTTGTGGACAACAAGTGGGTTAAGGAGCGAGTATCGATACGAACTATGGGGTTTATTTCCTTATTTGGTGTTTTGTTATTCTATTTGTTTGGGTTGTTTTGTGTCAGTGACCTTTATGGCTTTTTTCCTTTGTTGAGGGTGTCTTATGTAACTTAGTTATTGGTGATTAAGTTTATTTAACCTAGCCGATCATCTCTGGGAGATTATCCAGAAATCGGTTTTTCTCTTATTCTCTTAGTATTCTTCTCTTACCTTAACACTTTGTCTCACAGTAGAAACACAACTGAAGAAGGATTGAAGATTCAAGACCCTTAGTATAAAAAGGACTTGTAGCCAAAGTGTAATGGCACCTAGGATTTAGCTTTAAATTCAATTTTCTGTCTTTCAATTCTAGTGTAATTTTTTTATGAATGAAAAAGTTTTTCTAATTTCTGTCTTATTTGCTTATTGATCAGTCTAAATTATTCTCAAGTGTTACTTTTAGTTATTAAGTTAGTTTTGAAAAGAAAAAGCTAAATTTAAGTGTTCAAAAATCTGTTTCAAGTGTTTTCACCCCATTAAGGGGTGTTTGGCTTAAGTTTATTTATGGTCTAAAAAAACAGTTTCTACCCATTTGACTTTAAAAGTCAAACTTCTTTTAAGGTTTTAATTAGTTGTTAAAAGGTTGGATTTGGTTTATCAAGTTTGGCACAAGTTTGTTTTATAAAAAATTGTTGCTGTCTCACTGAATCTGCACTCAGAACAGCAGTAATTGTTGTTGTTCATGAGCTTTTTAAACAACTTAGTTGAAGTCTAAAATTTTCAAATTTTTTTTTCTTGACTCCTCAAATATTCATCTCAATCTTTCTTAGCTTGTTTTGCATTTTGGAAGACAATTAGTGCTTATTTTTTAAGCCCCAATGAGCCCCCTTGTTCCTGTCCTACTGCAGTACCACAGCAGATCACTTCTCCTTTTTAAGTGTTTATTAGGTGCTTTCTTGGCTTAATCCAGGTTAGTTTAAGTTCTTATCAGTTAAATTAGTTTAGGTTAGTTTGATTTGACCAGGGTAGTTTTTGTGTTGACCGGGTATAAAAGGGTGGATATTGGGAGGGTTGACCATGTCCTTTGACTTGGGTAATTGGTATACGGGGTAAGGATTTGGCCCAAGGTGTAAAAAGGTATGTAGGATTATTTGGACTTTTGGAGTTCATGTTTATTCTTGTATATCCGGATTACTAATAAGGACCATTCATGTAATTTTTGGAAATATCAAGGACCAATAGTGTGATTTAAGAAATGTTAGGGTGTAAATGGAAAATGGGTAAGGTAAAGGGTTAGAGGGTAAAAAGGGTAAATATAGGTAGGTGAGGGTAAAAATGGTAAACATGGGTAAATGAAGGGTGGAATGTGTAATTTGGCCAAAATGAAAGGTGTTTTGTGTAAATATGGATAAGTGAAGGGTTTAATGTGAAAATTTCTTGAACATGTCTCGAAACTCCGTAATTTGAAATTTTAAGCATTACAAACCCTTGAAACTGATTCCCGGCTTCACGTTTGCACTCTTCTCTTTCTCGTACCCGGTTTTCTTCTGTTTTGTCTTTTCTTTGTCCGTTTTGTGATATCCGTACCTGCACATGCATAAACTCAAGAAACATACAAATATTAGGCAATAATGGCTCGTTTCCGGTTTATTTGGGCCAGTTTTGATAAAGAAAAGGTATGTAATTCGCACATACCAGTAGCCCAAGGTATTCGGTTTAGGTTGGGAGGAGTTTGGCGAGATTTTTCGATATTAGAGTTTGGTTGAAGAGTGGGGCTATATTCTTCGCGGGATGCTGAGAGTGACATCTTTAGGACTAATCTGAGTCAGGGGTTGACTGTTAGGGATGATGTATGGGGCATTCCGTTCTGGAACTCTTTGGTTGATCATGGGTATGTTATTAGAAGCACACTTTCTTCGCAGATCCGGGATCCTAGGATTAGGCTCGAGTACCGCTGCACCGCTTTCACTATAGCAAGGCGCAAGGACACCACTCATCGTGTCACTCTTCTGGATTTGTTCTACCTCTACTCCATCTATGCTCAGGATGTGTATTGTAACATCCCTTTTCGGCTGGCTGATTACCTGAGGACTGCCAATGGGATGAGGCAGGCCGATAGGGTTTACGAGGGCATGTTCATCACTAGGCTTGCCGAGTCTTATGGCATATTGAGGGTGGAGAATCCGATGTACTTAAACGTTGTAGCTGAGCCCAAGGTGGTAAAAGAAAAGTCTCTAAAGGCTATGTATGTAATCATGGATTTAGGTGGCTCGTATGCGTGGTACCGCCGTTAGGCCCCGAGGCAAGACGATGATGATGATGAGGAGGAAGAGGAGTAGCAGCTGCCGCAGCAGTAGTAGGGAGATGGGGTCGGTAGCTCCGCCAATCCTACAGGCACATGGCTAGTGGAGATTGGCAGGTACACCAGGGAGCTTGGATGGGTATGATGGATACTTGGATGGCCTAGCAGGATCAGAGGGCTAGTTGGACATACGATTACATGGTCTGGCATATGCAGTATCTTTCCATGCGTGATCATATTGAGCCCCATCTGCAGATAGATCCATTCCCTGTCCGAGAGCAGGACTACCCGCCATATGGGTACACCGACCACCTTCCTCCTGGATACGAATATCGTTATGATACAGCCCCCAACCACTGATTTGTCTATTTATTTTTGATGTTGTTATGAACAATTCTAATGATGGTGTGTTATGAAACAATTTCTATTTGGTTTGTAATAATTAATGATGATCATAAGAAAGTTTGATGTTGTGATGTTAGATGGTTAAATTTGTATGTTGATATTCGTTTCAACCTTAATCGTTTGGTTGTTTTGTTTTTCATATTTTTTGCTTGTTTTGTTTTTCATTTTTGTTTGTGTGTTTCATATATCTTTTTCATTGTTGTTTAATTCTCATGTTTGTTTGGTGAAAATATTTATTTTGTTTTTAATCTCGTCTTAATTGCATATAAAGGTATTTTACATAAAGATAAGTGTTCGGGAAGATCACATATATTTTTAGAACTTGCATGAACATGAGAATAACAATAATTGAAATAGTATATATTTGTATGTTTGTTAGAGTCAAATGCTTGTATCGAGTCATGATGGATGTTTTGCAGGAATTTTTCAAGGTTTAAAAGAAGTAATTTTTCCAGAATTTTTCCGGAAAACGCACCAGACCTTTTCTGTCAGAACAACCTAACGGCGTCAGGACTAAAGCCCGCGGCGTCAGGCAATGTAGAAACAGATTCACTATTTTGTTTTCTGTCTAAACTTGTAATTTTTGGAAATTTCCAATTCTTAATTTTTCAGAAAAAACTACAAACATCCATTCCACAATCATTATATCTTTTTCGCTTTCTAGTATAGTTTTTATATATATAGTTTTGACCGCCGATTTTACGAGAGGTTTTGTTTCGTTTTCTTATAAGTGTGCAGGTTATATTAGACATGAAGAAGAAGTACATGATGGAAGAAACACTTATTACCTATTCATTCTTCTTGGAGGAGGATTTAACCGCAACTTTATACATATCCTACCGAGGTAATCAGGGGAGTACTAATTTCTTTCTCTTTTATTTACCTTCCTTTATCATAACTTTGATACTTTCGGGGAACATTGGGGACAACGTTCAGTTTAAGTGTAGGGAGGGCGAATAAAACGGGAACTTAGAAACTATTCACTCACTTAATTTTGGTCTTGTCTTTGGTAAATTGTGTAATAAACTATGAGAAATATTTGTTAGGGTAATTTTAGCACCAAATTCAAAATTTTTTATGGCATTTACGAGTTAAAATTTAGTCTTAATAAAGCGTCTCATTGATAGGAATTATATGACTAGTGAGTGTACCGGTAGTATAATAGATATTTAGGAATAAAAATGTGAGGTTCGCCCCTAGATATTTAGGAATAAAAGCATTCATCTTTAATGCTTAGTGAGTGTACCGGTAGTATAATAGATTCTAGAACTTGTTTTGTGATGCATTCCGAGATAGCTAGTGAGACTACATTCGTGTAGTTAGGGTTAACTAAATGATAAGAGGCATTATGATAACCCTTGTTTTAAACCTGTAATTTAATTACGTCATCCACATCGGTTAAGTAATTTCCCCTACACCCTTGCGATGTACTCATCTTTAGTACACAATACCCCTAGTTAATCCCTCAGAGCCTATACTTTTCGCGGTTATCGTGATGTTTCGATTTCCAGAATATCCATGAAGAGCATTGTTTACAATCCTCCCCCAAATGTTACACCCAAATTGCCTTAGCCTACCTTATATGCACTCATCTTTAGTGCATTATTGTAATCATTGTTTAAAACCTTAATTCAATTATCTAGTTACTTGTATGGTTGCTAAGTCGAGTCATATCATTTGTATACAGTTTTGGGATGATTGGGACTCATGGGTTAAAGTAATATTTTATGGAGTAACGGGGAAGGAACGATAAATTCAATTTTCCTTTGTCTACGTAATTAAGTACTCCAAGCGTTTTGATATTTTCAAATCGGTTCAATTACTATTAGTGAATTAAAAACTCAAGTGTAGGGATGCTCCTATATATCCCTTTATATTGATGTTATCATAGAGGATGGTAGAGTAAAAAGCTATGTAAAAAAATGAAAAATGAAAAAAAGAGAAAAAGAGTCAAGTGAAAAAAAATCAAAAAAAAGAGAAAAAGAGTCAAGTGAAAAAAAATCGAAAAAAAGAGAAAAAGAGTCAAGTGAAAAAAAGGGCTTCCATCTTAAATCTATATTTATATTTATCTTTTTAAGTTTATGTTTATGTTTTGTTTCAGGTTATTTAGTGTTAGTGAGTCGAGCCTTGGCTTAGCAACGCCACGTCTTACAAGCTTGTAACAAAAGATTTTTGACTTGCCACCACTAAATATTCCCATATCCAACAAAAGCATTTACTTCCCTACCCTAAGCCTTATATTATAACCCTTTGTAAAGACCTCTTAGATAGTTATTCCAAGGTTCTTACACCACAACGGTGGAGGTTTGATCTATTCTCAACCCTATGGTAATCTATGTAATATGACAGGTAGTGACTGTTTATCTTCCATTTCCTTACATATTATATTTCATATAAACCCGAGAGATGAGAGAATCCAAACACCAATTGTGAGGTGCTAGTGTATAATTTCCGTGCTTGTTATGAATATTGTGGCGCTTGTAGTTGTAAATTATTTTAAACCAATGCTACAAGACCCCTAACTTATAAATGGATTGGCCAAAAGAACATTTGCTTGAGAACAAGCAAATTCCAAGTGTAGGAAAAGGATTTAAAACATACGTTTTTAGGGGCTCATTTAAGCCCTAAATTGATACATTTTATATACGTTGTTACTTAACATCGTTCCTTTTCACATTTTAGGTATTTCGGAAGCAAAATGCTGGAATCAAGCACATTTGGACGAAAAGGAGCGAAAACATGAAGAAAACGGCAAAGTCAAAAAACAAGGCTGTTTTGCAAGCCTGATGGCGTCCCAACCCAAAGGGCGACGCTGTCGCTAAGGAGGATTTCTAATTGAACTTCACGTGACGACTCAGGTGTGAAATTGGTTCTACAACATGACGTCGTCATGCCTATTTTCTGGAAGTCTCTCTTTGTTTTACACCAGCCGTCCAAGACCCAGTTCAAGACGACGTCCCTTATGAAGACATGCGGCATCACACTTCTCAACTGACGCCGTCCCAATGATGACTTGGCCCAAACGAAACCCTAATGACGGCAACCAGATGGCGTCACCAGCAAAAGGCGACGTCGTCGCATTTGTGAATCTCTATATAGAATTTGATTTTTATGCATTTAGGTGATAGAATTTTGGAGAGCAAACCCTAGTTCGTGTGTAGTCCGACTTGGACAATATTTTAGGGTTCCAAACCCTTCTTTACATCAAAAGATAAGTTTGTTAATACATTATATCAGCATGTTTATCCTATGTTCAATTGTTTGTGTGTATGCATGCTTAACCATTATGAGTAGCTAAATTACTATTGTGTTTGCTTAGATCTATGAAACCTAGTTGTTAATTATTGTTAGTTTATCTCTGGTTTTAATTGGTAGACGCTAGAGTAATGAAAAGTGGCTTCTTCTTTAATTGTTGTGTTGGGTTCAGTCCCAGATAGATCTTATGAGCCTAGAAGGAGTATAGCTATCTTGTGTAATCACAAAACAACTAAGGAGAACCTTTGCAAGAATTGTACTTACGCGGAAAATAAATACAAGACTTAAGAAGACAATAAACACAATAACCTTGATCCTCTATGGATCTATATTTCTTCACTATATCTGTTATTAGAAAAAACCTACATTAAACCCTAGCCGCTAGTTTCTTTTATAGTACAAGAAACCCTAACTTTGCAGCTTGATAATCACTCAAAAGATATGCACAATCTATTCCTATTTTAACTCATGCATATCGTAACTAATAAACTAATAACGCGGAAACTACATATCCGCAGAAACCAAATAACTATCAGAGGAAACTGAACTATCAGCAGAAACCTCACTATCAGCAGAAACTATACTACTATCAGTAGGAACCATATCAGCAAGAACCCACTATTACATAATTCCCAACATGCTGCGAGCTTGAACGTCCTAAATAGCATAAAGCTTGAGAGTGCACTTGAGCCATCGTTGTGTTTATTGCGTGAGTTGTAGCTTTAAGATAATAGAGTATTTGGGGGAGATACTACGGTACTTGGCGATCCCTGATAGTCTAGAGGAGAGTTACAATTCATAGAACTAGGGAATTAGGCACCCCCTATGTCCACACGTAATACAACACACCAATTAAGATTAGGATGTGACAATTCAACCGACCTATAAGAGATAAATAGGGAGTAAGAACATCTAAGTAAACACACTTTTAATCATCATAAGAACACACCTTACAATACATAGCTTATCTTTTCTTTTTCATTAGTGATATAGTAAAAATACAAAATATACGTGATATACGCGCGAATCGACGAATCGACCCTTTAGGAAAAAGGTCAACACGCAAAACCCGCAAATATACAATAGTGATACAGGGAAAATGATTACCCGGGTCGTGTCCCAACGAGGAGTGAATTGACAGTTACGTTTGAGGTTTGTTATTAAAATGCTTGAATGATCGGGGTTTTTACGTTTTTGTTACGGTTTTCTAAATTTTAAAGTACGGGAATGTAAATAAAGCACGTAAACAAAGCAAATAACTAAAATTAACAACTAATAAACATAAGAAACAATAAAACAATGTTAAATTCAGTCCTAAGGTACTAAAACTAAAAAACGCGAACACCCGGGCTAATCCCGAGCTCTAAAAGTGAAATTTTTCAATTTAAAGCCTACGGGTGCAAAAATATTTTTTCTAAATTCTAAATGACTAAAAATAATTTTAGAAAAAAACCGGGTATTTTTTTTTACTTTTAAATTTTTTATTATGATTTAAACACTGAATTATACTAATTAATTAATAAGAAATACTAAATGATTGCTAAAAAATCTTAAAAGTTCACATAAAATACTTTAATATATTCTGAATGTAAGAAAAATTTAAAACAAGAAATTTTTTTTTTGTAATAAGCTAATAAAAAGCTACTAAGAATAATAAGCTTAAAACTGCAAAAGATACTTAAATAACTAAAAGTGCACCATCTGACCAGGACAAGTCCCAAGGGCAGATGGTTATGGTGGTTGTGTTGTGTGTGCTTGTGTGCAAGAGGTCCCGGGTTCAATCCTTGTGGTACATTTTTGCAAAAAAAAAAATTTCAAAATTTTCTTTTGAAACTTAATTTAGGATTAAAATAACAACTTTTTGTAAACACAAAACTTTTTAAAACTCAAATAAGCATAGAAAAATGCTTATTATCACAGCAGTTTTACACAGTGATCCAAACACTCCTTTAACAGCTTTTTAAGGCATAATAAGTAGTGAAAAAGCAGCTTTAACATGAAATAAGCTAACATGCATAATAAAAAAAAACTCAAATAAGCTAAATGGAACAGGGATAAACACAAAAAAGGGAGCAATAAGCAGTTGTGAGATAAGCTACTCTAAATGGGTCCTAAAGCTACAAGGAGCAAATGAGCAACAAATAAGTTAATAATAAGCTAATTTTGGCTATACTTAATCTAAAATATCTAAATGGCACTAAGAGGACCTAAAATAAGCAAGGGACAAGTTAATAAGCTAAAGGGAAAACTGAATGCAAGTCTGCTATTGGACTGCAGTCCAAAACAGACTACAAGGGGACTTTGAAGCTTAAAAATAAGCACTTAAATGATCTCTAAACTATAAAATAAATTAAAACATATTAAATTAGTACTATGAAGATTCTAAAAAATTAAATTGCAGCTAATAATGAGCTTATACAAGCTAGTTTATGGAGCATGCAAAATGGCTGATGGGGCACCTATGGGACTGAAGCAGAACACAAGGGGCACATGGGGTTTTTTTAAGGCAATTTAGACTAAGAGAAGGATATCTTATTGCATATAATATAAAAACGGATGGAGTTTGGTGTTCAAAGAATCAAGAAAAACAATTTTTGAGAAGTTTGGATTTTACAAGCTCATGAACAGCAGCTTATGCTGCTGTTTTGCTCCAAGTTTTTTGACAAATTTTTGCTTACTAAAACTTTTTGAAAACTTGTTTTAACTTATGATAAATACCTAATTGACTCTAATAAAACTTAATGAAAACTAATTTCTACAACCAAAGTGGGTCAAAACATGGTTTAACCCATTTTTTTGACTTAACCCAAACACCTCTTTAAAGGGTGTTTTTGCTTAAAAATAGATTTTTAAAAGCTAAAACCTAGAATTTGTTTGTATGAACTTTAATGTAATACCATGACTTGTAAAAAGAAAAACTTTACACTTTGAATAATCAAATTCTCAATAAGCACTTAAGTGCTTATCTAGGACATAAATTGTAAAACTATAACTAGAACAAAATTTTAACTAAAATAATAATTTCATTAATAAAAACAAACATATTACAAAGCTGAAAAACTAAAAAGAAAACTTTAAAAACTAAACTTTTGTTCTAAAACCTACTGCCTCTTGAAGGCTACAATATGTTCTATTTATACTAGATATTCTAGGGTTTCAATCCTCTCTGTTGTGCTTGTTTTGTGAGTAGGAGTGCGCCAAAGTCCATTTTGTGCTTCTTCAAATTTAATCCAAGTCATCAATTTAATCTTGGAGCCCAAGGGTGAATCTGAGTCGTCCCTTTCATGTGTCTTCTTCTCTCAACCAATGGAGTTAAAAGGGATTGCCAACATGGCAATTGACCCATGTGGTATGTGGGGTTTCTGTGACGTGGTTATCAGTTTATCATGGAGACATGAATGAGAAGAAGACAATGTGTTTTTGGCGGACAAAATGGGTATACTAGGTTTGTTATGTTTGGGGTTCAAGGGGAAAGTGGACTGGGAAGGGTCATAATTTGGAGGAGGGTCAAGGCAAAAGGTAAGTGTAAAAGAGTGTGGGTTCACAGTTGGGAAAGGGGGTTCAAGGGTAGATTAAGTGTAAGAAACAGGGGGGTCAAAGGGTATCGAGGGGTTTCATGGTGTGAGATGAAAAGGGTTCAAGAGGTATTAGAAGTATAGGATTTTTGTGTTAATTGTAAAATTGGGCTTGGATATGGATTTGATTTTGGAAATTGGACTCAAATTACGGGCTAAGGAAAATGAGTTAGCCATTAAAATTTGATGATGGGTACGGATTCATTTTTCCGTGCTCATTCCAAAAATGCATCCCGGTGTTGACTTTGACTTCATCTTTACTTGTTACAAACGTTGTCGAGTCGATCCGAAATGTCCGTTTTTGCTCCGTTTTCAATCCTTTGTACCTAAAACACATATAAACACAATCCAAGGATATTTGTAATATTATTTGATATAATTGAGTGTTTATAGACATTTTTGCGGGTTTTATGGGCTTAAAATGATGAGTAAAAGGCCACTCATCATCCTCCCACACTATCAATTGCTAGTCCTTAGCAATCCGATCATATAAAGTAATGAAAGGATCAAGATACCAAGAATACCCCATTTCGACTTTTTATTAAATGCGAGAAATTTAAACTTGAACATAAATAAATAACATGCTTGATTTTCAAAACATGGCATCATGGAACGGGATTCACACAAAATGTGTATCTCCGGGGAATTGTAATCGTCATCCTCTTTTTGATACTCTCAAACCAAGCTTAAACTTATTGTGCAAACGGTTTTGTAAAATGCCAACACTACTTATATCAATAATCTAAGTAAGTCGAGACTTAACTTTTACTCACACAATTTATAGAATTTAGGCGAGTGCGCTCATTTTCAAAAGTTTGACCATTGAAATCGACCTTTGTTATGGTTGTTATTCATTTAAGTAAAATATTAATTCACCGGAAACTACGAAAGTATAAGGATCGAAAGGGCCTTTTCCATGTAGCGGCTTTTTCTCGGCACATCCCAAACCAGTTGGTTTTAGGTGACCGGGCTTTTGACACCTCACGGAGAATAGTACCAGAATTAGCGGGAATTCGATTCCAAAGATTTACGAGGCTACAATTAAGTTAATACCAAACCTAAATGAATAGCAACCGACGATGATTTAGAGATTCGAGATTCAAAGGTGAGATCACTCCATGTAGCGACTTTCTTCTCAGCTTGTCCTTTTAAGGAGGCTAGGTTTTCACCCTTGAGAATAGTATCGAAGCTTTTGGGATCTTTGAAATCAAGAATTTTCAAATTACCGTCAAACTTTTAGACAACTTTGACGAATACTAGTTCAACTTCCGATTTAAATTTGAGAAAAAGCAAGTTTCGCACATTTATTCATAATACTTTTATTCAAGCAAATCATATTTTTCATTTTTCATTTTTCAACTTTTTCATTTTTTTTGTTTTTCATTCACTTTAACTTTAAACTTGCAATTTTACTTTACTTTTGCATTATTCAAGCAATATTACTTACTTTCATTTTGCAACATTATTCTGATTTTAAGAAAGTATGCTTTCCAAAAAATTTAAATAAAAAGTTGAACTCGGACTCTAAATCAGTTTTGCTTAAAAACCTTTTTATTGTAACAAGGCTATTTGAATGTTCAAAAGTTTGAAAATGAGCATGTATTTAGTCTGGTTAGTTATCTTCCGGGAGAAAAACTCATAGATTACTTATATAAGCTCTAAAGAGAACCAACTACTCTACGCTTAGTATTTTCAGTTGCACAACTCGTAAAAACTTAGCCTAATTGTTAGTGGAGCAGCTAGATCAACACTATAGCAAAGTCGGGATTCCCCTTGTTCTAGCCTAATCAAGGCTAAAATACCATTAAAACCGAAGTATTAACGCATTATTTTTGTGCAAAACACTTATTTTTCATGCAAATACTTAATTTAAGACGATAAAAAATTTAAAATTTTGGCCAAAACGGGGGTGCTAGGGTACTAGTAGGTACAAATGTGACCAAAATTTGCTAGAATTCCCCCTCCCCCCACACTTAGAATTGAATATTTCCCTCAATATTTAAAGTACCGGCCATTATGCCGATACTATAGAACGGAAAAAGGTAATACGACTAGCCAAGTGTGGAAATGAAATCTTTTTTCACAAAAAGGATTAATAAAGATATCCCTAGATAATCGTTAGCAAAAAGATCGGATAGTGGGCGGCTGGATTGAAAATTGGCGCATCAATCATCAAAATCTACAAGAATCCTGAAAACAGAGAGCAAACACACAACAAGCAAACAAGTAGAGGAATTCCCCCATATTTAGTGTTAGAAAAGAGAAAGAATATAGAAGGATAAGCATGGGTTGCCACCCACGAAGAGCTTTTGTTTTTGTTCACCGAGTCGCTAGCTTGACTCAACCCCGAATTCATTGGTCCATGGGGGAGCAAGTGGAAGAGAAAATCTCCATCGAACTTTCATTCAAATGGTTTGTATAAACATTGAATGTGCTGAAAGTTCCACTCTGATGAGATATATTCGGCTTAAAAGAATGATGAATGTTGATATCAAAAATGATATCCTCATTCCTGGATGAGGTAACACGGGTGGGTTGGCTGGGCAAAATATTAGGCATAAGAACATAGTGTTCAAAATCATTTCCCACCACCTTAGAGATTAAAGTACCCGTATCGGGTTCAAAATCAAAGATGAATCCATCATCTGGCGGTTTGGTGGGAAGACGAGGGGATGATAGATCACAGAAAAACATAGTTTTAATCACAACTAACTCTATAAAGAGAAGGAGCCAATGGTTTGGTAGGAGACTTTTAAAAAGCACAATGGTTAAAATATCCAACTTAGAAATTCGAGTTTTCTTAGAGTGAATTCCCTTGGAAAGTAATATACAGGGTTTGAAAACTTTATCCTCAGAGAGGCATGAAACGAAAGTATCAACCATGGTCAAATCCTCAAGAGAAGAGGAGTCACTCTCAGTTAAAAAAGGATGAAGAACATCTTGATCAACAAACTCATCAATTGAAAATTTCAAATTCTTTTCTTTCTTGGAATAGAATGGATCATCTTACACATGTTTTTCCAAAAGACCATTTTTCAAAGGAATCGAGTCCGTGAAAGCGAATTCATAAGAGAACTTCTCGAAATAATCTTTATCAATTGATGCCCAATTGACGGGTCTCGATTCAACAAATATTCAATTTCTCGTAAATCGGCTTCATAATCAAATTTATCGTCCTCAATTCCCGGTGGAAGAGGATCTAGGCGAGCGAGTTCATCGAAGAACTCATCGAGAAGTAAATCGAGAGATGAATCCTTGAGCTCGGGCTCCGAAGGATTGTCATTAAAAAGCTCAAATTCTTTGATTTCAATTTCTTCCGGAGGGAGTGAAGGCGACGGGTCTTCATTAAGTAATTGCTCAAGGCGAAGAATGTCTCCCTCCGGATCAAATACATCATCATCAATTCCTGACAGAATTGAATAATAAGCCGATCTCTTCCAAATTCAAGTCACTTCCCTCGAACGGAGTGAGGGAAGGGGAAGAGTCAAAAATAATGAGGTCTGAAGTAGGAGTGAGATTTCCATTCGATGAAAGTACAATTTCTTTTTGAACAATATCAATACGAAAAACTAAATGACTATTAAGTCTCGAAGAACATCTTGAACATTTCGGAGGTGAGACAAGTGTAGTGCTGAGAACTAGAATTTCCACCACTTCCGTTATGGTCTCCAGTTGTTGTTCTTTCCTCTTAGTAATCGTTTTAAGCTCAGCACGTTTACTCGATAACCTCTTAATGATAAATCATGAAAGATTTGGATCAATTCTAGACGGTTTAGGGGCAATTGTGGGCTCGGAATTTTGGAAAACTGTAGGTTTGACGTTTCGGTACTTCCGTTATTAGTGGGAAGCACTGGGTCCTTTGTCACCTCGGTTTCATGGAGTCCAACTTTAGCAATTATGACGGGTAATTTATCGTCACCCTGCAAAAGTGCGTATTCAAGATGAGGCGGTAATCCTTAAGTTCGACCTCCGGAGGATCATTAGAATTTTCAATATTTTTAATTTCCTTAATATGAAGTTTTCGAGGAGGGAGTGATGATGGATCATCATTGAGCAACTTCTCAAGGAGAAGAATGTCTCCCTCAATGTCAATGTCGGCGTGATCAATTTCCTTGAAATTAATTCACTCGATAAGCAAGATTCAATCTCTTTCAAGATAAAGTCACCTCCCTCAAACGGAGTGAGGGAAGGGGAACATAGAGCAATGATAGGATCAACCAAAGTGGGATTGCCACTTGTTGAGAATCCAAGAATATCTTGAGAACACTCCTCAGAAACAACATTGTAACACCCCCAAATCAGAATGCAGCGGAAGAGATATCGGGGAGCTACTTATTGAGATCTCATCACAAGTAATAGAGAACGGATTATCTAAGCCGTTTTAAAGTTTCATAAATTAAAAACATAAGTTTTACATAGTTATGAATGCGGAAAACAAGGCCCATAATTGTTTTAAGTTGTCCCATAGTACAAAACATTGGTCATGAGTGTTATGTGTACACTCCAAAAGTGCGCCTATGCCCCTGCCAAGTGCTGCCTTGCCTCATCATACATCAATCAATTAAACACCTGAGAAAACATGCTAAAAGTCAGCAAAAAAGCTGGTGAGTTCATAGGTTTACATAAAGCAGTTAAGTTGGACTAATAAGTTTACGAGTTAACATTATAATGTGCTTAATGTTATACGAAAGTCTATTAAGTTTACAAGTTAACATTATAATGTGCATAATATTATACGAAAGTCTAGTAAGTTTACAAGTTAACATTATAATGTGCATAATGTTATATGAAAGTCTACTACGCTACACTAAGTTCCATGTTACCGAAGCTACGACAGTGTGCATGAAATGAGCTCATGTAATCACAATAAGGCCCGGCAAGTGTTCTATCCCGTGACACTTGTAATTCGACATGGTATAGATCCGTTTGTCCTATCCGGACAGTTGGTTCTCCCACACGGATGAAGGCGTCACCCTCAATAGATCTATTTATATCATTCGTGCTTCCCAGCGGGAACTAATGGTACATGAGTATGGGCATGGATTTGGGATACAGTGCTTAGGCTAACACCTAATAGTTTTAGAAATAAAAGAATCATTTAAATGGTCCATAAAAATCAAGCATGTTTCTCACCCCAAGTTTGCAAAGCAAATACGAGTTAAAAAGTGGGGCTACGAACTCACCTCCAAAATAGGTCCTCCAAAATGAATAATCAAGTAGTAGCACTGTGTGGCACCAACACGCGATCTAAATTAGTATGGCAATTCTTAGTTTATAGAAATGTGTACTCATGACTCAAAGTGTGTAAATAAGTTTAAGTGTTTACGAGTGGTTGTGTTTAATGATGCTTGTGTGGCAGAGCTTACGTTTAAATTGTTTCAACATGTTTTGTAAGTATTGGCTCTCGGAAGAAGTGTGAACAAAATGTATATGAAACCTTCAGTATAAGAGTTGGCTCGAATCTTTGGCTCAAGTATGCCAAAGTGTGAATAAATACAAATCAATTTGTATTTATTAGATTTGTTTAGTTTCGAGGGTATAAATATATACAATATATATTTATCGGAGTTGTGGGAAAATATAATGTTTATGGTTTACGCGGATGGAGTCGTTAAAAATATGTGTTACACATATTTATTTAATAAAAGTGGTAAAATAATATGAATTTATTATCTTCCAAAAGTTTTAGGTTGAAAAGTGTTAAGTGTACAACTTATAAGGACTAATGTTGTAAAGATTATTACAAGTTTGTAAAACTTATAAAAGTCTTGATAAAGATATGAAAGTATTCAAAGTTGAGGGCCAAAGTTGTAAATTGCAAAGTTTATTAGAGTGTTGAGAGAAAGTGAGAACTGTTTGGAAGTTGAGGGGTTGAATCTGCCAAGTCGCCATAGTTGTAAAAATATAAAAAGGGTAAAACTGCCATTAAAGGGATTTGAACCTTAGACCTTCATACTCAAACCAAGCAATCAACAATCTTGTCTAAGGACTCCTTTGTGTTTTGATTTGCAGTTTACCATATTTAAGGTGTTCGAAACTGTTTTAAATGTGTTATAAATCTTAATCAGTATACACTGGGATCGTGCATGAGTTTGTATCATTTTATTTCCATCTTTTTTTTTAACATATTAATGTTTCAAAATGCAAGTTTCATTTGTAAATTAAAGATAGCAATATGAAATACAAGTTTAAGGTGGGTCGACTCTTACAGTGAGTATAGGATGTGAGTCGAGTGAATGAGCAAGACCAAACCAAAAGAAGACCAAGCACTAAGCTTATGACCCAAAGACTCCAAAGTTATTACCCAAACCTTCCAAGTGCAAAACCTATTCTTTTTCTTATTGTTGATACCTATTGTCGAGTGTGTGTGAGATGAGAGATGTGTTTGTAGTTTGAGAGTTGTAAGGAAATTCCTAAGGGTGTGTAGCTTTTTATATCTAAACAAGAGCATGCAAATGAGTTAAGTAAAGATGGGGATGCTTGAAGATGAAAAAGGAGCATGTATTGCGTTTTTCTTGGTTGACCAAATAGAAGAGAATGGCTACATGTTGTTTGTCAAGTAGCAGAAAGAAGAAAGAAAGAAAAGAATATTATAAAGGTGTGTTGCGTGTATGAGGTACCAAAAAAAGGAAGAAAAAAATATATTACTTGACCATTGTTGGGTTGCTTTCAACACAAAAGAAAAATATAAAGGTGCATGCATTTGTAGCAAGAAGAAAACAATTATATAGAACTTGTTTTTATTGAATTCAATTTGGACTTGTATAGTTTTTAAGGTGCGATTGGGTTGAGATATCACATGGACCGCGAGCCCGTATGGTTTGATATGAATGTAAGCCCAGATGATATTTGTTGGGTTCGAATTGTCCCGTGTTTAAAATGGTTAGTCGCGGTGTCCTGGCATGACACTTACAAGAAAAATGTATAAAATGCGCTTTCGAAAGTGTTTTTATATAAGTATTATAAAACATCTTTGGACTCAAACATGAGTTAAATAAATGTTGCCATTACTAATTGGGTATTGATACGCGTGTGGGTTCGTTTTAGGGAAAATGAGATATCTTCTTATTTTTAAATTTTATTCGCTAATCCATGTCGAAAAATATAAGATGTGCATTTTCTGATGAAATAAATATTATTACTATTAAAATAATAATACGGAAAATTACCATTTGTCACAGCCTCCTAGCCTTATTTGAATGTCGTCCCGATATTCAATTCATGTTAGTCGATGAAGAAGCGAAAAGATAAGGATATTTGGCCTTGAATTCATCTTCACGTTCCCACGTGAATTCAGGGCCTCTTCAAGAGTTCCAACGAACTTTGACAATTGGGATTCGACTATGTTTTAATCTCTTGACCTCTGAGTCCATGATTTCAACAGGTTCTTCGATAAAGTGTAGTCGATGGTCAATATCGATTTCTTCCAGAGGAATAGCAAGAGTTTCCTCGGAAAAGCATTTCTTGAGGTTGCATACGTGAAAGACATTATGCACGTTGTTTAGTTCTTGTGGTAGCTCGAGTCGGTAAGCTACTGGTCCGATTCTTTCTAGAATTTCAAAAGGTCCGATGTAATGAGGATTCAGCTTTCCTCGTTTTCCAAAACGTATCACGCCTTTCTATGGCGATACTTTTAGCATGACTCTGTCCCCTACTTGGAACTCAAGAGGTTTACATCTCTTGTCAACATAACTCTTTTGTCGGTCTCGGGTAGCTTGCATCCTACTACGAATTTGCACAATCTTCTCAGTTGTCTCATGAATGAGTTCATGACCTGTGAGTTGACTGTCTCCCACTTCGGTCCAAAAAATGGGTGATCGGCACTTTCGACCATAAAGTGCCTCAAACGGTGCAACTTTTATACTTGTATGATAGCTGTTGTTGTACGAGAATTCGACTAGGGGAAAATGTATGTCCCATCCCTTGCCAAAATCAATGACACAGGCTCAGAGTATGTCCTCCAATGTTTGGATGGTTCGTTCGCTTTGGCCATCAATTTGGGGATGATAAGCAGTACTCATATCGAGTTGAGTCCCCAAAGCTTTCTGGAGTGACTGCTAAAAGTTTGAAGTGAAACGACTATCACGATCGAAATGATTGAAATGGGTACTCCATGTCTGGCGACTACTTCCTTCAAGTATAGTCGAGTGAGTTAATCCATGTTGTCGGATTCTTTGATGGGAAGGAAATGTGCGATTTGGTGAGTCATCAACAATCACCCAAATCGTGTCGTATCCATTGGATGTTCTTGGTAGTTTGGTTATGAAGTCCATAGTGATTCGTTCCCATTTCCATACAGGAATTTCAGGTTGCACTAGTAATCCGGACGGTTTTTGGTGTTTAGCCTTAACTTTAGAACATGTTAAGCATTTACCGACATATAGTGCAATATCCGCCTTCATGTTAGGCCACCAATATAGTTTCTTAAGATCAAGGTACATCTTATCAGCTCCGGGATGAATAGAGTACTTGGACTTATGCGACTCGTGCATAATTAACTCTCGTATCCCACCATAGAGTGGTACCCAGCTTCTGTCCTTGAAGCACAATACTCCGTCGGATCTTTTCACGAAACCATTTCACTTTCTGGCATACCATAGAGTTTTTCACTTGGTCGGTTTTTTTCCTTAAGTGCCTCAACTTGAGCTTCGAGGATTTTTGATGGTAGAGGTGAACTGATCGTCATCCCTAGTGATCTGACTTTCCAGGGTTTGAGTTGTTCTATCCGGTTAAGAGCATCTGCTACAACGTTGGCTTTACCAGGGTGATAACGAATCTCACAATCGTAATCACTACGAAGTTCTAGACACCTATGTTGTCTCATGTTCAATTCTTTTTGGTACAGGATATGTTGCAAGCTTTTTTGGTCCGTATACACTGTACACTTAGTGCCGTACAAGTAATGTCTCCATATCCTAAGAGCGAACACAACTGCTCCAAGTTCTAGGTCATGTGTAGTGTAGTTCTTTTCGTGTGTTTTGAGTTGGCGTGATGCATAAGCTATCACTTTCTGCCTCTACATCAAGACAGCTCCTAGACCTTTGTGAGAAGCGTCACAGTATACAACAAAGTCATCGCTCCCTTCAGGTAGAGCCAAGATGGGTGCACTACACAATTTCTCTTTAAGTATCTGGAATGCCTCTTCTTCGTCTTCACCCCAAACGTACTTTACATTCTTCTGAGTTAGGGTAGTTAAAGGTTTGGCTATTTTGGAGAATCCCTCGATGAATCTCTTGTAATAACCGGCAAGTCCTAAGAATTGGCGTATTTCAGTTGGTGTTGTTGGTGTAGCCCAATCCTTGATAGATTCAATCTTTGCACGATCCACGTGAATGCCTTGGCTGTCAATCACGTGACCGAGAAATTGTACAGTGGAAATCCAGAAGTCATATTTCGAGAATTTTGCGTACAATTTCTCTTTCTTGAGCAATTCCAGAATCATATTGAGGTGTTTCTCATGTTCTTCCTTGTTCCTAGAATAGATCGGGATATCGTCTATGAACACGATTACAAACTTGTCTAGATATGGTTTGCATACCCGATTCATAAGGTCCATGAATACTGCTGGCGCGTTTGTTAAACCAAATGGCATAACCTGGAACTCATAGTGTCCGTATCAAGTTCTAAATGCCGTTTTTGGGATGTCTTCTTCTCGGACTCGTAGCTGGTGGTATCCGGATCGAAGGTCGATCTTTGAATATACACTAGAACCTTGAAGTTGATCAAATAGATCATCAATCTTGGGGAGTGGGTATCGGTTCTTTATTGTTAACTTGTTCAACTCTCTATAGTCGATGCACATCCGAAAGGTTCCATCTTTCTTCTTGACGAATAGAGCAGGAGCTCCCAAGGTGACGAACTAGGCACGATGAATCCTTTTACGAGAGTTCTTGTAGTTGTTTTGTGAGTTCTTGCATCTCGATGGAGCTAATCGGTATGGTGACCGTGCTACGGTGCGACTCCGGTACTAGGTCAATTTGAAACTCAAGTTGCCTTCTTTGGTGGAAGTCGAGGCAAGTCCTCAAGAAAGACTTCAAGAAAATCACGCATGGCCGGCACATCTTCTAGGCGTTTTTCTTCAGGCTCCTTCTTCTCCACGACTTGTGCTACAAAGAGATGACATCCATCCTCAATGTACTTCTTAGCTTTGGTGCATGATATGATGTTTAATTGAGATGCACCTTTACGGTCTCTCCTATCTCCTTGTACCTCTAAGACTTCATTATAGTACGGTATTCGAACAATCTTCTCATCGCAGAGGATTACCGCATGGTGTTCAGATAACCAGTCCATGCCAAATGATGACATCAAAACTGCCCAATCCTACTGGCATGAGGTCGATATTGAACTGGTGATTTAGTAGGTTTAGCACACAACCTCGAATTATAGTGTCTACTCTTTCCACATTACCATTGTTCTACCTCATACACAATATCTAGGGCTGTAGAGATGATATCTAGCAGTTGACTAAATGTACTTGATATGAAACTCCTATCGGCTCCCGTATCAAATAAAATAGATGCATAGCGGTTTTTTAGAATGAACGTACCCGTAACAACATTCGGGGTCCTCTGGTGCTTCCCTCCTTCCAACAACATATGCTCTTCCCGGGCTCCTCTGCATTGCCTGGTTTCCTCCAATGACTTGATTCCCATTGTTACCTGGTTTCTCTGTTTCTGACTCACTCTTGTAGTGCCCTTTCTCCCACAACCGAGCAGTAATGGAGGATTTTTCCTTGATGGTAGGAGCTCTTTGATTAGCTGCAGTGCCCCGAGCGATGCAAGAACAGTGATCTACAATCCACGGTCATATGTCCGATCTTCTAAAATTCTTGCATTTCACGGTGCATGGCCCGTTGTGATGGAGTTTGCAGCGGTTGCGAATGGTGATTTGCCGGATAGACCTTCGGTCACTTTGGTCCAGCAGAATAAACCTTGGCGACCTCTTGTCTTTTGTTTGGTTGATGGTTGACTCTTGAGTTGTCTTCCACTTTCTTTTGTTATCTCCTCCTTTCTCGCCATGTCTTGGATTACACGATCCATCAAGCTTTGGGAGATAGAGATTGTCTCATGCAAATCGGCAGGATTAGAAGCGGTCACATTCCCCCTGATACTCAAGGGTAGTCCTCCAATGTAGCGCTCTATCAGTCGCGCCTCAGTAGAAACCAACTCAGGACATAGTAAGGCTTCTTGGAATCGCTGAGTGTATGTAGTGATGTTGGTGCCTTGAACCTTTAGGTTCCAGAATTCCACTTCCATTTTCTTAACTTCTGTACGGGGACAATACTTTTGGAGTAGTAAAGCTTTGAATTGTTCCCACGCCATAGCGTATGCAATATCCATCCCTGCTGACTTCATGTAAGAGTTCCACCAAGTTAGAGCACTGCCCGTTAGAGTGTACGAGGCGTACTTAACCTTGGACTCTTCTTCGCAATTGCAGATGCGGAAAATAGTTTCCAATCTTTCTAACCATTGTGCCAAGCTGACAGCTCCCTCAGTTCCCCCAAAGCTTCCAGGAGAACAAGCACGGAATTCCTTGTAGGTGCAGCTACGGCTGCCATTAGTAGGTCTTGATGTTCCGTCACCAGTGTTGGTGCTTGATATTCCATTGTTAGCAGCGGCCAGTGCCTCAGATACTCGTTGTGCCACAAGTTGCTCTAGTCTTGCATCAATGGCATCGGTTTGGTTTGGAGTAGCATTGTTTTGGTTGCAAGTGACATTGTTTACGGGCTGAGTACGCTTTGATTTGCGTGGAGCCATTTGTCTACAAAGAACACAAATGGTGATAATTTTGCAAAAGGATAAGAGAAATCATCACATAATGTGATGAGTGTTCAAAACTCGAAGTTGATTAGAAGGATTTCGTAAGGGAATGCATGGTCTGTGACAAGGATGGTATATGTGTGTGTAAGTATATAGAAAATACTTATAGCATTTAGTATAAGGCTAGAAAGTATAAGCCATCAAATAAGTACATATGTATATGTAAACAAGTAACACGTAAGCATGTGTTATCAAAATAGTATGCAAGTAAAGTAGCGAGTAAGGCAGGTTGGCATATGGCGGTCATAGGGTCGAGTTTTGTAAAAAGCAGTTATAGTCTAGGTTTTATGTGTACCTAGTTCTCTATAACTTAGGCTCTGATGCCAATCTGTAACACCCCCCAAATCAGAATGCAGCGGAAGAGATATCGGGGAGCTACTTATTGAGATCACATCACAAGTAATAGAGAACAAATTATCTAACCCGTTTTAAAGTTTCATAAATTAAAAACATAAGTTTTACATAGTTATGAATGTGGAAAACAAGGCCCATAATTGTTTTAAGTTGTCCCATAGTACAAAACATTGGTCATGAGTGTTATGTGTACACTCCAAAAGTGCGCTTATGCCCCTGCCAAGTGATGCCTTGCCTCATCATACATCAATCAATTAAACACCTGAGAAAACATGCTAAAAAGTTAGCAAAAAAGCTGGTGAGTTCATAGGTTTACATAAAGCAGTTAAGTTGGACCAATAAGTTTACGAGTTAACATTATAATGTGCATAATGTTATACGAAAGTCTATTAAGTTTACAAGTTAACATTATAATGTGCATAATGTTATACGAAAGTCTAGTAAGTTTACAAGTTAACATTATAATGTGCATAATGTTATACGAAAGTCTACTACGCTGCACTAAGTTCCATGTTACCGAAGCTACGACAGTGTGCATAAAATGAGCTCATGTAATCACAATAAGGCCCGGCAAGTGTTCTATCCCGTGACACTTGCAATTCGACATGGTATACATCTGTTTTTCCTATCCGGACAGTTGGTTCTCCAACACGGATGGAGGCGTCACCCTCAATAGATCTATTTATATCATTCGTGCTTCCCAGCGGGAACTAACGGTACATGAGTATGGGCATGGATTTGGGATACAGTGCTTAGGCTAACACGTAATAGTTTTAGAAATAAAAGCATCATTTAAATGGTCCATAAAAATCAAGCATATTTCTCACCCCAAGTTTGCAAAGCAAATACGAGTTAAAAAGTGGGGCTACGAACTCACCTCAGAAATAGGTCCTCCGAAATGAATAGTCAAGTAGTAGCACTATGTGGCACCAACACGCGACCTAAATTAGTATGGCAATTCTTAGTTTATAGAAATGTGTACTCATGACTCAAAGTGTGTAAATAAGTTTAAGTGTTTACGAGTGGTTGTGTTTAATGTTGTTTGTGTGGCGAGCTTATGTTTAAATTGTTTCAAAATATTTTGTAAGTATTGGCTCTCGGAAGAAGTGTGAAAAAATGTATATGAAACCTTCAGATAAGAGTTGGCTCGAATCTTGGCTCAAGTATGCCAAAGTGTGAATAAATACAAATTAATTTGTATTTATTAGATTTTAGTTTCGAGGGTATAAATATATATACAATATATATTTATCGGAGTTGTGGGAAAATATAATGTTTATGGTTTACGCGGATGGAGTCGTTAAAAATATGTGTTAAACGTATTTATTTAATAAAAGTGGTAAAATAATATGAATTTATTATCTTCCAAAAGTTTTAGGATGAAAAGTGTTAAGTGTACAACTTAGAAGGACTAATGTTGTAAAGATTATTACAAGTTTGTAAAACTTATAAAAGTCTTGATAAAGATATGAAAGTATTCAAAGTTGAGGGCCAAAGTTGTAAATTACAAAGTTTATTAGAGTGTTGAGAGAAAGTGAGAACTGTTTGGAAGTTGAGGGGTTGAATCTGCTAAGTCGCCATAGTTGTAAAAATATAAAAAGAGTAAAACTGCCATTAAAGGGATTTGAACCTTAGACCTTCATACTCAAACCAAGCGATCAACAATCTTGTCTATGGACTCCTTTGTGTATTGATTTGCAGTTTACCATATTTAAGGTGTTCGAAACTGTTTTAAATGTGTTATAAATCTTAATCAGTATACACTGGGATCGTGCATGAGTTTGTATCCTTTTGTTTCCATCTTTTTTTTTTTTTTTTTAACATATTATTGTTTCAAATTGCAAGTTTCATTTGTAAATTAAAGATAGCAATATGATATACAAGTTTAAGGTGGGTCGACTCTTATAGTGAGTATAGGATGTGAGTCGAGTGAATGAGCAAGACCAAACCAAAAGAAGACCAAGCACTAAGCTTATGACCCAAAGACTTCAAGTCACCCGAGACTCCAAAGTTATTACCCAAACCTTCCAAGTGCAAAACCTATTCTTTTTCTCCTTCTTGATACCTACTGTCGAGTGTGTGTCAGTGTGTGATATGAGAGATGTGTTTGTAGTTTGAGAGTTGTAAGGAAATTCCTAAGGGTGTGTAGCTTTTTATAGCTAAACAAGAGCATGCAAATGAGTTAAGTAAAGATGGGGATGCTTGAAGATGAAAAAGGAGCATGTATTGCGTTTGTCTTGGTTGACCAAGTTGAGGAGAATGGCTACATGTTGTTTGTCAAGTAGCAGAAAGAAGAAAGAAAGAAAAGAATATTATAAAGGTGTGTTGCGTGTATGAGGTACCAACAAAAGGAAGAAAAAAAAATATATTACTTGACCATTTGTTGGGTTGCTTTCAACACAAAAGAAAAATATAAAGGTGCATGCATTTGTAGCAAGAAGAAAACAATTATATAGAACTTGTTTTTATTAAATTCAATTTGGACTTGTATAGTTTTTAAGGTGCGATTGGGTTGAGATATCACATGGACCGCGAGCCCGTTTGGTTTGATATGAATGTAAGCCCGGATGATATTTGTCGGGTTGAATTGTCCGTGTTTAAAATGGTTAGCATGGTGTCCCAAAGATGACACTTACAAGAAAAATGTATAAAATGCGCTTTCGAAAGTGTTTTTATATAAGTATTATAAAAACATCTTTGGACTCAAACATGAGTTAAATAAACGTTGCCATTACTAATTGGGTATTGGTACGCGTGTGGGTTCGTTTTCAGGGAAAATGAGATATCTTCTTATTTTTAAATTTTTATTCTCTAATCAATGTCAGAAAATCTAAGATGTGCATTTTCTGATGAAATAAATATTATTACTATTAAAATAATAATACGGAAAATTACCATTTGTCACAAACATCAATGACATCAATATTGTTGACGGAAGTATCGTCAAAAATAGAGGAGTATCTCGACGTTTGGTTGAGATTGAAAGTTACGGCTTCTTTGTTTACCCTTAAAGTGATTTCCCCTTCGTCAATATCGATCAATGCACGGCCCGTTTTTAAGAAACACCTCCCAAGAATGAGGGGTACTCGAGGATCGGCATCGAAATCGACGACGATAAAGTTGGCGGGGAAATGGAACTCTCCTTCTTTCACCAAGACATCCTTGGCTATACCCATCGGAATAGAACTTGTACGGTCGGAAAGCTCGAGGGTCATACATGTAGGTGTAAGTGGGGATAACGAGAGCTCTTTCCACATAGAGTATGGCATTAAGTTAATGCTCGCGCCAAAATTGGCTAAAGCGGAGCATTGAACTATTCCTTGAAAATCACACGGGATGAGGAACTTCTCGGGAAGTTTCTTAAGGATAACCGCCAAGCAATGCTCGTTCAAGGAAGTTTTAGCCAATTCATAAAGTTTTTCTTTGTTACTTAACAAACTTTTGATTGTTGGAACAAACTTGGGCATTAGAAGAAGAGTATCCGCGAAACTAATCTCGAAGTGCAAATCTTTAAAGATTTGGAGAAACTTCTCCATTTGGTGATTATCTTTTTCGCGGAGCTTTTGGTAATTAAGCCTTAAAGGATATGGAATTGAAGGCTTAGAATTTGTCTTCGGAACATCGGGTTCCGGAATGGAAGTTTGGACCACCGGAGGTTGGACGGGTGCGGTACTTTGTGGGCTTGTAGAGTGCATTTTGTCCTTGTTCACCTCGGTTTCTAGTGCCACCTCCCTCACCGAAGAGGGCGTAGGAATCGAGGGTCCATCGTAAGCAACACCACTTCGGGTGGTGACTGCTTTCATATCACTTCTTGGTTAGCAATTGTGTTGCTTTGGAGAGATCCCGAACCCGAGGGTTGATTCATTTGAGAAGCGGAGGAGGGTAATTTCATCTGCATAAAAACTAGTCATCATATTTTTTAGCTCATTCGTTAGTTTTCTCAAAGTAGTATCAATTTCTTTTTTTAGTTCAACCCTCGTGTTGTTTATCTGATTCTGCATAGTCCGTATGCTGACATCATTGTTCTTCATGTAGTTCATGAAATCTTGAATTGGTGCAACTTGAGGAGGGGGTTGTTGATAAATTTGTTGTGGAGATGGTGGAGCATGGAAATTTTGATTGAAATTATTTCCATGATTGAAATTTGCTCCACGGTTTTGATTAACATGTTGATTGGTATTGAAACAGTTTTGGTTTTGATTGTTGGGTGGGTTGAAACCGGGTGACCCAAGGTAATTGTTCGAACGATAGCTAAGGAGATTATGGTCTCCTTGTTGAAAGTTGTTTCCTCCCGTATTAGCAGCATATACGTCGGCTTCAGTGTAGCCACTGGCGGCTTGAAACTCTGAGTAATGATGGGGACCACCACAAGTTACACAACTTTGGTTGACGACATTTTTTTGAGGATTTTGATTCAATTGATACAATTTTAACATAGCCGTAGACATATCATCAAATATTTTATTGAGAGCTGCTATTTTGGAAGAAGGGGAAGAAGTGGTAGATATAGTTGACTCGCCCCTCTCAGTGGAGGAATCCCAATAATTATGGTGGGCGGTCATATTCTCGATAAGATCATAACATTCTTCGGGTCGCCTTTTCATAAAGGTACCACCGGCAGCAGCATTGATCGTGTCACGGTGTCTCAATGTTAACCCATTATAGAATGTATCTATTTGAGTAATGAGTAACATATTATGATTTGGACACATATCAATCAAAAGCTTATATTGTTCCCATGCTTCGAATAAGGACTCGTCGGGACGTTGTCAAAAATTACTGATATCATTTCTTAATTTCTTTTTTGGGTAAAAGGGTTAATTCACCCCGGTAAAATTCATTACTCCAAAAAACGTTGAGGTACATAGGATGAGGGTGATATCCCTCACCTCAGTCCTTTAGGACACTTACAGACTCGAATATAAGAATGACACACCATTCCTATAACTTACAATAAAATGAACCTACCAATAATGACAAAAGTACATAAAATTTACAATACTACTCAAGAAAAGCACTTGAGCCTTCTATATCACTATGGCGGTCACCTTAACTTCCATGAAGAATCCACGTAGAAACATCCAAGCGATCTTCAACATATAATCTGTTTGTGGTAGCAAAGAGCACCACAAACAAAACCTCCAACATTCCCATCGTATTATAGACAATAAGCATCACAAAAGAATACGAAGAAAACCAACACAAAGACCCATCCACAAGCCCCATCCACCATGCCGGAACATGCACATAAGATTACGGACCAAACTTGTGTATTCAATGGACTTGTACATACAATAGGGTTTACCCCTAACTTCCAATAATGATCGTAGGAGATTTTGAATAGGAAACCAATAAGCCTAAGCATCCAAAACGACCAGCAACAATCCAAGTAGTGATTTTTGAACAAGAACCAAATAAACTTGACTTACACAAGATTGCCATGACTTCCATTGACACTATGACACGATTCAGTGCACCAAACAACAATTAGGATCAGAATGCAAATTCATTAGAACAAAACCTGCCATAGATTCAAAAATAGGGTTTACCCAAACCCTAACTTCCAATAACGATCGTTGGATTTTAGAATAAGCAACCTACAAAATGTAACCTCCAAACAACGACCAGCAGCATACCCCATCCCATGAAGACTAGCAGATACAAAGAGTATGCGATCATCAATAACTACAATACAACCAATTGCTGAATCGTTTAGTATCAACAATAGGGTTTCGACCCTAACTTCCATTAACAACCATCACAAGGCAGATCAGCAGTAACAACCATCACAAGATAGCAGCAAGTCATAAAAGACCAAACTGCCATCAATAACAATAATAGATCGAGCCAACATGAAGACAAC